>JAAWXA010000004.1:42202757-42454950 GCA_038090715.1 Florisuga fusca | reverse complement strand
GCTGGGCCTGGGCCCGGACCCGGACGGGCAGTGCCGGCCCGCGGTGCTCGGTCCCCGGAGAGCTGGGAGGGCGTGGGCTGATGGCTGGCGCCTTCTGGCTCCCCCATGGTCCGGCTTGCCACGTCCGTTCAGGCAGCTGCTGCGGTTGCCTTTCGGTATGCCGTCCAGCTCCAGAACGTAGCCAGCGGCCCGATGTTTCTGTTCTTTGCGTGCTCGATTTGGAATGGGGTGGAAGGTGTGAGGGTGAAAGAAGTGTTTCGTGCTTGTGTTCTGCTTTTAATTAGTGGTTGAGCTCTATGAAGGATACGCTGGGGTTAAGGGCTCTTTGCTCTGTGTCTAGATACTATCTTAGACATAATACGGTGACGAAGTCTGTGAGTTTTCACTCCGTGACATTTGATGCTTGCACCTGCGTGTTAGTTTTCCCTGCCTAACTGCTATTCCTCGATGTCTCCACGACTAGAACTTCATTTCCAGCTGTTGAGCTGTTTTTCAGAGGCCCCAAAGGGTAATTAAGACCCACAGAATGATTGCTAGTTGTCTGTTAGCACATGTAGGGCTGTATGGCTGGGTGCTGTGCTGCTCTGTGTTTTGTGTGCTGTTGCATTGGACAAGTAGGGGCAGTCACCACCATCCTTCCCGAGAGGCTGACAATTGACTTCAGTTAGACTCTAGGGGAAAAACACGGAATCGTGGTGTCTGTAGCCTTGGTTTTAAACAAAACAAAACCCTGAACCCAAAGAGAGTCTTTCAAATCTACAGAACAGTTGCTGTTTGGCATAGCTGAAGCTTAGTTTCTAAACTGGGTGTTAACATTGACATACAGTGCTTTCTGTAGAGAAAAGCTACATAGAAATTAGGGGGTTTAAATCTCTTATCAGTAGTTTATCTCAGAGCAGTACAGGTAGATGCTGACCACCAGTCCTTTATTAGTGCTCGTTTAAAATTCATTGATATTGATAAAGTTGCAATGGATTAACTGGATTTGTTGCTCAAATATTATGACTGATGGGAGAGGTTGATACTGTTAGTGTTGGCTATGGACCAGGCTGCAGAGTGGTATAAATCAGAATCTGTTTTTCACTAGGAATCTTTTTTAAAGCTTGATGCTAAAATGTGTCTCAGTTTGAGATGAAGATTATTGTAGAAATAACTAAATGTTGTTTGGAAAAGTTGCCAGGCGGCCAGCTGACTGATCAAGTCTCCTGCTCAATGCTGGACTATTGCTAACTTTGTATCAGGTCAACAGTTTTTCCTCTAGATAGCAGTCTAGGAAGCCTCTGGGAGTGGAGGTTTCTGAGCCTGTTTCAGTGCTGTGCCCACTTCTAGTACTGGACAGAATTCTGCTTGATACCTAATCTGAGTTTCTCAAGACAGTTTGTGGCAGTGTTCTTTTCTTACACCATCTGCTGCTACTGAGAGTTTTGGCTGTGATAAGTCCCTTTCAAGTTGAGGCAGTCTGTAATTAGATCACTCCTTGGCTTTTTCATTTTACAAGAGACAAAAGCCTCTGCTTCTTCCCCACATCGTGTATTTTTGTCCTTTAACTATCTTACTATTGAGCAATCTTACTAGTTACAATGTCATGCTCATTGCCATAGTGTCTCCCATAACTAGGGGTAAACGCTTTTGTAAAACTCTAATAGGATGGCAGAAAAAATCCAAGAATGGAAATGAAGTAGGAGTGTAGATGCCTTATCTGTGTAACTGATCAAGTATTTCAGTTGAAACAGTTCACAAGCAACATGATATTTTATTTTATATTCTCTTTACCACCCAGGAATTTGACAAGTAGACAAGGAGACATAAAACCCTTCAGTCCTGGAGGAGTTCAGATTTCTTGGAAAGAGAAGACAACAGAGTAGTAAAGCTTACCTCTTCTCAGCTCCTAAAAATAAGTCAGATCTTATACTAGCTTATTATCTAAAAACTCCTAAATTGGGAGACATTTGTCTAATATCCAAATGTTTTAAAGGCTTTTTTCTGAGAGCTTTTCCATTATAGCAAAAAATCTTGTGTATTGGAATGGTTTTCTGTTTGTTTTTTTGTTTGGTTGTTTGTTTTTGTTTTAATTTGGGGATTTTTTATTTGTTTGTTTTTAAATAAGGTAAATGTTACTTGAAGGGTAAGTAGGGCAGAAAAAAAGAGGGCTAAGGAAGTAATAGCAGCTGAACCAAAGATGGCAGCTTTGGGTAGAATGACATTAAGCAATCAAAGCCTGTGTGGAAAGATGTGTCAGTTGTGAGGGTGAGTGAAGAATCAAGACTGAAATCTACAGAAAGCAGCCTGGCTTTAAACTGCTTGTGGAGCTATTCCTTCCATCTGGAAGACTTGGAGCTTCTTTCCCATGTGATAGTTGGGAATAAAGGTGCCACACCAAATTCCATTTTTCAGAGAACCTCTGGCTTGGGAGGCTTTGGCTGTTGGGAGGGATAGAACTTGGGTTAACTCCTAGCTTCCCTGTGACTCTGACTCCTTCTGTTATACTGCAGAGATTAATTCAGTGATGTTTGTGTCTTATCCGTTCAAAACTACCTTCCTGAAACTCTGTGGAAATATTTACTGCAAGTTCAAACAAAAAATTCTTGCTTTTCCACTTTTCATTTAATGAAAAATTAAAATCCCAATTAGAACTTCAAAAGTTAATTTCTTCCTGGATATGTAGTTTGATACACAGTGTACAATTCATTCCATCAAACTTATGGGATGTGTAACCTGGCAAAGCAAACGTTGCTACTGGAACTTGACTGTTTATGCTGTCTCTTATACACTTGTATTACCTGTTTAACTTTCAGTAATATTTTTGTGACACTTTATTAATAAACAAAACATATACATGATGATAATTTGATTTTACTCTGAAACCTCCTAATAAATATTTAAACCCTAGAGCATTTATGTAGAAGTGTTTTAGGCTGAATAAATGTTTAGAAGACAATCTGAGCTGTATTCCTGAAGGCGCTGTAATTCAGCAGTGTATATTCAGAAGTAAATGGTTTTTGGATTAGAACATCCTCTTAAAATGAAAACATCCAGAGAGGTGAACATTAATAAGATTGGTAGAATGGTACTATCTGGATAAAGGACAGTCAGAGGTGGTGAAGTAGTGCACAAAATACATGTGCAACCCAGATGGAATCTTTCCCTCTACTTCATCACTGATTTTCCAGAAGCAGTACTCCTGAATTATTATGCTGCAGAACTAAGAACTAACTGGAGGTACTACTAAAGTACATGTGACTAATCATAGATAGTGGATTTAAAGCACAGAGAATGGGGTTGTATGGGCAGACAACAGTTAACAGTTCCTAAAGCTTGGAACAAACCACTCACTGAATGTCAGTTCCGTCACATCTTTAGTTTACATAGTGTTTTAAGAGATGGCTATGCATTCTCTTGTGCTATAACAAAGGGTGCATTGTGACTACTCCACTTCTGAAATCCTGAACATTTTGAGATTGTATTTTAGAGTGTTGATAAATGAAATTTAAGCAGACACTGAGAGAATGGAGAACATTTTGGAAATAGTAATTAAATGTTGAGTGTTGGTGTTCTTAAGATTTTAGGAAAACTAATAGATATGTGGTGTGCTAGATCTTGAAAATTGAGTTGTTGGACATGACTGCACTAGTGCAATGTCTTGAATTAAAAGGTGGAGGGCAGCATTGAATTCATAGAGCTAATTTACTTGTTTAAGTCACTGTTAATAGAGACACAAAGTGAAAGGTTTGCAATTTGTGCTATGTGTGTTGAAATGTAGTGACTTTGAGGACTGAGCAAAGAAAAAGAAGTTTGACTTTACTGGGAGTTTTAATCTGAAGAATGACAGGTCTATGTATAGAAGTTTTAAAAGAGAACTGATCTCTTAAGGTGTCTGTCCTTTTGTTTAAGAAAAAAAAACCAATTCAACTCTGGGGCAAGGAAGTATCGGAATGAAGGAATGCCCTTGGGCTCTCACGGTGACTGATGTACAGAAGTTTGCAGAATTACGTCTGTCATCCTACTATGATAATACCAAAAGTATATTTAATTGTTTCTGACATGTTTGGAAGTGAACTTTTTAAAACCATATGCATTTTAACTGGTGCATATTAGAGGTATTTACACATACTGGTCAAACATAATGTAGGTTTGTTTAACCTAGTTGACTAGTTGAGTTAAAGGCAGTGCTGTGATGGAATGTAAAGTAGTTTTGGTATGGCCACTTGCAATATGTTTTATTTAGAAGTCAAGTTCATTTAGTAACTAGGGAACTGGGTTTTTTTCTCCTCTGTGGTTGTGCCTGTTCAAATTCAGCAAGAGGTACTCATCCAGGAAAGATCTGGGAAATGGAGAAGGACAGTCTATTTCCGTTCCTTTTCTTATACATATTTAAAAAAAAAACAAAAACTGAGGGAGGGAAAGAGAAGAAAAACTGCAAGTAATAGCATTCCATTCCACTTACCATTTGACCACCAAGAACAGAACAGTCTTCCTGTCCATGTTTCTTGCCAGTGAACACTTTGGTCTGGTCATTTCCTCTTGTTACATAGAGTGAGATTCCATCAGCTGCGTGAGCAGAGTTTGCAGGACAGAGTTAAATGCCAGACCTGGAGACTCCTGAACCCCAAGAGGCTAGGAATAGTGTAGAAGTCTTCTCCAGTGCTCTACTATGGATTGTGCAAAATTACCTATGTGTGTTCTCAGAGTTGGGTATTCTGAAGTAATACAATTTATATTGTTTTATACCACAGCTTTTGTTTTAGGATACATGCATTCTTGGGTTGATTTGGTGACTTTCTGTCAAAGATAGAAAGATCCTGTAAGGGGTGTTGCCAATGCAAGGATGTTTTTCAGTGGTGGTGTTGGTGCACATCTCTGGAATATATCTGTATACAGATATATGCTTCTGTACACTGAATTAATGGAAATATAACATGTAATAGGAAAGAATTATAACTTACACAATTACAGTATTAGAGCTGAATCCTGCCATCTTTAGCTTGGTCTATCAAGGAAAATAGGTTTTAGTAATCTTGATATAATTTCTGTTACTTTTCATCCGTTCATAATAACTTTTGAAGACTGTGTCTCTGATCCCAGCCACATTTGACTAGAGGGGACCAGACAGCATAGATCTGAAACATACGTAATTCCTGTGTTTCATGTGAGAAATATTTAGTGTTTGGTTGAGTGGCCCCACTCAAGCTGTGGTTGTTAACCATGGTATTATCTACATGGAAGGCAGCCCTTAGAAAAGTCCAGCTCAGGAAAATCATTCAGGTAAAGATTCCCCTTCCTTAACCTAAAGTGAGATGATCACCATATAAAAATTTGTATGAAGCCAGAACTCCTTAGTTCTCAAACATGGATAAGAGCTATATGTTGTTGTAAGCTTCCTTTGATTTTGGGGGGCTTCTGAGGCACAGTGCATGAGGTCCAATGGCAAGTGATACATATGACCCCACACAGAATGTACAGTGTTTTTCCACTGTATAAAACCATAACAAGTAGATAGAATTTAAAAAGCCTTAGAGATATGTGTATGTTTGAAAATCGGTATTTATAATTCCTAGCAATAAGCATCCTTTAGAAAATCTCAAGCATGTGATCCTGCATTTGAGAGAGTCCCTTTAGGGGGTGTATGTACATGCTTGCTGTGTTTTCCACTGAAACATGATTCTGCATCCTAGTAAAAAATTGCATTGGGAATTAATAGTATTTGAAAATTATACAAGAACAACTTCTTCAATATCTGAGAAAGAAGAAAGTGACATAGGAGTAAAATAATGGAGATTTGAGTAGCAAGTTACCAACTTTTCCTTAATATATATGGCAGAAAACTTTATCTTAGATACGTCTTGTCATCGGATGACAAGATGGTGTTTGGACATCTCTGCTAGCTAGCAAAGGATTATCAGAACCATTACCATAGCTGACATATAGTGACTTCCCATCTGAATGCTTAACAGTGTAGGATGGTTGAAAAGCTTTTTGTAGAAAAAACCTTAGAGCAGTGATGAACAGGATGTCTAGAAGAGTTAACTTGATAAATTTCTTAAGCTTAATTCTTAGCAGAAGACAGGCTAACTTTTCCTAGCAAGACTATTGCTCTAGACAGAGTGAATGATGGACAGAGCTCTAGGGTCTATAGTATAATGAAGCTGTGGTTAGCCTACCTCCAAACCCATTTACAAGGAATTTTGTTGGATTTAGGTTGTAACTAAGAGTGAAATATGGATTCATGCAAGTAATGTTTCTGCACTGGACATAACAAAGAGACTAGTTTATATATTTGTTTCCCCTCACCTCTGTTATCCTAAATGTGAGTAGCATTTTTAAAATGTGATGAACTGAAATAAATGCATGTTTAAACTTGTATTTTGGCACCACATTTTATGCTGGACATTCATTGGGATAAAGTCATGGCTGGAAAGGACGGAGATGAAATAAGTGTCTGAAGATAAACCATTGCTTCTAAATGGCTATCAGTTCCTTTGGAGTGAAGAGAGAATGGGTACAAAAGTGCAATAAGCAATCACTGATGGGGTGTGTGTGCACTATATATAGCATATTGGACAACTGCAAGGGTTATGCAATGGTTAATAGAAATATTAGGATGATAATAAAGTAAGAGTGCCAAAAGATCAAAATAAATAATAAAGGCATTGTATTATGTGAGAGAGAATGGCCCAATTAAGAAAAAAAACCACAACGTGAGATAACCCAGGAGAATTTAATTAACATGGGATCTGCATATAACCAGAATTTGATTAAGGAATTGTGTCAAAGTCCACAGACCTTTAGAAATGTGTAAACCAAGAGTATTGCAAGAAAGATCATACTGGGCTGACTGAGAATAATTTAACATTAGGGTTTTTTGGATGACACTTGTCCTTTTGTGCAGCGAAGGGAGCAGGGATATGGGAAAAAACAGAACACAACAGTGTAATAAATGTCTGTAGCAAGGGTTGTGTGGAAGGAGATGGAGCTAAGGAGATGAAGAGCTGAAATTCAGGAAGAGAGAGAAAACAAACACGAAAGATGGAATCTGACTTTAAAATATATATTTATATGTGAGCAAGCTGTGAACTGAGAAAGAGAGCCATATGGCTTACAGATTAAATATCTTCTTCCCGCTGTTTGTTAAACTGGTAGAAGGGAATCCATGCTGGCTTCATTCTCTGTGGTCTGTATGGCAGCATGGTCCTGTCTCTCCAAAGGGATGGCTGTGCTCCTGGGATCCCAAAAGGTGAAGGTGAGCAATAGGCAGCTCTCAGAACAGAGATTTCTTCCATTGCAGCCCTCTAATTCTTTCAAAAGCTGTCAGAGGTTTCATGGTGTATCATGGGCTAGTTGCTGAGTGCTTTTAGTGGTCCCATGAAGTAGCTATGGGATGAGAATGGTGTGGTGGGGAGGGTAAGGGTGGGAGACCAGAAATTAGGCATGCAGAAGTTCCTGTGCTGGATCCTGTTGCAATGCCTGCCTCAAATCCTAATTGCCCTTGTATCGACCAGATAAAAATTGATTTAATTGATACAGTTGAAATTTACCAACAGCTCTAATTTTTAACATTAGAAGACAATGCTTACACCATTTGACATTGCTGTGTATCTTCAGGTCTGTTGTTTTTATTGTTCAATGGAGAGAGTAATGAAAAAATGAGGCCTTCTGAGCCATTCCAAATCACTGGTTTTCTGAATGCTCTTTTCCAAGAGAAAAGATACCTTAATGTGTAGAATTAATACAGAATCCTTGTGCAAAACTGTAATAGGTCTTCGCCTTCACCTTTATGAACATAGTAGAAGTTCTCTGTGGTCTTTTTTTCTATTAAGGTCATGCAAATGCAGATAGCTTTATAGCCAAGCACTCACTGGCTTTCACCTGAGTGGTTAAAAAATTGTGATTGTGCAAAGTTACGTTTATGCAGCCTTTTTTATCTGTCAACACACACACTTGTTTCATAGTCTTACTCATTATGTGTGAGCTGAATCTGTCTTGACAGTTTTGGTCTATAATGAATTTGCTTAATGAATTAATTTTCAGGTGCTTTCAGCCATAGTTTTCCTGACAGATTGTTTCTGGAATGCTGAAAAACCCACAAACCCTAAATAAAGTAATTGGTCAAGTATCTTGTATGTGTTCTGAAAATTAATCTTTTGCCCAGTTTGACTATGACAGAGACAAAAGTATGATAATCTGGTAGCAGTTGTAAAGGACTGGATGTCAGAACATGGCACTGAACTTATAGATGCAGTACAACTTGTATTACATCTTTTTGTCTATCCAAGAATTGACTGAATCCTGTTGGCTATGGAAAATTGCTGTTTTGACTTTCTTTAAGCAGTTTTAATTTTTTTTCCTTGTTCTGTGTATGAGAAGACTGTTCTGTAGATGCAAGAGAGAAATCTGAAAGATTGTGTTAATATAAAAGATATCACATCTCACTTTTCCACATGGGTAGCATCTTTTGTCTGTCAAAAGTCACAGCATCTTCCTTTAGGAGTGTTCCTGAACTCTGCTGGTATGAAGATGGATTCAGATCTCAGCAGCAGGTCATGGAAATTAGCAAATGGGAATCTTGTTCTCATACTTAACTTAAGTCTTTAAATGTCAGCTTAAGTTCTTCTGGATAGAAGTGTTTTTTAATCTTTTCTACATGTTTCACTTTCCTTATTGAAGTTTCAAACTTCTACGGGCATGATGTTTGTGAGTCAGCTTGCATCTTCTGTCCAAAGATTTCACCAGCAAGTTTTGAAACATATTCTTGCTCCACCAATGTAGTTTATATTGCAAGTAGGAAAAGGTGTGGGGAGCAAAGACAAAGGACTCCATGTTTATGTAGGATGCAATAAACAAGAAAGGAACGAGTGAGAACTGAGTGTTCAGGGACAGTGTGTGCAGTTTGATGACACATGGGTTGTCTTTCCTAGGGAATTTGCAAAAGCAATGCTAATGTTTGGGTGGTGTGAGAGTGCCTTCTCTGCAGATTTTTACTTCATGGGATATTTGTCATACATGCACAAATGAGGTTTATTTACTTCTTCATTAAAGGTATTATTTCAGGATTTTAACCTGAATGGGATTAATTACATCATGGAGACTTAAGTTCTCTCTTCCCTTCTCTTTTGGCTTCTTGTGTCTAGACTGCAAGAACAGAAACAGTGAAGTTTCTGCTCTTGAATTTCTGAAGTAATCACTACTTTGGTCTTCTAATGTCTCATGTCATTTCTGTCAATAAAATCGACCAATTTAGAACTTAAGATTCAAGCATTTGAAGCTAGTTTTATGAAAGAGAAACTTATTTTTATGAATTATTATGTCGTTTCTTCTTTGTTTGGTTCTGATGTGTTAAGATGGTGAAGGATCTCTCTCAGAGTAAAGTCTTGCTTTGTATTGTGAAACAGTTACCATTCAATGGGAGTCTCAGGTGCAGCTCCTTTAGAATTCAGGAGTTTCTTTTGAGAACAGGGGATTTTCTTGCCTCTAATTTGTGCTTTGATAGTGGTCTGTGTCAGAAGATACAAGTGCTGTTTGCAAATACCCTTGTTATAGTTGTATGAGTTTTAAATATTATTCTTCAAGTTGCTGATTCCAATGACTAGCATCCAATACAAAAGATCCTGACATCTGCTAGCAGTTAGTAAGCAGTGGATCTACAATACATTTTAATTTTCAGCGCTGGAAATACAGGTCATCTTGCAGAAGACTGCACGGCTTGTTTCAATAGTTGGCTGAAATCAATAAAGAAATAGAGCATTTGAATAATTTTCATGACAGGAAGTCTGTGTTATGAAGTATTTGCTGATGACCTTTTGGTGCTTGGTGCTACTTGCCAACATGTTAGCTCTACTTTCTTATTAGGAATGTCCCACTGGAAAGTAAGCTGTTATCACTAAATTAGAAACAACAACAATAGCATCCAGACCCCCTACTCTGGGAGGATAGTTTTAGCTTAAGGCACTCAATTAAAAATTATGAACTGAATGATCTGAATCATATGGCACTAAGTGAAAGAATGTTTTATAATTCAAAGGGTTGTATCATTACAGTCTGCTCTATGAATCTTGGCTTTTCATCATGCAAACATTTCTATGTTTATTTTTTTAGGTATATACTAATTTAAAAAGGAATCTCTTAAAAGACCATGAAGTACGCATACCTTTTTGTAAACTACTGTTTAGTGCGCAGGAACAGTGCTAAGGAGTGCTCTGGTATAGCAGAGTAGCCAAATGCAGTGAAAGTAGACTGAGGGAAACACCGTCGAGTCTTAGAAATCAAATTTTTATTTTACTGGAAATTAAAAAAAATAAGCCACACCAAACAACCCCTCTCAAAATCTTAAAATTCCCCAAGAAAGGATTAAGTGTTAAAGGAATTAAGTTTGGTTCAAATGAAAGCTATGGATCAGATCTCATTGTATTGATATCAGGTTCTCTGTGATTTATGGTACAAGAGTGAATGTGAAATTAATTTGATAGCCATTGATCTTGTAGTACAATGTATCGACAATGTGAAATGCAGTATCTGTTTTCCAGAGTTTGACTGCTTTCTTAGTGCTCTTAAAATAAAGGTTATTCCTTATGACTCTATTTCCTACTTTTTGATTTCCTAACATGAAGAGAGAAGTGAGCCTTCAGATTTTGCTTTCCTTCCTGTTTTGAACAACTGATTTGGTTTCACTGGCACAAGATCATTTGGCCTGGACCACTTTCCTCCAAATTTACATTTGAGGAAATAGATGTTTATAAACTTCTTGCTTCTGAAGTCTGGATAACAAAAGAAGACTACAGAATGGTTCTTATTTGGGTTCTGATCTTACTAAATATTGGTATATGGATGTGCCCATCCTTTGAATTCTCAGCATTGGGTCTTCCTGTGGTGTTGAAGTAAATCCTTTTATGATATGAAAGTCATGAGAACAGATTTGCCTGTAACTCACAGATACCGTCCAATGAGCTTTTCCAGGGCTGAAGGACAATGTCAATAACAGCTCTAATAATATTTTCTGAAGAGTTTTCAATGTGTGTGTGTGTGACACTCACTTTAGTGATTTTTTTTTCTTTGTTAATTTAAATAGTAATAGAAACCTCTTGATGCAAATCTGATCTCGGTTTTACTACCTTTTACCGCAGCATTCCTGTGCTTATTTCAGAGAAATATCTCTTTTATGTTGTGATTGTATCACTATATAACCATAACAAATGTTTTTTTTAGAGTATTATTAAGGCAGTTACATTTTCTTCTGAGGCAATCACAAAATCAAAGTGTGTGAAACTGTAATAAACTTTAGAATCCTAACTTAAAGAAATTTTGCTTCTGTTAGCATGCTGATTTCTGTGAGGCTAATTTAACAGGTTTCATTATTGTTAAAACTAAGAATAACTTAAAATATCTTATCTTTTCCCCTTTTATTCTTATGGCATAGGCATGTATTTGGTTAACATGAAGTATTGCTGTTTTTGGAAATGAAATTAGTAATCTGTGTTATTTAGTGCTAAATAATCAGAGAAAAATTGTTCATAACTGTGCATAACTGTTCATTGCATAACTTACATTTCTCACTAGAATATTTTCTTTTGGGAGAAGAGAAGAAAAGAAAGAAAATGCTACCCAAGGAATATAATGAGAAAATATTACATAAAAAGAATTTTTGGGGGAGGATATGGGAAGATGAATAAGAAAGTAATTTTTAATGAAAAAGTAGTTTTCTGTTTCCTAAAGGTGAATGGAGTGTTAAATAAGAAAACTAAAATATTGTTTGAATTGTATTTTTTTAATATATCATGTAATATATCACATCTCAAAAATATGAAACGCCTTGCATTTGCTTTCTCGACTTGATTTTTCAGATTTTCTTTACTTTCATTTTGGGCAAAAGTTATTTATTCTTCTGTTAGCATTTTTTGACACAGTCTAAAGTACAAGAAAGCGTCTTCTTGTTGGGGTGATTATAAATAGTAAGTTGGAAACTTGTAAAGAGCTTCAGGAAGAAATTTTTGTTGCTTAAAAAGAACTAATAAACCACTGTTCAGGGATGCTTCATTAGGATCATTAACTCAGTTTAGTGCAGTATTGAACCCACAGCTGCAGAAACTTCTTGTTTAAGCTATATCCTTAGGCTTCCCCAAGAATCTGCCAAAAACATAACTTGCAGCAAAATCCATGTATTTGAGCTTCTGTGACAAATTGTGATCATGTGTGCTTTATTATATAGACTGTACCATGGGAGTTTGCAGAGAGTGGCATACTATGGTACCTGGAAGCTGGGGACATGAAAAATAAGCTGCAAAATTAAAAAGCCATTTAAGTGTTTTAGTAGGTATAAGCTTAGTTAGAATTGACCTGAGGCAGAGTTTCAGTTCAGCAAATGCAAGTGTTTGAATTAAGTGGAATAATCCCAGCAAAAAGCAGACACTAATAGCAAAAATTAAACATCTTAGTGGGTGAATGGGATAATTTGAGAAAGAATTGCATTAGAGGATTGGGGATTGCAGTCCATTTTTTTTTTTTAAACAGTTTTATGTAACACTTTGAATTCCTCAACAAAACTGTATTTAATTTCAGTTTTCATTGGTGGTTTGTGATCTGCATGCCATGCACACATTATGTTAATGGTTGAGACAGTTATCAGCTCTCACAATGGCACATCACATTTTTGAGTTTTAACATTTTAATTAAATGTATTTTATTTAAAAATGCTTATGTCTTCATTCTTGGTCAATTAAATATATATCATAAATTAGAGGAAATCAGAAAAAGAGTAATCTTTGATGTTGTGTCTTTTATGACTCAGAGTTTGAGACCAAAAGAATTTTATTGTAATTTTTAAATTTGCATGATCCAGATGCTTCTTCATTTGTAAGCTTAACAACCCCATGGTAAGCTACAGACTTGGAAGTGTGGTTAGAGAGCTGTAAGTTTGGAAAGGGACCAGGGGGTATTGGTTGACAGTCAACTCAATATGCATCAGCAGTGTGCGCAGGTGGCCAAGAAGGCCAATGGCATCCTGGCTTGTATTAAGAACTCAGTGGCCAGCAGGAACAGGGAGGTGATCATCCCTCTGTCCTCGGGTCTGGTGAGGCCTGTGTTCAGTTCTGGGCACTTCACTATAGGAGGGACACAGAAGTGCTGGAGCGTGTCCAGAGAAGGGCAATGAAGCTGATGAAGGGCCTGGAGCACAAGTCCTGTGAGGAGCAGCTGAGGGAGCTGGGGGTGTTCAGTCTGGAGAAGAGGAGGCTGAGAGGAGACCTCATGGCTCTCTTCAGCTGCCTCAAGGGAGGTTGGAGCAAGGAGGGAAACAGCCTCTTCTGCTTAGTGGACTGTGATAGGACCAGAGGGAATGGATGGAAACGAGACCAGGGGAGGTTTAGGCTGGGGAAATATTTTTTTTACTGAGAGGTCTGTCAGGCATTGGAATGGCCTGACCAGGACAGTGGTGGAGTCACCGTCCCTGGAGGTATTTATTTATAAGGCATTTGGACCTGGCCCTCAAGGGCATGGTTTAGTGGTTAGATTATGGTGTTGGTCAGAGGTTGGACTGGATGTTCTTGGAGGTCTCTTCCAACCTAAAACATTCAGTGATTCTGTGAATTGTAAGGAATGAATGTGCAGCTCAACAGAATATTTTTGTAGGAGCAAAATAGTTAACATATTTCAATCACATCCATAGTTTATAGAATTTGAATAAAAATATGGATGGTATATTACAGGGAAGAACTTCAGTGTGATAAGAATGCATAGGATATTAAAAGAGATTAAATATCAAAAAAAGAGAGACATACTCAGAAAATGCAGCATGGATGTGGAGAAATGAAAATGGAAATTTGGCTTGCAGATAAAAAAGAAAAACGCATAAAACAATTGAAGGTCAGACACTGACAAATATTTCCTTTGAGTGTTAGCTAGAACATTACTTTCTCCAGTATTTTCCTCCTCTCTATGCTTACTGCACAGTGGCCTGGAATGCTGAAATAAACTTCCATAGTCCTCTGCTAAGGCAATCTTGTAGATACAGTTGTGTCTGTGGCCATAGTAAATAAAGGCAGCAATGCAATTCAGAATTATGATTTTTTTGGGGGGAGGTAGTCTGTCTTCTTGTTACTTAACATCAGCCAGTCTCTTTCACCCTGAATTACATATATTTTGCTATAGCAAACTGACACCATACTTCACAGCATCTCTGAATTTGTTCCAGAGTTTGTCATAAATACCTGATACTTCACTGTCCTGTTGTTTTTAGCTTGGTTGTACAGATGCAAGGAATGGGATTTTATCTTTCTTCTATAAATACTGGTTTACTCAAAGCAGATGTTTTATTTCAAATCATTTGAGGGTGTAGCACAGAAGAGACAGAAGGCAAAGCCTGCTGAGAGCAGCATTGTCTGGAATAAAAATTGAGGCATGTGGGGGAAAGATAATCCAACAATATCAGTACCACTGTAGTTGAAAAATCAATGTGTTTATTTTGTTGAAACTTATGGAGACAAATTTATTTAAAGTGACTGTGATGTTATAGTGGAATTCATAGTATATTTTATTGTATCATTTTGTTTTATGATTTTGTTAGTTCCTAAACAATATCTGAATGTAATAAAAAAGGGACGAAAGTATTTGTAGCTAGCACTAGCACTAAAAATGAACACTGAGAGGACTATAAGGAACAGCCTTAGATTGAAAAGGAACAGGTGGGTCAGAAGGAGAGAAACTTTTTAAAAAGACCAGTACAAAGGGTTATTACTTCTTTTTATATTGTGTGTGTGTTTTCCCCCTTTTTTTTGGGCTTGAAGTTTTCAGAGTTTTACAACTGTGAGAAGAAATATGTTTGATAAGTACAAAGGAGGAGGAAACACTGTGCCTTACTGTGGCGTTTTTGCACAATGTGCTCCCATAGGAGAGGTGGGAGACCTTGTAGGTTTGATCACTCCAGAGTGATTGCTCTTGGCTCAACAGCAAAGTATTTCACCTGTTGTTGAAAAATCTGATTGACTTGCTAGTACTTCAGAGTTGAATTCCAACACTGCTGTAGAAAGCCAAAATGTAGAATGTCTTCAACTTATCTTTACATCTCTTGTATTACCTGTTATGTAAAATGTGTAAAAGAATGCTACAGGTAGAAAAAAGGCTAAAATAACTGAGACCATAACTGGATACTCTAGCTTTTTAGACTCCCAGTCCGTGAGAAGAGAAGGCAAACGAGCACGGAAGCCATTCCCCTAAGAACTGATCACTAAGAAAATTTTATTAGTATCTACATTTTCAATTGTTTGCCTTACCTATATAAATCTTGCTATATTTGGCTTCTTGAAGAGAAGCTAATAAGCCTAGAAGAGTTGTGCTTAGGAGGTGCTTGTTATAGTATTAGACTGATTTTTGTCTGTTTTTAATAGGGACATAAATTTGAAATAAATAACGGCGTTAAAAAAGATTGTGTTCTCCTTACTTGTTCTGTTTAGCAATCTGCATATAAACTTGCTGGAATATTCTATTTGTTAAAACTGTACTTTGACTAGTCTCTGCTCTTTGAAGTAATGCAGATGGTCTTAGTGCTTCCCTTTCTTCTCCGTAGTTTTATTTCAGACCTTCTAACCAGGTATCATGACACAAAGAAGCAAGAGAAATCCAACTAAACTGGGAAAATAAGCAACTTGTAAGGGCATCTTCCCATCCCCTAGATTAGCAGGTTGGACCCTGAAGTACATGTTCTTGTATGGTGTTCAGCCTAATTTTAAAATTTCAGCTAATGAGGTTCCTCTGGGAGATCTTTTTGCAGCCTGTTTTATATTTCTTGCTGTTACGAATTACTTGCTGAATATCAGTCTCCTATTTCTTCATAGCATTTTTTAAAATGAGTGCTTTTTGAATTTAACCCTTGTAAATTATATGAAACAAGTCCTTTTGTATTTGTAGCTTGGTGAATCACTGTGATGTGTTCATTTTGGTTTTTCTTTCTTCAGCAAAAATGCATAGCTCCCTCAGTCCTATTTCAGTTGCACTTAAGGGTCTTAAATGTCTTTTCCAACCAAATTTATTCTATAATTGCACAATTCCATCAGTCTACCCAGTTTTCATTTCTGTTTTTGTCTTTGAGTTCTCAGCCACTGTTTATCCATTTATGTTGCAAACAGTAAAAAGCAAACTTACTGACCAGTCTCCTGATTTGGAACTGATGGAAGCAGAGGTATCATTTAAGTAATCTAAGAAGTTTTTACCTGTAGTAAGTGATGATCAGCAATGAAGAGAAGGACAAATGACTATTTTTGAGAAAGCAAATGGGTGAATTAACAGTAGTTGTAAAGAGACTGCATGAATGACTCTGGTGAATCATATAAAGTTCTTTTTGAAAGTAATAGTTTATTAATGATTTGTTAATTGCTTGTATGCAATTTATACACAAAGCTGAAGTTACACTGAACTGTGGAAAATTAGAAATATGTAGATAGTAAAAGGAGGAAAAATTTATACAGTAAACAGGAATATAGACACTCTCTTGAAGGGAAAATAACTTTCATATTTTGATATCATTGAAGGAAATCCTTTTACAGGGAGCATAAGAACCTTTTTAAATTTAAGCTTTGACAATATATTTATTTCTGACTCAAGCATACTTGAATTAGAGAAGAACAGGAATAGAGAACAGGAAATTTCATTCCTGTTTATCATATATGTTTTTCATAAACATTTTAAAGATGTACTACAATCCTAACCTTGCAGATAAAAAGCAGATTGGACCAGGTTAAGATTTTAAAAACTGATTTCAGTATAAATGCTATTTGTTGTCTAACTGAACTTCTAGTTCTTTCTTTTTATGGAAGTTGTTTTTTATTTATTTGTTTTTGCCACTTCAAAACCAGAATGTGACAAACAGAAAACAGTTCCTTCCTAACACCTTTCAGGTTTTTTTATTGGTTGAGTGATTAGCATGCAGATGCTTCTAAATTACATTCCACAGTTTTAAACAGTTAATAATATTCTGCTCTATATACAACATAAACGCTAGTTTCTCTATGTCGATATCAATTTCAGATTTCATGTATAGTGGCAGAAAAGAGAAACTGTGATTACTGGTGTTTTTACTATCTATTGTTTCTAGTTGTGAAAACTTCACTCATGACAAAGGCTTCAAATAAATCTGCTTTGAGAGTCTACAGCACACTGAAGGTTGCATGTATGATAGATAGAGCTGAAAGATGAGTTTATGCCTTTTTTTTTTCCTCCTTACAGAAAATAAACGTGAAAAAAGGTCTACCTAAATCTTAAAACTTTGTCCACTATGGCTGTATTAATTCAGTCCTGAAGGACTGGGAGACATCTATTCTACAAACTGTGAAAGAATTCCTAACCCACTATCCAACAAACACAAGTAGATAGGTAAATACGAAACTTCAACTGTATAAGATGCCTCATAGAAAAAAGAGCCACAACTATAATTGACACAAATTGAGATCAAACTTTAGCATCACCACTCTCAGAAACAGGACATTTTTGATGTAAAATTGCAGATGGTCCTAGGTTATTGGTCCATGATATGGATAACAAGAAATGTAAATGAAAGTTCCTGAAATTATGTTCGGAATGAAATATTTTTATGATAATAACTTTATACCTGAAAGGTGGAACAAGCTGTACCAGCTACTTACACAAAAGACTTCGGTGTCATGGAAGCCTCAAGGATGCCATATAGAGGAACTGAATTTACATTCTTCCCTTTTCCATAGCCATTCTTTAGCATTTGTATCCTTTTTCAGTTTCCTTTGGGTGTTAGAAATATGTTGTTTGCACCATACAGTTCAGCAGGAGATGCCCTAATACTAAATAGTGTGTTGCAGAGACATCTAACGAAGGTGTGCTTGTAACTCAGGTGGAGAGGTCAAAGCATCTGATACTTGAAAGAATTGCATGAGAAGCTCCAACTCAAAACACATTAGCTTGCTTTGTCTCCTGTCAGAAGTCTGTTGATAATGTAAGGTTGTGTGTCAGCTTTAGAACTGATCAGACCATGTAAATTTCACCAATTAATATCTTAGGAATATTTTATTTTAATAGAAGGGTTATTTGGAATTAATGTTTTAAGTAGTTATCCGAAAGATTTCCAGTGTGAGTTTCCTTTTTAATAATTTCTTTCATTTTGTTACTGAAAGTAACTTTAAAAAAAAAACAAAACAAAAAAAAAACAAAAACTTTTTTTGTTGTTGTTGTTTCTTTGTTGTGTTGTCTCAAATCAGGAAAGTACAAAAGCATATACTTAACTGAAATGACTTCAGACATTAGCTGGACTGGCTTCTGCATGTCATACTCTGTTTATTGAACAGTGGAGTATTTATCATCCCTGAGAGGTTTGTGTATCAGTACCTGAATGGAGAAATTCATAGATGGTTTTCTCTGAGTAAGCAATACTTGTCATTTGAGCATTGATAACTCTGGCTACTGTTACAAATTTCCTGATGTCTCAAAAACTGAAACATTTGTACTATGTTCCCAATCTAGAGGAATTATCAGTGGTATTTACACTTAGTTTTTGGTGTGATACATCTTCTCCTAGAAATATTTTGAGTGGGTTTTTTTTTCCTTTCAGCTGTTCTTTAAACTTGTAATTTTAATAGCTAAAGCAGCATAACAACATAGAAGGTCAATTCAGTGCAATGAATGAAATAAGGCTCTTGTTCTCCAAAACCTACAACTGCATCTCTTACCTCTTTGGATCTCATTGGAATGAACGAGTTTGCTGTCTCTAAAGATGAACAGATACTACTGAATTTGCAGAAGCCAAGTGTTTTATCAATGTGTTTATTGTTTAAAATATCAGTGTTATGAAGGGCCTTTCTTTTCTTCATAAGAAGTTAGAACTGTAATAGGGAAAGTTCTAGGGACCAAAACAGTTTTAGTATTGGAGCATTAGAATTTACTTTGAGATTGTAAAAGAGGAATTGTGCTCTTCGAACAATCTTGTTCCAGGGTCACACAGTTAGACTGTGTGTGCTGACCTTGTCTCTGAAGTTTTTCCTGTTATCAAACTCTTGTTGTCAGGTTGTGAAATATAAAGACATTGTTAAAAAAGGAGGAAAAGGGGGAACCTTATTGGCATTTTTAAGACATGCTTAAAGCATCAGAAAACTACTAATAGAAAAGTTAAAAGTTGGCATTGTATTTAAAAAAAAAAAAAAAAAAAAAAAAAAAAAAAAAAAAAAAAAAAAAAAAAAGAAGTTTTAATGATAGACTGGCTCAGGCCTTGAGGTAAATTATGCATAATTATTCATAACTGCTATTTTTGGCTTGCTTGCATTTGTCCTAGACCTCTCTTTGAGGAAACAATTTGAAATAATTAGTGTGTGAGTGCACTGACAATGATGAATGGATCAAATGCATCTGGTACCAAACTTGGGTCTTGATAAGAAGCAGATAACTTTGGCAACTATGGGGTTTTTGTTTTTCAGTCCCCGAGACTGTGGACTGCTTGTTCGTTTTGTTAGGCTGACATGCTCAAAGTAGAAAATTACTACTCGGTGGGCTGTAATCAAACTGCAGCTAAAAATTCCAGCATTGCAAACACAAAACAGTTCTACTGTGCCAGGGAAAAAATGAAGAGGATACTAAGATGGAACATATTGAACACACAGGTCAAGAAAGCTAAAAGTTATTGTTCATATAGCAAAATACATTGCTTATCTTACATAGGTTGCAGGCATATTAAATGAATATTCAGCAGCCTAAATACATATGATTATATGTCATTACTCAGGGCAAAACAAAATGGGAAGCAAAAAGATTCTGGTCACATGCATGCATTGTAACTTAGTTAAGAACGAATCTGAAATCTTCATGGGTATCTGTTTCTTTCTTGGTTTGAGTACTCAGTGTCTCATCTATGTAATTGACTTAAGATTGATAGTTTTAGATGCTGAGGAATATGAGGCTTTTTTTAAATCTAAGTGCTTAATGAAGAGGTGAAACAAAGCATTTCAAGTAGGATGCCCAATAGTTCATTTTTATCTTGTTGGACTAGTGAAAGAACTCTTAATCATTTTGAGTTTGCCTGTAATAAATAAAACAAGAAGAGGGCACAAGGTAGTGTTCAGGTCAGTGACTCAATAATTTAGCGATGACTTGCAGTCTCTCAATACAAAGATTATGTGGCTTGTAGGTAGTACCCTGAAATTATGAAATTGGGAGTGAAGTATTCTGAAGCAAATATGGATGTACAAAAAGATTTTTGAGATGTAAATGTGAGGTATAAATTTGACAGAACAGCTGACAAGTTAATAGCTAAGCTTTTTATAGCCTTTTGTCTCTGTATGTTTCGGGTAAAGACGTTACAATGAGGTTTTAAATTTTCCAGTTTGTCAACTGCTGCTGCATGTTCTGTCTTTTAAAGGAATTTCTTAATGGTGTGCATTTTATGCATTTGATTGGATCTTAAACCATGTAAACTTGAATAGAAGATTAGGAAGTTCTAGCTAGTCTTTCAGCCTCTGCTTCTATATGTAATGAATGTTTTTCTAGTGACTTTTATTGATTTTTCTAATGAGAGTCCTAATGTTGCCCCACAAACTTATATCTGTTTGGGCAGTACATACTACAGAACTCTAAGGTGTTGTGTATGCCTTGGACAGAATATGGATATAAAGAAATTTTGGCCTGTCTAAGTGAAATTCCTGTTCCTAAAAAGCAGTTCTACTGTGATGTTATATTTGTATGTTAAGATATTTTTCTTGTAAACGTCTCTCAAGGCCATGTCCAAATCCCCTAAAATCACTGAAGTTTTTTGTTTGTTTGCTTTTTCTTTAATCTCAGTGGTCTTTGGATCTGCTGTTTGGTATTAATTTGGGAGGACACGAAGGGAAGAAAACATTTGAATGTCTGCCTGTTCAGAGTCTTTATTTGATCTGTTCAGAAACTTAAATAAAAGTGAGCCCAAGAATTAAATTCAGGCTTACTGCATAAGCATGAGGCATCTTGTGTACTCAGAGGCAAAATATCTACCTGTTGTTGGTCATTTTATGTTATTTTAACTGCCAAATATGCTAAAAGCAAAACTGCTCACAGACTTGAGGCTACCAGATAAAATGTCAAATGAATGCATGAGCAAATGCTCTATCACTATTAGACTCTTGAGAGCCTTTTTTGTTGCCTTCGTTCTGGATTCTGCCTTTCACCGTGACTGGTGAGCTTCTGTGTCAAGCTCGTGAAGCTGACCCTACTCTGGAGCGGCCTCTCTACAGCCTGGGCTCTCTGCTGATCAGGTGTTCTAAGATGTATCTGAGTGGATAATCTATATTGACTGTACCAAATTCTTCTTGCATCTTGACGTGTGGTAAGAATCTGGAATAAAATTTTCGTTTTCCCTGTAAACAATTGACTGACATTTCAGTAGCTGTGTGAAGAATGAGAGGAAATATTAAACACTTATTGCCCACTCTCTTTGTGTTGAGAACACAAAGGTTGTCTAGGAAAAAAGATGTGGTGTCATATGGTGGTATCATAATGGGCATGCACAGTGGAGCAGATTTCATGTCTCAAAGAGCAAACAATTGACTGACATTTCAGTAGCTGTGTGAAGAATGAGAGGAAATTACTTGGTTTGTGTATTCCTGCCTTTTGGGGATCTGGTGGCAATGCTTGCTTTCAGGAGGTGTTACAGGACTTTTAGTAAAGAGGTAGGCTGATCCCAGAGCTTGCAAACTTTTGTCTTCTACATCTTTTGACCTGCAGAGCAAGCCCAAGATCTTGACTCATCTGCAGTTCCCATGACCATTTGATGTTCCACTGGATATGGGACAAGGATAATGTTTCTTGGTAGGCAAGAATAGTGCAATAATTTTTAAGTTATGACTGGAGCACTGGATGAATGTATTTTTTTAAACTATCAGGACTAAGATAACTAGAAAATAGTTTGTGGGCTCTTGTAAGTTGTTAAAGCAACTTATAATCATGAAGTTTATGTAGGTTTTTACTTTCTTGAAAACATTGCCATACGTCACAAAATGCAAATACCTGCTCCTGTTCACTCAGCTGTACTTCCTTATGTTCAGTGCCTTAAAATGTAATGAAACATTATTTTGTCAGTGTTGCTGAACTCTGTCTGGACAATTAAATTCAATAGTTTGTTCCACAAGTGGCAAACCCAAGCAATTTTTATTTTCCCCAGATTCATGCCTTAACCCTATCTTGCCCACAAGTGTCTTATGAATTCTGGCTTTCATAGCAGTACCATTGCTCTTGTGTCCATCACCATTCCTTTTGCAGACTTTCAGGCTGATCCCTGTATATGCTACCATTCTCACTTGACATTTGTCATCTTTGTTCACTGAACTTTGGGCAACTAGCAGTCTTCTGATGTTTGGCTTAGCTCTCAAAAAAGTGTGTGTATTTGTGTGTACACTCTAACTAGATGGCAGGACAACCAGCTGTTAAGTCACACCATAGTTTTGGCCTTCAAAATGGGCATTGTATTTCTTTCCTTTGCCAGTTTGCTGACTTTTTGCAAGGCCCATAGTAATCCTTTGAGACTCCAGGCTTCTAAATTTAGTAGAAATTGGCCAACAGATTTCAGAGTTAGTGGGGGTAGTGTGGATGGGAGAGGGGAAAATAAAATTGGCTGGCACAATTATGAAGCCTTTTGTCTGGAGGAAACCAGACGAAAGCACCTTTTTTTCTGCCTTTTGCAGAGGAAGTAATGTGTGATTAGTTCCATCTTATCTGTTGATTTGGGATCTTAAAATTCTCCAAAGTGTTTTATGTATCTTTTTGATTTCATTAAGTGTCAAATTTGCATGCAGATCTGACTAGAACTGAAAGATGTGTGAAATCACTTCTGGTAGTCAGCCTCTTACTCCCTGAATGCCAGAGGATGTTCATGGTAGGATGTATATAAGGAGGTACATGGGGTATATTGTACTAGGAAAATGTCACCTCTCTCTAGACAACCTATTCTTTCTGCTGAGTTTCAATGACATGCAAATATCTTCTGAAAAAGGCTAAAAGTCTTTGCTTTTCATGTGTTCTTTGGAGACATTCTTGAGAAAATGTGCGTACCTTCTGGAGCAAATACTGCTGCCAGTATAATGTTCCTAGGAATTTCTTCGTCAAGCCTGCAGTTTGCCTGACAAAAGGGTGTTTCGGGGATTTGAGAAATTCAAATTTGTTCTATTAACTTTGTTTTATACCAGTTAAATTCTGCAATTCATTGTCTCAGCTTGTAAAAAGAAACATTTAAGAGATTTTTGATTGGAGTTACATGTGTTTCTTAGGTTCCTCTGTGCACATATTCATAGCAGGATCATCTGCTACCTGAAGAGGCAACTCTTGGTAAACTTCTTTTTAATCTGCCAGTGGGTCAAAATCATAAAAAGTGGATTTCTTGGTTGATTATTAAAAAAGCCAATTGATACTTCTGGTTTAAAGCAAGAAAACAATATTGGCAATGCCTTCTCTCCCAAGGAATGTGTTTGCAGGTTAGGCTGGAAGCCTTGAACTTCTCAATGTAAGTGCAGACGTGTGGAAGAAAAATCAACTGCTGAAAATGATCAAATGTGAACTAATCACAACAAATGATTTTGCTAAGGGAAAGAAGTTAGTGGTCTTATGTGGAGTAGGAAGAGACAACATTTGGTTTGGGTTGGTTTTTTTAATCTGTTTTCTGAATTTACCATAACTGATGTTGAATTCTTCCATTTTTTTCCTTACGAAAGGAGTAATACTGGGAGGATTTGATAGTTTGTAGGCCTAATTTTCTTTCTAGAGGGAAGGACTGAACCCAGAGTTCAGGGTAAATTGCTATTTCTCTTTTGCAGCAATTTAAAAGAAAGTGTAGAATTTTCAGTGTAATGAAAGTGGAAAGATTAACGGACTTAAATAAGTAAATAGTTTGGCCTTTGAAGGCTTCCAGTGGACCTAAAACTAACTGAATTTTTATATGGTCATAGAAGTGTAATTTACTCTTTATCCATAAAATTACTTTTCACAAACCACATCTATATATGGTATTGCACGTTTTTTTTTATATCGCTGCGCCAAATGTCTTGGTGTAGATTTTCATGTAATTTGAATTTACTAGATAATTCTTTCATTTTACAGTATACTCATTTCCCAAAAGTCAGAATGAGAAGGATGAAACAGGGCTGAACTGTGTACTGGTTCTTTCCAGATGGAAGCTTAATGTAAATAAGAAACTTCTTAGAAAAGGAGAATATAAAAAGTTTTTCTTTGTAGTGGATGAACCTATTTTAATGTTACTGTCTGAAGCTGTCACTGTCAGTCTGTGGACTGGTTAGGGTAATAGCTGGCTTGAGGGTTACTGGCACCTTCATATACACACTAACAGCTGCACAGACATTGAGGATGGTCGTGAGCAGGTGAGTTTTTTGGTAGCAGGTTCTTTCTGGGTTTGGTTGTTTTGGATTTTGGTAGGGTTTATGTTTGTGTTTGATTCTTTATTTATTTATTGTTAATGGCTTTTACTATGAGCGAAGCAGTAAAAAACTTGTAATTCATCCAGCCTCCCCCTTCATAGCTGTGTTCTGAGACCATTGCAGGGCCCTGGGAGTCTGGATTGACAGGAAGCTGAACATGAGCCAGCAGTGTGCCCAGGTGGCCAAGAAGGCCAATGGCATCCTGGCCTGTATCAGGAACAGCGTGGCCAGCAGGTCCAGGGAGGTGATTCTGCCCCTGTACTCAGCGCTGGTGAGGCCACACCTCGAGTACTGTGTCCAGTTCTGGGCCCCTCAGTTTAGGAAGGATGTCGAGGTCCTGGAACAGGTCCAAAGGAGGGCAGCCAGGCTGGTGAAGGGACTTGAGCACAGATCCTATGAGGAGAGGCTGAGGGAGCTGGGGCTGTTCAGCCTGGAGAAGAGGAGGCTCAGGGGAGACCTCATCACTCTCTACAACTACCTGAAAGGAGGCTGTAGCCAGGTGGGGGTTGGTCTCTTTTCCCAGGCAACTTTCAACAAGACAAGAGGACACAGTCTTAAGTTGTGCCAGGGGAGATTTAGGTTAGATATTAGAAAGAATTTCTTTACGGACAGGGTGATTAGGCAATGGAATGGACTGCCCGGTGAGGTGGTAGATTCTCTGTCCCTGGAGATATTTAAAAAGAGACTGGATGTGGCACTCAGTGCCATGGTCTAGCAACCATACCGGTGGGTCAAGGGTTGGACTTGATGATCTCTGAGGTCCCTTCCAACCCGGCTAATTCTATGATTCTATGATCTATTACTGGCTGCCTGATGGCATTGGCTTGCGATGCAGGGCTGAGGTTGGGGTGTTGGGGAGGAGACACTGGCCCAGGCAGCCAGGTGCCACTGACAGGCTGGTAAGCAACATGCAGTTTAACACAACTCAGCTGCACCAAGCTGCACGGGCAGGCCGGGACAACAAATGGCACACATGTGTCCTTTGTAAGCTTCATTAACTCTTTTAGAAGAGAGAGCAACTACTTTGACATACTAATTAGTTGCCATGCATTCTTTTACTCCAAGTTAACTTTTGCTTTGGTCACTTGATTCAAATTACTGATAATTGCAAGGATGTTAGAGGTCTGTTTATGGGAAGTGTACTTAAAGGGGCTTTGCTGTCTGTGTTTCATATCCCTTGAGAACTCCTGGGTTTTGCTTGCCCCACGCTCCTCTTCTTAAAAAGGAGGAAGAAAGCAAAAATAGAACAACAGAATACCAGAAGAAGTTACTGCTATGGAAACCAGTTCTTCATTGGAAAATAAATGAAACAGTGAAAAGGTGGGCTGATATTTCCTTTGCTTAGCAGGTTCATATTTCCTGTTTTATATTTATTTTTTTCTGTGTCAGTATACTGGGCTCAGAAGAGGCTGACTTTAAGAAAATCGGATACATTTTTAAACGTTCTGTATGAGTGCTGAATAATTTATTTCTTACCCCCAGAAAAAGTAAGATTTTGGATAGGACCAACTTCCTAGCTCAAGTAAAACCAAAAAAATGTACAGGTTAATGTAAACTTCTGTAGTTTTGTAGGTCTCAGTTTTGTTGCCTGTTGGTCATTGTGCCATGTTTAATATTTTTCTTAACAGCTGTAAGACAAAGAACCTATTTTTTTCTTTTTTTTTCTTTTTTTTATTTTCCACAAAATTTAACACTTTGTTCAACTTTTCTCCACTATTTCAGTCCAAGTTAGTGCTTGTAATCTCTATATAATTTTGATTACCCCCAAATAGGATCGTGTTTTTATTATTATTGATAAGATATTAGAGTGAAAATTTTCACTCTGACCTAATTTGTAGGATTATTTGCAATGTGTATTTTCTGTTAGCTAACTATTGGCTGAGTCCTGTAATAGAAACAGTTGTTTTTTCCAGCCTTCATCCAGTGGTCTTCTTAGCTAAGGTCTCAGTTTTCAGATAATAGTGGAATAAAAGCTGTCTCTTTGTATGTACAAATGATTGCATTCAAATGTTACATAAATGTCCATCTGAAAAATGCCCACCAGAATTTTCTGCTTTATAGTTACTTAAAACCAGGACACTAAAATTACTGTAAACCAGAAAATTAGACTGATAAAACATGAACTTCCATTTTGAGATGTATTCTTCTTTCTATGATAATTCACCCTAAAAAGGCATGGGACCTTTTTCTCAAATTTAGTTTCTAAAATAGCATCTTCCATTCAGACTGAAAGCTTTCTCTGGGCATAGATGAGTAGTTCTTACATATTCCCATTATGCCTTGCACAATGGGATTATTGCTTCTTGGTACTACCACTTTTCAAATAAATATAGCAGTAAAAATGCCTTTTCCTGAACTTATCTCCTATGAAAAAGTGCAATTATTTTGCTGTCAGGAACACTGAAGTTTCTTTTTTATTATTTTTTTTCGATGACCTAATTTTTAGGGTAGAAATTTAGAGGAGTTCTTTCTTCTGCAACCAGTCTCTCTGTATTCTTTATTGGGTAAATTCTGGTTTCTTTTTCTATTGTAAGTAATTGTAATTTTAGCTAAATTTTATTTTTTAAGTTAGTTTTACATTTTATGATTGTACAACAGGAATAATAACATGGATCTTGGATCATTTCTGTGAGACATCATATGCCCATGCAGTCTGTTAAAGACCAAATTGTTTTAACTAGGAAAACAGCTGGACATGTTTGCTTGTACTGTACTTCAGAATGAGAAGTTGTTAAATGCAGTCTTATTTCATTCTTCCCTACTTGGATCACAGATGAGCAGTCACCCCAGAATTGCTGTCATGACAGCATTATCACAGTTTAAATATATAACTGCCTGGCAAAAGTTAACAGAAGTTGTGTTCCTACTAAGATGTGAGAATACCTTCTCTACTTATGAGGGGGATAGGGCCCTTAGGGTACAGGTTTCTGTAACAGAAGATGGTGATTGGGTCTGAGGCATCATAGAAGGTGTCTGTGAAACTGCTTTCATGTAAGAACAGAAGACCTTGCACAGGTATTCTGTAAAGACTCGTTTCTCATCCTTGGTTTAGATCACAAGTTTTGTCTTGTTTTAAAGAAGCAACTGTGTGACCGGTGTACGTGCAGATGCTATGAAAGTACATTTCCCAAGTAACCTTAAATCACCTACAAAGTGGTACTGTTTTACTTTGGTTTGTGCTGTGCTTGCTGCTACTAGTGCTGAGATGGACAACTTCACTTGCATGGTCAAGTGGTTTGTGCCAGACACAGGATGCTCTTCTGAGAATCAGATTGAGGTTGCTCTGTAAATTATGCAGGAAAGCAGCAGTGCTGAATCCCTTACAGACTCTTTGCTGAGGTGTGTAGAATGCTATGTGTGTGTGGAAGGGGTAATCTGGACATCAACTATATGGATCTAGGTTCCTTTGTGCCAAAGCTAGCTGCTTATATTTGGCACACGGTGAGCTGGGGATGTGTATGCTTATTTGCTGGGGAAGCCAATTTTGTTAAGTTCAAATTCAAAGTAGCTTGTTCCTGTCTCTTAAGTGCGGGACTTTGCACTTCCTTTTCCTGAAATTCATGAGGTGCCTGTTGGTCCAATTCTCCATCCTGTCATGGTCCCCCTGAATGGTGGCATAACCTTCTGGTACATAAGCCATTCTTCCCGCTTTCATGCCATCAGGAAACTCTGAGCGTATACTCAGCTTCATTATCCAGGTCATTAATGAAGGCGTTAAGCCCATTATTGATGCTTGGGGTACACTGCTAGTTACTGGCTTCCAACAAAATTTTGTACCACTGATCACAACCTTCTGAACTCAGCTGTTGAGGCTGTTTTGGTCCACCTCACTGTCTGCTCATGTAGCTTATGCTTTATCAGCTCTCTTTGTGAGCAAGATTATGGCAGACAGTGTCAAAAGCCTTACTGAAGTCCAGTGGATACTTGCAATATCCACTGCACTCATCTACTATGCCAAGCATTTCATCAGAGAAGTTTGTCAAGTTGATCAAGTGTGACTTCCCCTTGGTGAAGCCGTGCTGACTTTTTCTGATGATCATCTTCTCCTTTGCATGCTACAAAATGGCTCCCAGCATTAGTTATTCTACCATCATCCCAGGGATGGGGGCTGACCAGCCTGTAGTTCTCCAGGTCTCCCCTTCTCCTCGTCTCTTTCTTCCTGCTCAGCCATAGAACTGGCATTGACACTGTGCTCATTCATCAGAGTAGCCATTCTGATGACTTCAGGGTGTTTGATTAAGATTTTTTTTTTTTTTTTTTTTTTTTTTTTTTTTTTTGGTCATTAGACTGGCTTTGGCATGGTTTTGCCAGGCTGTAATTCAGATGGATTTTTCCCTGTATCACTCCCTGCATTGCCACTTTAATACAGGGAGAAGAGAAGGTAGGAGCAGGGCAGAGCAGAGTCAGCAGCTGAGCTATTGCAGAGCCGTGACTTTGCTTACTGTGCAAGTGCAGTCAGTTTTCCCTGGTGGTTAGAGGTCATGCACATTTCTGTACTTGTCACAGGAAAAAAAACATTACATAAAAGTGTTGGCATGGTATTTTGTTTGTGGTGTTTTTAATTTGTTTGTTGTTGCAATAGGCAGTGGTTCTTTCTAGAGGAGAGTGTCTTGGTAGCAAGTGAATTTTTAATAATGCCATAGATAGAACACTGCATTAGATAATCCTGAAAAAACTCCAAACTCGTTTCCTAAACATCCTGTCTTGAATATTGCAAGATCATCACTCTTAACAAAGTAGCCATTCTCTGTGTGTGAGGGTATCCACTTTTCTATAGTCAGACTGCAGTTTGGTTCCAAAGAGTATGAGCGTATTGCCTCCGTGTTCTGTCCCTTTCACAGTCTCATGATTCAATTAGGAATTGCCTTCCTGGCTTTTGGAATTCTGCATTAATTTGCTTCACCATCTATCTCTGGCTTCTACTTGCTGATCCAGACCTTGGACTCTGCTTTTTCCCTTCACTTCCAAGTGGCTGGGAGTAGTGCTGGTACAAACTAGCACACAAACAGCCATGCCTCCCTTTTTTCCACCTTTCATTCTTTGTGTTTAAGTTTCTCATTTGACTCAACTACAGCTTTCTTTCCTTAATATCTTTGTCTGTAACCATTTCTGAATCATGCCCATTTTTTGCATTGGATTTTGTATAATAGTTTATTCTTTTCTGATTGCAGAAGTGCTCTTTTTTCCTAATTTCTTGTCATTTACTATCTTTTTTTCTGTTGCCTTGTAAACCAGGCATCCTTTTGTTCCCATTTTTTCTCTCCTTCCTAGGCTTTTGGTACTATCATTTGAACTTTTTTTATATTTCCTTAAAATCTGTATTTTTGTTTTTCTGAATGGAAAAAGTATCCTTGCCTTTTGAAATAGAGAAGTACAAACATTTTTAATTTGGTCTATGCAGTTAGGTTTCTTATGTAAAAAAAAAAAAAAAGCTTTTTTAAGTTGGGTTCATTGATAAATATCATTGAAATGATTTGTGTGACCATATTCTGGCTGAGGGAGGCTCACGATCACAGAATCACACAATAGTCATGGTTGGAAAGGACCCCTTAGATCATCAAGTCCAACCACATACACATACAACAAGCAAAAAAACCCAAAAGACCCTACAATCTCAACCACTAGAACATGCCCTGAAGTGTCACATCTGCATGTTTCTTAAATACCTTCAGGGATGGTGACTCAACCACCTGTTGCTGTTCCAGGGCCTGACCACTCTTTCAGTAAAGAAATTCTTCCTAATATGTAGTCTGACCCTCTCCTGGTGCAACTTCAGACCATTTCCTCTAGTCCTATAGTTATTTACATGAGAGAAGAGGCCAGCACCCACTTCCCTACAACCTTCTTTCAAGTAGTTGTAGAGAGCAACAAGGTCTTCCCTCAGCCTCCTCCAAGCTAGACATTCCCAGTTCCCTCAGCTGCTCCTCATAAGACTTGTTCACCAGGTTGGTGGTTCTCCTCTGGACATGTCCCAGCACCTCAGTGTCCTGCTTGTAGTGAGGGCCCAGAACTGAACACAGTATTCAAGGTGTACCAGACCAAAAGCTCTTCTGTGTAGGTAAGGAAGCTGGTTCTGAATACAAGCATTCCTCAGTGCTAGAATAGAGAGTTTGAAAGACTCTCTGTTGGTGTACAGCTAATACACAAGTATTCAGTGGAACACAATTCAAGTACTCAATTACACAGAGACTTTCTGTGTAATTAATCACAGATGTTGTGTGTTGATGTTCCTGTTTCTTCACTGAGATTACTAAAACTTTGTCAGACATCTACTTAGAAAATTCTTTCCTGCTTTTCTTCTCTGTCCCCCCTACACCTCTAGGAAATAAAGCAAAACCATTGCTAAAAACAGTAAGTATCATTACATTTAGCAATACTTCTAAGTTGAAACAATCTCTTCTAAAACTGTTATGTAAATATACCTCTAAATAATAGGGGTTATAATAACAGATTATAACGATTGATTATAATAATAGATTTTCTTTTCCAAATCTTTTCATATAGTGAATGAAGTGTTAAATCTGGATAAGTTATATTCAGGCTTGTGAACCACTATTTTTCTGTAGTTTCACTTTTAATATTAAGTTCAAGTAAATAATGGCTAATTTGTAAGTAATATCAGTAATTCAATGTCAGTTTTCTTGTTGGAAATATTCTTGTTCATGGAGTAAAAAGTTGCAGTGTAATTCATTACAGTAAACAGTTTTTTATTTAGTGTGAAGTAATATTACACTTAAAATTAGCAGTATTCCTGAATACTTAATGCATGAATTATAAACCTGCTGGGAACCAAGTGTTCACCTGCACACAAAATATTTCAAAGAGTTCAAAGATATGCCTTGTTTTAATACCCTTTTCTGTAATTCTTGACAAAATGAAATAGAGATAATTGAATTTATATTTTTGGGCTGGTTTGAGTGGCAAATTACTGTTTTCATGACAGAACTGTTAGTCTTGCCACTTGATATTTTGGTATTTGAATTAGGGGGTTTTGTGCCATCAAAGATAATGTGTATATCTAATCCTTTTTTTTTTTTTTCCCCCTTAACTCCTTTGGTTTTGGATATCATACCCCAGAGGTTCATCAGTAGTAATTTTATTCATTATAGTTTAAAAAGTGGAATTCTGCATGTTATGGTTATCAGCTTCCTACATTCTCAGTCTCATTTTCTGCTGTTGTAAGCTCTAAGTGGCATATGGGGTTCAAGTTGTACTTCTCATTTCCCAAAACACTTCCAATTAAGATGCTGGCTCTGGGACATGTGAATATGAGACAAGTATGAAGTGCACTTTTGAACTTTATTTCATATCAGTAAATCTGTATTACTAGCTGTATTTCATGGGTTATAAATCAGTAGCGGTCCTGAATTTTTCCTGTGGCTTGAAGCACATTCCAAGTGTTTCCATGTGACAGGTTTCTTTCTAGGTCCCATCCATCTTGTAGGAGAGAGTTCTGATTCCAGCAATGGTGAAGATTCTTGGTAGTTCAGGTTCTCCGTTAGAAATGTGTGGGCTTTGAATTTCATTCTCCCAGCATGTTCACTGGCATGGACCTTGGGAAGCCAAAGGTCTAGAAGACCGTTGCCTACATACAGTGGATTTCCTAACCAAGTATATTAAATTGCCATTTTAATATTTTGGTTTATGGGTCTTCACATGCTTTGTCACAGACTTTTAAGGTGAGTTGTCTCATCTCAGAGTCCTGAGACTTAATCTTCTTTATCAGAAGCATAAATAATTTGACACAGTTTCTGACCCTTGGGCAGGAAAAGGCCAGGGGAGGGAGATAGTGTGAAGGTCAGTTTGTCTCTCATCCTTTGAGCTGTGGATCACCCATTACCATTGAGGTCATGATCAGGACAATATAGAAGACCATATGGTTACTACTGCAGGGCTATCTTTCTGGCAAATGGAGGATCTCATTCTATGCTTGCTGGTTCTGCTTAAACTTTAACATCTGAAGCCACGATTCATCAAAATAAATGAAACAGTGCAATCCTTGTCTGATTTTTTTTTCGCTCTGCACAGTTACAAATGCAGACAACAGAGTCAAACACAATCACATTTATTGATACATGTTCCCAGCAGACTTGCATTTATGTTTAGTGCTGTGGCTTGTGAAAATAAACAAGACAAAAACAACTGCCCTCTCTCCTGTGCAGTCATTTCCATTTTGAGCTTGTCAGAGTACGTAATCAGTGTCTTACTCAGAACAGTGCAAGGTTAATTTATTTATTTTGTTTTTCTAGCCACAGAAGTTAGGCAATTTGAATGTTTGAATACAAAACCAGCAGTGCTGTAGTATTATCTAGGTTTATGTAGTATTATGTAGGTTTATATCCAAGATAGTTCTGGCAAAGAAATGAAGGTTGACCAAATAAAAGTAAGCTATAGAAATTTTTAGCATTACAGCTAGTGAGCCCTGTTTAGCTTTAGAGTCATTCTCTCAAACATATTTGATCTCTACAGTAAGGTATTGATATCAATGACTATAATTAGTGTAGCTGTCTCTTGAAGCACATTTGTACTGTTGTACCAAATGTGGAATGGGGGAATTTTGTTAGTAGAATTACAGGTCAAGACGTAATGTTCCTGATAATGTTTGTCAACCTTCTATACTATAAGCAAACAAATGCAGCTGTATGATGAGATTTGGATTTGAGGTTCTTTGTGAGGCTTCCCTAAAATATGATCATTCCTAAACTATTGCGTGTATCTCATCCTCAGGAGACATTGACTCCTCCTTGGGTTTACAGTGACCTGTGACCCAGGTCTACAGCAAAAATGCTTTGCATGATCAAGGTAATGTGGTGTGAATAACAGATTTTTTTGTTTGAAGGATTTTTTTGTGGTTTTGGGAGCCATTTTATTTAATTAGCTTCTGTTTACAGAAGACCGAAGTTGATTGAGCCTTAAAGCTGCCCAATGGCTATTGGACTAGAGCTAACTTTTTTTTCTTCATATAAAACTACATAGTTCCTTGACGTTAACTTTTTTGCAGTTCCCACTGTGTACTTTGTAAAATAATGAACTAAGACTATTTAGAAAATTATTAAACTCCATCTTACTGCTACAGTGTAGAATTGTGAAAATTAGGTGATGCTGTTTTTCATCAAAAGGCTTTGGTTAAAGTCCTGATTGAGTTACTTCTGTTTATTTATCTTATATCAAGTTAGACATGAGTTTCTCTTTCATCCTCAGCTTAACATTGAGAAGTAATTGTTTAATAATATTTTAGAGCCTTGAGAAATTAAGAGCAACTTAGCCAGAGGTTGAGAAGGTATCTGGACTGTCTCCAGAATTCCCAGTCTAATTACTTTCTTCTTCTTCAACTGAAGTGAATTAATCTTTTAGAGAATATGAAATGTCAAGCTATGAGTTCCTGTACTAAACATATTTTTCAATTAAAATAATTATCAAAATACATGCATAGAAGTAACTTTCCCTAATTGCATGGTGAGAAAATAAATTTACACAGAATTGCAGTAAAAATACAATAATAATCATTAGTCTTTTGACCGAGCAGTAGACAAAAGAATGATAACCTATTTAGAGGTATTTTTAACTTAGCCTCTTAAGCATAGTGACTCTTCTCTGATACCAACATTTCTTGATTTTCAAGACTCTGTGTTATAGTTAGTTTTAAAAACTGATACCTGTGCTGTTTTTCTTTATTGCTATATTGACAATAGTTGCCAAGCAAGGGATTGGAGGAACCAGTGTTACACTTTTCAGGTTCATCTCGTAACAATTTCTGATTAATCCTTATTAAAGGGAAGATATGATGGCAGAGACAGGATTTCTGATGTTTCCTTTAAGGATCAAGTGTCTGTGTTGCCTTCTACAAGAATAAAAAGGCAATCTTAGAAGGAAATGTTTTTGGTTTTATTGATGACTCGTAAGAAAATCAAAATGTTATTTCACATACTCTGTAAACAGCAGAGCTGCTGACTGACTTTTTTTAACCTTTTGTCACATGTTCCATGAGTTGATTCTGAGCTGTTGTAGGGAGGTGAGGGCTGTGTTAGGCCTTACATGAGACCGTGTGTACCAAAAGCTATTCTGTGTGGGTAATGGTGCTGGTTCTGAATACAAGCATTCTCCAGTGCCAGAATAGAGAGTTTGAAAGAGAAAGCTCTTTCAACTACTAAGGCATGGGACGTAGTGTAGGCTGTGGTTATTGTTGCAGATGAAATGTGTGGCAGGGATATCGAAGGAGTAAGTCTACACTGAGCTGTTTAAAAAGGAGAATCTGGACAGTGGGATCAGGGAACTTGCATCAGCTGAGTTGAAGCTGAGACTGGAGAAGTGGTGGTTAATGACTAACGTGAGTGTTTTTTAACATTTTTCTGCTGGTAGTGATGATAGTGAACTTTGTAGTTTAAAGAACGCTGCTGACGAATGCGCTTTTCAATGAAGTGGGAAATGATGAATGGAAAAGCACAACTCTTGTTGGTATTAGGAAATGATGCTAAAGATGGGAGTACGGAGATGTGTGAGTATGCAACTCTGCTTGGCTGAGGGATATCAAAAAAGACTATTGGCATATGATCTAAGTAAAGACAAAACAGCCCAAATACCTCTAAATGATGGCAATTACACTGAGCAGCCTTTTATGGAATTGACTGTGGGAGCCATCTGTCATGGAAGTTATTTGCATTTTCAAATTAAATTGTTCTCTCGTATGAAGTTATGAAGCATTAACTATGCTTCACTCATGCAAATTAAACTTTCCCATTTCTAGATTAGTTCTCCGTCATGCCAGGGAGCTGAAAGGTTTCCAAGGACTTGAGGTCTCACAGAAGGGAGTCACAATTCTTTCCCTTTACTATCTACTGTGGAGGTTTACATCCAGGGGTGTGATATAAAAGGCACTTATCATGTTGGAGGCCACAGATCTTGAAGCTTTTCTTTGAATTTGTGGAGCTGATTGTAAAAGGGGCCCAATGCTTGAGGTGGAGGGAAGCCCACTCCATTCAGCAGTATCTGCTGCATGGTTACTTTGGTGACAATGTAGGGGCCTTTCCAACATCAAGTCTGCCAGAAAAATGGAAACAGGGACGTGCATCTCTGAACATGTCCACAGACCAACTGTGATTCTGTTATGTTTCCTTTCTCGGATGCATTGTACTCCCCTTCTGTTTAACATGGAGTAGATCTGGTTGCAAGAGGTAAAGTTTTCCTTCACACATGTAGAAGAATTGCTCATGGGAATAAATATAGCTTCTGGACTGGCTGGTAATGTCCGATTTTTTTCTGGAGTGATCCAGCACTTTTTATGGAATGAATTAGCGGCCATCCCAGAAACTCGTGCTGTATCCTGGCTTTCTACCCCAGCAGACTATGCTTACCAGTTTATTCATGGTCTGTGGCAAACACTGGTTGAAGGCTACATAGGTCTCAGAGCACATGGAATAACGATGCCTGGTATTTTTTTCTTTTCAGTTTTGCTCTTAGAAAACAAGCAGATATTGTATGGGTTAAATAAAAAGACAGCTATGTAAAATTTGGTCAGAATTCCACATCCATCTTTGGCTTAATCATCTAAGAACAAATCAGATGTTCTGTTGGGAAGTATCTATTTGTATTTCTTGTCCTTGTGCAGTAGTACTGCCAATTATATTTATTAGCCCTAAATATTAAACAGCTGGCAGAATTCCTTTGTATATAAATAAGACATTTGAGACCTGGAAGAATGCCATTCCCAATACAGCCAGCTGGTGCTTTTTACAGTTACATTCAACACAACACTACTGAATTTCACTGTACATTCAGTGCTGTATTGATGACAATAGGAGAACATGGGGTGGTTTGGGATTTCTGTAGGAAGTGATTTGTGTAGAAATACATTGTTTTGAAAGACTGGCTGTACCATGGAAATGCTATATTATGCACCTGTTTTGTGCATTTTGGAATACTTCTGTGTTTATGTGTTTTGGTGCCAAAAACAAAGCAACAAACAGAGGCTTTTAAAATGAGAATATTTAAGTGTCCCTGTGCTGCAAATGTTTTTGACTTTCTATGCTGTGGTCATGTTTTCCTATGTAAGTAGTCGTTTCATGCTTAAAAATTTCTGCTTGCTGCTTCTGAAATCATTAGCTTATGGTTTGTTTGTTGGTTGGTTTTTTTTCCTAATGATTGACTCTTTGTTAGAGTCCGAGTAATAACTAAAATAATAACAAATAAATTCCCACCATTAATTTGTTCCTATTCTGCATATTAGAAAACTGGAAAATAAATTATTTACTTAACCAGTGAATAGTTTGGAAAAGAACTAGCTTCTTTCCATTCTTGAATGACTATGCAATGATCATTTCTGTGTAAGGGTTTGTTTGCCATGAGTACTTGTATGGCTACATCTGGACATAGTCCTTTAAGTGAAGCAGAGGACACTTCTGCAGGACCCGATGCTTTTATTTGTATTATTATTGAATATTAATAGGAACTTCTTGCTGGAAGTGTCATGACTAACAGCAAGTGTGAAATCATTTCTAATTTTAATTGCTGAAGACACCATTTTTTAGCAGATTGCCATGTCCACAGCCTTGAGCAGGTTCCATTTTGAACCTGTGAAGTACCTGTTGTACTAAACAGCTCCTTATTTCTGTCTCTGAATCAGCTACACTTGAAGGCTAAATCTTACATAGTTTGTACAATACTCATGGATGAAAGGTGATTTGATGTGAGTAGTAATTCAGTACAGATTGCAACTACAGGGACTGTTGTTTTGAGAATTTCCCAGAAAACATGCTTCAGATGTGAGATAAATACAGTTGAAACTTGTTTCTCCAGAAGACAGACAGGCTAGAGAAAAATAAAGCTATAAATGTTTTGCTTTTGCAAGCTGTGAATAGGTATTTGAATGCTGGATTCAGATGAATATTAGAAAGTCAGATGCTTTCCTCATTGTAGTGACCTTTTTACCTCACCATGATTTAGAAGGTTTTGCTTCTAAAAGGTCAGAATCAGCTGTCCTTAAGAATTTAATGATGAGGTCCTCAGCTGTCTAGCAATTAGAGATGGGGGAAAAAAGATAGTTTTACTTAGCTTTCTGCAGTTTGTTTTAATTATTAGTCTAGTACTCCCATAACAAGGTGTGTGCTCCTGGTTTTTTTTAAATGCTGTATGTTTGTATGTGCTTAGTACCAGTTGCACTTTTTCTTTTTTTTAAACCATATTTGTTATAATGTTTAGGTTATTTTACATCCCAGATAAAATTTCTTTAAAAACTAAGAGGCATTATTGCATCCAAAACTTCTGATGTTTGAGACAGGAAGTGGGTCAACATTTGTTTAATTATGTGTTCATTTTTTATTCTTTGAAGAAATGAAGTTTATATACTGAAAGATATTCAGGCCACTATGGGAACGTATTTTGTGCTATAGGTAGCAGAGGAGGATGCAGCTGTAGTAGGCAGTCTCATTGTTTCCACCTTCCTCCACGTCTGGTCTTATTTTCTGGCCATGCTATGATTCTATGGTCACATCATGGGACACAGTTCCTCTCTGGTCCCCTGTATGGTCATGTGCTGGAACCACATGTTGGCTTGGGGAGAATAAGGGTGGGCTTGCTTTTCTTTAAACAAGTAAATAAATAATATACTAATATATATTTTTAAAGCATTTTCTGAGTTTCACTATTTTGGCTTTGCTTACAGTGAAGGAAGGTAGTGGCAAAAAAAACGAAGAGGCAAAAGATCAGAAAAGAATTTTCCATTAGATCTGGTTGTTTTGGATACCACTTTGGGGTTAAATTGGAGCTCGGTGTTGGATGGCAAAATGCTGTGTCAGTTTTTGTTGGCCAAATTTAATATCTGGTTCCTCCTGCTGAGTTTCTCATTTCACCTGAGCTCTCACCAGACAAGGAATAAGATTTTGTCTCAGTTGTAATTCTGAAACTATTTTGCTTAGTTCTAAAGAACCCCCAGCTTTCAAGTTGAAGCTATGACCAGCCTTCTGAATGCAGTGCTGTGCTGTTAGGTGTGTTTCATCTCCTCCTGCCCATGTGGAAACTTCAGTAAGTGACAGAACAGAGAGAGAGAAGAGCACAGTGGTAATACTAGGTGGATCACAGCCTGAATGTGCTGTGTATAATTTTATACCAATATATCCTGCTTTCAACCTTAAATTCTCTCCCATGTGCTTATTTTCTGTCACAGGAGATTTTTGCCATTTAACAGTTATGGCTGGTTGATGTAAAATCATAGACTGGTAAAACAGCATTAGGAGAACGTGTACCAGAGCTTGTGTCCTGGAAGGGTTTATGCAATAGTAATGATAACTCCATGGTATTTGTAACTTAATCAGAAGACTCTGGCAATGCAATTTCCCCTTCTTTCATTTGCAACTTAGAAAAAAACTACAAATAAAAACTTTAGGGATAAACAGTACCAGCAGCTAATTTCATTAGCTTTTGAAAGCAAACATAGAAGCAAACTTCCATGGTACTTCCTAAACTTCTTAAACTCCCAAGTTGTATCATTTTCTGTCCTCTGATCTCAGCTGATTGGCATTTATGGGCCTTGTGTCTGCTTCTTTGGTGATTTTATGAGCAAAGTGTTTTCATACTCATGAGCTGGTCAGGAATGCATTCTTCTATGATGCGGTCATTACAGGGGGTTTGTTGCTAGCAAGCTTTCAGAGCTCTTGCATCCTGTCACTATTTTGTTAAACTTTTATAAAGTATGTGGGAAAGTTCCACTTTTCATTTGGTTTTGAATTATTTTATTCCTAGTCTCAAACTGTCCAAAAATGTGTGTTAATTTTTTTTGGCTGTTTGATTTCTTCACTTTTTCTCAAAATTTTGGCTCTCTCTCCTTCAATATATTTTTACTTTCCAGTAACTGTATTTTTTTTGTAATTTTTTTTTCTCTGTGTATTGGTTATGAAATTGAGTAGGATGCATTAGAATGCATTAGATGCATTAGTTCTTTTACTAATCTGAATCTAGACATATTTAATGTTACAGTAAAAAAGTCAACAGAAGATCTAAGTACTAAAACAAGGGAGGCGTGAAAGTTATTAATCTTGCCTTAAATCTTGCAACCTGTTTGCCAAATGTGTGCTTCATCATGATGGAAATATCTGAAATATTGGACAATGTGCAATAGAGAAGGAAAATGTTGGACTGAAATATATACCTATGTATGTTTAATTATGATATAATACCCTATTATCATACTAAAAGATGTTTAGGTCAAATTATCTAACGCAAAGTTCTTTTTAAAAACAGTGCAAATGTTATTTGGAGAAATGGTTAATGTTGTCATGCCTAATTCTTTCAATCTTGGCCTCTTATTTTGGTATGATATACAGTATGTTGGGTATTTCATACTTAACATAAATTGTGTTTTCAGTTAATTAAGGTGACAAGCACAAAGTTGTATGAAAACTCCTTGTAGGTCTTTCGCATTCTTCTGTAGAGATACAAATGTCTGATGGTGATGATTTCTCTCTTCTGTTGTGGTTTCCCTCTGAGCAATATTATTTCTTCATTTTTTAGTCCTTTTTACAAGTCCTGCTTATCACTAGACATCTTTTTTAGGAGGTGGGTTTTTTTTTCAATACTGAATTTAGGCTGTGCACATACTTTTATTAAAGTTCTGGCAGATGTCCTTTGAGAGCAAGATGAAGGATTCTTAGGCACGTGTGAGAGAGATGCCAAAAAGTAAATGAAAGTTTTGAATTAGTGAAGAATAATTTCCTGCACTCAAGGCAGATCACAAAGCATTGTGTAGAGCTGAGGGATGCTTACCTATGGTGGCAAAAAATATACAAATCAACTTGAAAAAGATGACAAGTTCTTTGGTTAATAATGTTTTCCGGTTAATAACGTTGGCTGATATCACTTCCATTTCTGAAATAAGAAAATTAGCCTAACATCTGTACATTTCTGGCTCAAATATAATTTTGGAAGAACTGGGGGAAAAAAAAAAAAGTCAAATATATTTTTTTTATGTTGATCTCTTATTTTTTTATGGAATGTACTTTTCACCTAAATGGTTTCTTTATGGTCATACTCAGTTCTACTGAACTGCCAGCTGTAAATTCTTTCTTTTGTTAAAACAATTATTTCATATAAAATTAACCACTGAGGAAAATACTAGTTCTAAACAGTATAATAGAGATTTATAGCTCAAATGTCTCTCATCAGTGATTGCAGTATTCACAGTATTTACAGCAACTGGATGTGTATTATGGAACTTTGGAATATTTCAGCATTTCCAAGTGCTGCCTGAAACCCTCCTATGACTAACTTGAGCTCATAATTGAACACTTTGACCATTTAGATTTTCTGCTTATGAATAGAGATTTTAGGAATTTGTCTGTTTGTTGGTTTTTTTCTATTAAGACCTTAACAGAAATGCATAGTGCCTACACTAATCTCAGTAATTTAAACTACTGTGCTTGACTATTTGTGAAGCCATTGCCTCCTTTTCAGAATTATCTCTGGTACAAATGGAACTACACAGGTATGTAATCATGTGTATATGCAAGGGAAAGGAAGATCCCACTTAATAGTTTTTAAACTCAGAGGTGAATTTTTAAGTTTCATGGAGAAGCAGAGGTCTTCAAAAGGCTAAGACCTTCAAGATTTATGAAAACAAGCAATAGGAGGAGAGGAAGAGAGACAGATGGCATTAATGCTCTCAATGAGAAAGACTTTTTTTTGCACTCACCTTTTATTAGACATCAGAGTCCATGCTGGAGACCAGACATGAGAGACAGAGCTGTAGGAAACTAGGCTTCATGAATTCTGTTGCTCATGGTGGTTTGTTTACTTCTTTATATTGTAAATGCCTGACAACCAAGGGAGAAAAAAGAAAAAAAAACAAAAAAAGAAAATATTAGCCAGTTGGTATTCTGTCAGTAAAATGTTGAGAAGTTGCATGCACTGACTGTCTGAAAAGAGAAATTTTTTGTTTGGGAAGGGAATTGCTTGAATAAATAGTAGAAAGCAAAAAGTGTGCATACATGGGGATGCATACTTTTCTGTCATTGCTCAGAAGGGCATAATAAAGGTGGGGTTTTTTGCTGCCTGAAAACCTAGACTGAATACTAAAAGGAAATAGTTCAGAGCAGGTTCAGTATTAAGTATTAAAACAAGAAGTATTTTTCAGCTAGGATTTGAATGGTGGTTCTGTAGAGGCTTATGTGAACACCTCATAGATAGTAAAAAGCAGTTACTGACAAAAAAACCCTAATTGACTTTAGAAATAAGCAATGATTTCACTGCTTTGCTCAGCATGGGTGGGACATCCTTGTACATGGAGATTTTTTTGTGGAGCTTCAAAGTAATTTCTGTCAGTTACTATTTTTCTCTAATGTCTCAGCACCATATTGCCAGTCTGTGCTCTAGCATGCACAGTGGTTGCATGTGATTACACACACAGCTACATGTAGTTGTAAATATGTTGCATCTAGCCACTGTTAGAATTATTAATTTATGTTAAAGGACAGATGGACATTACCTAAAATTATGTTCTAACCAACTCATACCAAAATTAATCGTCATCATACCAAATTTCTTAAATGAAAATAAGATCATAAATAAATCATAAATAAATCCTGTTAGTCTTTTGCCTGACAGACATGTTAATGGAGTCTCAGGCTGTGCCTGTTTTGAATAGGGAACTTGAAAAATTATCAAACTCCATTTTTAGTAGGAGGCTTATAGTTTAGGAGTTTTATATCAATGTGACAATGAAAGATAAAACCTAGTTTATTGGAATCATGCTGTTGCATATATGTTGCATTGTAAATCACAAAATGGACTTGTATTTCTTAATTTAAACTTAAGATTTTTTTATATATATATATATATGAATGATAGGAAACTACAAAAACTGAAGAATGCAACAGGAAAGATGAAAGAATTGAGGAGATTCATCAGTCTCGTGTCCTACATTCCCATATTAAAGGGGAACTTTTTAATTAGATTATCTAGAATCTAACTTTAAAAAATGGCCTACATTCACTTATGTGCATTGCCTTTTGTGGAGAAAATGGAAGGAAAAAAAAAAAAACCACAACAAAGCCATCAGTCCAGCACACTTTGGCTGGAAAAGAAAGTCTGTTACAGAAACAATCCTTTCTGTCCCAGTTTTGTCAGTCAGTATGACCAGATGAGTTTAGACTGTCTCACTGGGGATCTCAAGATATTTTTCTATGCCACTGAAAGCACTCTTTTGTTTTCTGCCATTAACAGTTTCCAAAGGAGATTTAAAAAATGAAAAGCAAACAAAAGAATGCTTTCCAGAAGCCAAATTACATTCTTGAGAGGAAGTAGTGCTATGGAACTTCTGGACATGTTTCAAAAGTGTTGAAGGTGTCTGAAGGAATTAGAGAAATATGATACAAATACTGTGTAGTAATATGGATCTAGAAATGGTGGTCATACCTCTGTTCCTTCCCACTTTATAATAGGAATGAATCCAGCACCCAGAGCTTTGTATCTCAGCCTTAGATTTCCAGCTCCCCTATCAGGCTTTTATAAAATCCCTAAAACAATTCTGTAAATATTTTTTTGCAAAAGAAATTAAAATAAAATTGATTTAGCATCCCTATTGGACTGCTTGGAAGGTAGTTCTGTCACTTTGTTCTTCCAGTATTTAGAGCCTGTCTATTTATTTCCAGTCTCACTGTGGCCAGGACTGATGAATATCCATTAGTTCTGTAGCTGCACAGCACTGAAAGAAAGAAGTGCCATTTGGTACACCTTTGAAGTATAATGCCCCATGGCCCAGTTACCCAAGTAATTTCATTTAACTGAGGTGAGAATTAGATTTGAGCCCCACCAGTGTCTTTTTTACGTAGCGTAAGAACAGAGTTTTCATATAATCATTCTGCCAACATCTCAACAGATTTTCTCTAAGTTCTCAACCCAGCTCCCACCAACACCCTCCCCCCTCAGTATCACATAGTGCCATTTCCTTCCTCTTTGGCTTCTCTAATTCCTGAGAAAGTGTCTGTGCCCAAAGTCTTTGCCTTTATCTCTCTGGTGCTGCATTGTCTGTCTCCTTGTGACTTCTTTTCCTTCATTTTTCTGCTTATTTTGCTCATAATTTCTTGTTTGTCTTCTCCATCTATCTGGATGATGAAAGCATAAATGGTTCTTTTTTACTCTTAGCAAAGCCACAAGAAGATGAAGTTTTGTGCGGGGAAAATGCAGTATTCTCAGAAATAGATCTTTTTGAGGTCCAGGTGGGTGTCCGTGGTAACTAAATTTGGGTGGCCATAATTTCTTGCTGGATTTCTTGCTCCTTCCATTACATTCTTGTTCCTGCAAAAATACTAGTGGTTGCACCAGTGGGAGAGTTGATTGAATAGAAATTAGCCCACCACCCCATACTAGTTTTTTTCTGTGGGATGGGGATGGTTCTGGGAAGCTAAAGGTGGGAGGAGGGGAACCTGAGACTGCAGCAGACTGGAGTCTGTGCATAAGGTGAGAAGCAGCATGTCTCTTTCTGCCATCTGGTTGCCCTATCTAAATATCTGCCTTACATCTGAAGTCTTTCAGTGTGTCTCACATATCTGTCATATTATTCTTTCTGCATTTCATTGTCTCATTTCTGTTTTGGCTAAATTCCTCTTCATAATTTTACAGTATCCTTTTATTTATTATAGCTACCTAACTTTTGACCTGTTCAAGCTCTAGATATCCAGGTTCCTGCATACTCAGAATGCTTTTCTTTCTGTACCCTAAGATACAAGGACGGTGTTATTAGTATCATAACATAGTAATTCTGGACTCTTCTTTCACATGATTTACTTCCCCTCTCCTGGTAGGTCAGAATTTTCCTCCTGTGTTTAAAATACCTTAGATACATTTTGTTTCTAATTCTTCTGCTAATCTCTGTGCACCTCTCTTGTTCCTTAAAGCAACTTAAAGACACTTTTTCTGTAACTTTTATTGTGAGGAAAAAAAATTATTTTTTTTTTTTTCTACATTCTGCTATTGCGTAAGATTGGAAAATAAACTTTCTCCCATACCTATTCTTGTTTGTCTATGTCTTCAATTCTACCTTGTTCTGCTAGCTTTTGGGGAAAATATAGGTCAGAACTATGCCTGTATGAAGTAAAACTGCCCTGAATACTGTAATACTGAATAGACTGTGTGGTGATGCAGCACAAGAGGCTTGCTTCCTATTGCTACATAGTCTCTTAATTGCCAGCATGTTTTTCTGGCCATACTTTTCTATAAAGCTGAAGTACACATCCTCAACTACTAATGGATTGCTTGCTTATTTATTTTTATCCTCTGTGAAATGATAGCAGATTGTTAATACTGAAAAATCTGTGAGAGGCATAGTCCTGTTTGGGTACTATGTGATCCAGCAGCAAAACTCAAGTGCAGTGTAAGGAAGAGGTTTTTTTTATACATGTATATAAAAGTAACTGGTTGAGTTAGCACCCAGTGTGAGACTTGGGCTTCCATTAATGCTTCAGCATTAAATGATAGATTTGCAATTTTGCTGTATATGCCAGGGGACTAACAGGCACTACAGTTGTTTTCAATCTGGTCTTTGTTGCAAATTAATGAAGTGATAATTACATGTTTTAACTTCTAGGTGAAGAACACAGTACTACCTTTACTGAGCAATAGGTACATCTACCTTCAACTCTCTTTGTAAGCTTGTAGGATAAGAAGCTTCTGACAAAAAATATTGCAGCGAGACCAGTTCAGAAAAATAATATGGTGTGGAGATGAAATGGAAGTTCCTGATTTTGTTTCTGTCTCCCACTGCGCACGTAATGTATGTTGAACTGATAAGAAATTATATGGATGAGATAACAAGTAGATCACTTGTGAATCATTTTGAGCTGCTTTAACTGTCCATAAAATCAGACTTCATTTTGTAATCTTATCTAGGTTCATCCAGTTGTTGTAACTGATTTTTTTGGGCTTTGATGGGCTGCCATGGGGTACCCAGCTCTCAAGTGGCCAAGTGCTCTAGTGTAGTAACTTTGACTCAGAAGTTTCCTGAACTTCTAGCTCTCTTTGACAATGTAGCATGTTATGGCTTACTGCAACATTTCAGCTGCTGTATACAGATCCAAGATTGTGTTTTTAACTTTGTTGAACTAGTCAGGAAGAGATAAAACTTGTGTACAGTCAGATCTGTAAAGTGAATTAAAATAAACTTTGTTTCAATTAAAGGAAGAGTATTTATACTGCTTTTATCTTCTGGTTTAATAACATTATTTAAAATCACATCTTCAGTGGTGTATGGACAATTTCATTGTGCACACCAGCTTTTAGTCATAGCAAAACTTCCTTCAGTTAGTGGGTTGGGACTGAGAACTTTCAGATGTTGCTCTAATATGGCCAGTATTTCCCCCCTTTTCTTTCTTTGTACGTCTATGTGATGCATATAATGTAATACAGACAGTTAGCACTTCTTTACCTCAGTTTCTTTATAGGAAATGTTCTTTCCTAATGCTTGCTCTGTAGTCCAATGAGGTCCTGCAGCAAAAGGTACTTGTGTAAAATGAGTAATTGTTATGCTGAGATCTTAAATAAAATATACTATTGATGAGATTTGATTTTTAAGGGAGGATGTTCTTCTGCTAGAAATTTCGCTTTCCTAAGAGTGGCAGCAATTTCTCACAACATACTTTTCATCTCCACTTTTTGTACCATGCTGGAGAAGCTCTACTGCTCCCCAGCTGCACTGCTTCTGGTTGTGTGGGGCAGCATTTGGGTTTTTTGCAGAGGCTGTGTACGTGGGTGACAGCAAAGCATGGATTTTTATAGCTGGTGTGCTACTTTGTGGTCTATTAATTTGTGCTTTGTTATCATGATAGGAGTTTAACCTCTTTTATTTGTGTAATTAATTTTGGAGCATAGAAGAAAAGATGATAAGGCTCAGGGGGATCTTACCCGTGTGTATAATTGCCTAATGGCAGGGTATAGAAAATGTGCAGCCGGGCTCTTCCTTCCAGTGCCCAGTGAGAGGCCAAGAGGCAATGGATGTAATTGGAAATACAGGAAATTCCATTTAAACGTAAGGACCAACATTTTTTCTCTGAGTGCAATCAAACCCTGGTTCACAGGCTGCCCAGAGAGGCTGAGAAGTCTCTGTCCTTGGAGATACTCAAAAGCCTGACTGGAGAGGATCCCAAGCAAACTGCTCCAGCTGTGACCCTACATGAGTAGGAGTTTGGGCTAGAATACGTGGAAGGTTTTCTTGCAACTTCAGTGGTGTAGTGAGTCTGTAACAGGTATTTTTCATTATAATGAGTTTTTAATTGTATAATTTTAGTGGTAAGGCACTTCATTTTTTATTTTAAGACTTGGAATATAGTACAGCTCCAGGTTTTGTGTGGATAAGAGCTGAAGAATGATGACTTAAAAAAAGAATAAAACAAAAAATGGTGCTAGTCATCCATTCAGGGAGAAAGAAAAGAAAGATGTATTTTTAGTCACTAAGATGAGTATGGTAAGTATTTTCTGTAAATGCTCCTGTAGATTTTACTTTTTCCTGGGATTGGTAAATATTTCACTTGGCTAAGTGCAGCTTCAGAAATCAGGTTGGACTGGTCCATGGGAAATTCATTCTGTCCCTGTCTAGGTCAAGTAAGTTTGTCAGCTGATGAATGATGTGAAACCAAATAAATGGTAGCTATGTATTCTTCAAAAAATATTTTAGTGTCATATACTGTATAGTCTGTGGAAGAATTAAGTAACCAATGAACGGTAAGTTGGCAGTAATTTTTAATAACTCTGGAAACTGGGCTGAGTGTGACTGTTTGTCCAGAGGACATATATCCCAAGCAAAATAAATTCTCATGCTTTGAACAAATTTATTTTGTCACATTGTATTGCGCCTTTAAGGAATTTCAGTAGGAGTCATTGGCTTTTGTTTGGTAAGATTTTAAATCTTGTTTAATCCTTGAAATACAACTTGATTTTAACTGAAAATGTAGTGTTGTCCCAGTGAACCTCTTCTGCTTGAGGTCAGTGTGGTTGTAGCAAAGACCTGTTGGATCATGAGTCAAGAGACAGCACTGTACATAGTTCGAGAAATCACGGGTTTTAATAATGCAAAACAGCTGTAGCATTGCTTTCCTGCTACGTTGAAGTAAGTTGGTAAAAACTGGCTTTGTAATGGTGAATTCTGTGTTCATTTAAGATGTGTATATGTTATAGTAGGAAAAAAGTAAGTGCAAGTTCAGTGTGACTTAGTTGTCTATTTTAGTGCAGTGTAGGCAGAGTGATTGTTGCTTTTTCACAGCTTGTCTTTCTAAATGTGATTTTTATTGGTGTAATCTTTAATCTTAAAATCTTTCTTTCTCTCTTTTTTATTTTTATTTTTTTCCAGTGGGAAGAGATTAGTGGTGTTGATGAACATTATACTCCAATCAGAACTTACCAAGTGTGCAATGTTATGGATCACAGTCAAAACAATTGGCTGCGAACAAACTGGATTCCACGCAATTCAGCTCAGAAGATATATGTAGAGCTCAAGTTTACCTTGAGGGACTGTAATAGTATTCCTCTAGTTCTGGGCACTTGCAAAGAGACCTTCAATCTGTATTATATGGAGTCCGATGATGACCATTTGGTAAAGTTCAGAGAGCATCAGTTTACAAAGATTGACACCATTGCGGCTGATGAGAGCTTCACCCAAATGGATCTTGGGGACCGAATTCTCAAGCTGAATACAGAAGTCCGTGAGGTGGGGCCTGTCAGCAGGAAAGGCTTTTACTTGGCTTTTCAAGATGTAGGTGCATGTGTTGCCTTAGTCTCAGTGCGAGTGTACTTCAAAAAGTGCCCTTTCACTGTCAGGAACCTCGCCATGTTTCCAGATACAGTACCCATGGACTCCCAGTCACTGGTGGAGGTGCGGGGTTCCTGTGTCAATCATTCCAAGGAGGAAGAACCACCCAAGATGTATTGCAGTACAGAAGGAGAGTGGCTAGTGCCCATAGGGAAATGCTTGTGTAATGCTGGCTATGAAGAAAGAGGCTTTGCCTGCCAAGGTAACAATGCGCTCCATGTTCATAGTTCAATTATTATTAACAGGGGATTCACTGTATGCCCCTACTTTGTGTATTGGATCGTGTTCATTTTCTCTGAATTTCTGAGGCAAATATATTAGTGCATAGAGTCACCATGAAAATGGGGTTTATTTAATCTCTGTAAATTACATAATTCGATAAAAATTGTCTATAAGAGTCAACAAGTTTTAGTTAATACATTATGTGGCAAATCTACTCTCTCTTACTACTCATGGACTTCTTTTCAGTAGATTAGTTTTCTGAAATGCATTGCTTGTGTCAAAATATTTGAATTTTTGTGTTGTTTTTTTAAAAATTCTGTGGCTTGATGTGTAATATTTGTTACTGACCTGTGTTGATTAATTGGGATTGGTCAGAAGAAAATAGATAGCATTGTTTCAGGTAGCATAGTTCCTAAATTCAGGTACAGTTGAAAAATTAGTATTTAAATTTCAAAAATGCATCTTTATGAATACTCATGTATTTAACTCAAAATTATTTTCTCCGGACTTTGGTTTCTTCAGACTGGTTATGTGAATGCTCCCAAGAACAAGAAAACACAGGGATGTTGATTGTTTCCAAAAATGGTCTTTTAAATGTTAGAGAAATGCATATCATACTTAATTAGTTTTAATATCAAGCAAAATTGTGGTGGTCTATATTTTGCTTATTACAAAATTATGTTTTGCAGTTTTTACTGGTTGATTCTTAAACTTCTCTTCACAGAGTGCCTTAAGGGGTGCTGGTTGTGGTAGAGGATCTTCTATTAAATAATTAAATAGTACTTAAACAGTGATATCTGGAAATAACATGGATGAAAGGAGTTGTTGCTGAGCTATTTCTTGTGGGATGTGTCTTTGTGTACACGCACATTTGCATATATCCATAAGAAACAAAATTTAAAGTATTCTGAACCTGGTTGAGAGGGCATCTCTTCCTTTTTTACTGGTCCTACAGCTATCCTTATGTCAGGCAGGCAAGTCCTGGAGAGCTACTGGGAGCTTACTGGACCGTAGCTGGGTCATTGTGAAAACTGTTGTTTTAATTAAGGTGACATTTTCTCAGAAAATGCCAGGGAGCTGTTGGAGGAAAGGGGTAAGACTGTTTTGTTTCGTTTCACTTTTAAGTAGACTGTAAGTTGATTTTGCCCTCAAAAGAAATTAACTGAGGAGCTGAGTCCTTTAAGGAAGTTTTTCTGCACTTAGATACCAATATTAAGGAAACTAGTTAAACTAGTTAAACTTTTCTGTTACGAGCTCAATCCAGGAGAGGATATTTTTCTATTCAGAAATGCTTTATCTAGGGCCTCCTATAGCTGCACTTAAAAATACTAAAATGTTAGTGATATTCTTAACCACTGTATATAGTATTGCTTACTGTAGAGCCTTTGCACTTGTAAATGATTGAAAGGTATTGTTTCAGAATTTCAGCTACACATGAACACAGAATGACAGGCACTCTAGAAAGTGCCAGACTCCAGTTGAGCAACAATTGAGCATCTCCGATGCTTGGGAGAAGCAAGGCAGTTCCCACTGAGTTCTGCAGGGACTAGAAGTGAGGTCACATCCATGTGTGGCTGTACCATACATCATTTGGGAGGTATAAAATCAGACTGTAGAACTCTCTCTCTGTCTTCCTCTTTTGCTCTCTCTCTGTCTTCCTCTCTCCAGCTGTTTTTTTTTTTTACTTCCTCACAGGTGTTTTCGAGGGAACATATATGATGAACCATTAAAAAAAGTCACAGGTCCTTCTGGTTTATTCTGATTTAACATATGATATTTTATTAATTTTTTATGAGAAGTCATATTTATCAAATATTTTCTTTGTGGTTATGATTGAAGTAGCATTCTAAAAGTAATTTAAACCAAAACCTCCCATTTGCTGGCATCGGTAACTCAGCAGAATTTGGAAACCTTGGAAAAAGATAAGAGTTTAGTCTTGACCTCAAGCTCCTGACTGCTCCTGCACCTTTTCTTTTGTTTTTCTTCTTTTATTTTCTCCTTCTCTTTCTCTTTCTTCTAGGGTTTTGAAGCTTAAGGGATTTTTTTTCGGTTCTTTTTTCAACAAAAGGGCAGTAGAGATGGAATTGTCAAGTCTAAAGAAAATCCAAAATGGTGTTACAATCATGTTCATAATTTAGGAAAAAAATGTTTCAGGTAAAGTTTGGAAAAGTAGTAGTAGAAATCCTTATTTTCACAGTAATTGGAAACATTCAGCACCTTAATGTCTTTCACTACTTGATCATGCATTCAGACTTGTTCTGATTTGGTTTGTTTCCATAAAGCTGTTTTTGGAAATTATGTCATTTTTGCATTACCAGGAGATTACCAGTAATTATTAAAATATAATATGATCATATACCAAATGGTGTATGACCAGCCTATTTAAGTTTCATTCAGAACAGCTTTTCTTGGTAGTTGGAAAAATACTAAAGAGCAGTCATGCTCTCAAACAACACAAATTGTATTTTTTTCCATGACTGCTCCTGTTTCTTTGCGTAACCAGGAAAAGATGACATAAGGCTCAAGCCTTTCATTGTTAGCGGTTTACATGTAAAATTTTGTTAATGGTGTAATGTCAAATATCTGAGGGGTATGTGTCAAGAGGATGAGACCAATCTCTTTTCAATGGTGCCCAGTAATAGGACAATGAAGGTTTAAACTGGTTTAAATAGGTTTAAACTAGAACGTGGGAAGTTTCCACCTCAACATGAGGAGAAACTTCTTTACTGTGAGGGTGATGGAGCACTGGAACAGGCTGCACAGAGAGGTCATGGAGTCTCCCTCTCTGGAGGTTTTCAAAACCCACCTGGATGTGTTCCTATGTGGCCTGCCCGAGATGATCCTGCTTTGTCAGGGGAGTTGGACTCAATGATCTGCAGAGGTCCCTTCCAAACCCTAACATTCTATGATTCTATGTACTTATAAAAACATACATGTTTTTATAACATATTTGTATCTAAGCTCTAAAAAGGCAAAATTGAACTATTAGCTTTATTCACTGTGTTGGTTCTTGTTGGAAAGATTATTGTGCTGTTCTGGGTCCTACCAATTAATAAGCATTTTACCTGTATGATACATACCTGTCAGTCAGTCAAAGAATCAGGACCAATTTTACTGTGAACAACCTTGTCCTCACTACTGTGGGTGTGTGGAGAGATGATTTCTTAAAGTGAGTTGTATACCTCACCTTTCTACCTCTGTTCTTTATGGTATCCTTTAGGTTAACAGCTTAAGATTTAATGCCTCTTCTAGCAAAGACTTTTGCACCTGTTCAGCATTTTGGAGGGAGCAAGTTTGTATAAGGTATAGTAAGATGTGTTGGGGGGGAGGAGCACTTTTTTTTTTTTTCCCTTACGGCATTTGTAATCCCCTGCAGACTGTTATTACATCTTTGTTAGTACTCGCATCACAGTGTTACTGTCTACTTAACAGACTGCAGTATTTCATGGTCGTCTTCCTGACATGTTGGCCAAACTGCGTCTTTGTAGAATCTGCTCTCTTACAATTACAGTGGTTTAATTTGTTTTAGTTAGAAAAAAAAAATCAACTGGCTGCAACTGCATGCTGAACCTAATACTTTCTGATAGTCTCTGTGCTATTCCCCAGGCAATAAGAACTCACTTTTTTTCATTTGGACCCTATCAAACAGCCATAGTAGATCAGATTAGAAGTTTATCGGCCTTCATATTCTTTCTCTGACAGTGGCTAATGGCAGATACTAAGGAAAAAATATAAGAAATCGTATAAAGTGCTTCTTTACTGGTCCTAAGACTTCCAATACATCTTGTAAGAAAAACTGGGTAATAGGAATCAGTGACCTGTCACCTGTTAATTTGTCTGGTTTTTTACTTATATTCTTAGTCTCTCTAAGTTTTTATGATGATGAATGGCGTAACTTGTGTGAAAAACGTATATTTGTGCTGTATTTAAACCTTCAGTGTTAAGTCAGATGTAAAAGGTCTTCCTTGAATAGTGAGAAAATAACTACTCCCTTTTCAGATTCTCCATTAACAGTTTTCTAGATCCCTTTTATGTCTAAATCTTATCTCTAATACCTGTTTTCCCAACTCTCTCTCTCTACCAGTGCTATCTTATCTGGAGGACAGGCTAATTGATCCATACCTTTGTTCATCCTTTTTGACTGTCTCTGTACATATTCAAAGCAAAGAATGTGATTTTCATGAAAAGGGTAACCAGGCTTGTGTGCGTTGTTTGAGTTGCAAGTACACCAGGAGATTATGCACTGACGTAGTGTTTGTAACAGCCCAAAGACCAATAAAAGAAAAGGAGCATTCACATCACCTGCCCAGTGATTTGTGTGTGGGGAAGCTAGGATCAGTTCTGTTTTGAATGCAAAGCCATAGACCTCACAATAGATGTGAAGGTTGGTTGGTTAGTTAGGCTAATAGTATCAAAATAAATGGAGAAAGGTAAGATAAATGTTAGGTAAATTGTCTTTAGTTCTGTAATAATCTGGAAGTATCCTTGGAGAATTAATGGAAACCTGATTTCAATAGATGTTTTTTTTTAAAAATGCAGTAACCAGATGATAAAGGAAATCCTGCATTGGCAGGCTTGGACTAATAAATCTCTTCCATCCTTAATGTGTCTATTCTTTTGGTGGTTTATTTCATGCACTTCAGAAAGACTAGCTGAACACATAGAAAGGTATTTGTCACGATGGTCTTCCTAATTAGCACGCATGCAGTGGGCACTTGTTTATTCATGTGGGAGTATGAATGAGCTTGAATGTTCTTTTGAATGCTTAAAACAGGTGACCCTTTGGACCAAAACCAAGCTTTGTGGCTCCAGTTACTGAATGGGAAATTAAATTGTTGGGGGCGAAAAAAATTACTCGAAAATCACACATTTTCTGCATGTAATAATATCAAGGTACAGTTTCTAAATTTTAGTTGTTGGAATCAAGTAAGCCTGAATTGTAAATTTTCTATGTATTACTATCTAATAAAATTTTAAATTTTAACCTCAAGTGAGTGACACATTTTCTATAACAAAGCCAGAAATAAAAAGAGAATGTAGTCAGGTGGATTGAATGGGAGAAAAAGGAGTAAGGGGTAAAGGAGTGAGAGGTAAAGTTCACCCACTCTACCTGTTTATTGTAAAAATGACTCCACAAAATTTCCCCTAATGCTAAATTATTCAGTACTTCAAGTTGAGCAAATCAAGGTGAGCAAATCCTAAAGCACATTTCTCTCTCTGACTTTATGGAGATATGAATGGAATGCCATCTGTGGCTGCTAAATCTGAACCATCCTGTACATTGCTTAATTCTTCCAGTAGAACGAATGCTGTACTTGAGATAAAAATATGTAAAATTTCATTAATGCTAAGGACGAAAGCCATCTAGATTTCCTTTTTTTTTTTTTTTTACTATACTGTAAATACCAGTTTTGTGTCTGCGTAAGTAAATATACTTTTTACTTGCTTATATAAGTAGATAAAAGATAACTTTACATATGAGGAGAAAAAGGTACTGTGAGGAACTACTCAACTCTGTGGAAGTAAAAACAGATGGAAGGCACACATGCTTGCTGCAAGTGCAAAACCAAGAACATTTTCCCTTGGAGATAGCCGAGTGGCTCAGATGTGTTGCTTACACTGCTAAAGTGTGTGGATTTAACTCTTAGGTTCTGCATAGGAAATATAGGGAACTGATCATAGGAAGGTCATATATAATAGCAGAACTATTGTGAGAGTCTCCTTTTACATGAAATTGGAAAAATCTAGGGTTTCGCATTTTCTAAAGCAATTATTTGTGGTGTTTTTTCCTTCTGTTTGAAGTATTGTTTTGATTTTAGAAACCGAGAGATGCTTTTTTATAGGGACTCTTAATCTTTCAAGCTAGTAAACTAAAATGACAGCAGCTATAAATTATGAATAGTTTTATTTGTAAAATATTCATTGTTTTCATCCATTTTATAGAGTGTAAGTACATAAACAGAGCATACAATGAAGGATTTCCCATCCTGCTTAGAATTTATTTAACTCTTACAAAAATTATGTTAGATATATCCAGAGGATTTTTTTTTATATAGATGAAGAATTATGCTGCACTGAATACTTCAGAAACATCACAATCAACTTTTCATATAATGTTTTCTTATTGTTACAAATTTTGAAAATATCTTCTGGTTTGTCAACCATAAGCTGCAGATTTAAGGTTCATGTTTTAAAGGCAAAATTTATTGGGCAGAATCTTATTGTGTGTGACATTTGTCACACGTTCTAAACAAATTTAAAAGTAACATTCTGAAATTACTAAAAAAGAGATGTTTTGAACAACATTTTACGGATTCCTAAGTATCAGGTGTTTTTTTCAGGTGTTTTACTTGAGGAAAAATCTACTATATTTATTGCAAATTGTAATAGAAATACTTAAAAAACCCCATGATTATAAGTATTTTTATTCGTTTTTCAATGTTTAATGTTTAGAATCCCAGTGTTACTGTTCTTTAAAAAAGCCTACTACTCTCAGAGTTGTTCAGTGCTCCTATGCTCACATTTGACTGAATTAGGTAACTCAATTGTATTTGAACACTGGAACCCTTCCAGGGAGGGGGCAGCCATAATGTCTTTGGGCAACCTGCTCCAGCATCTCGCTACTCTCACAGGAAATAATTTTTTCCTAATGTCTAACTTAAATCTTCCCTCTTCAAGTCTGAAACCATTTCTCCTTGTCCTCTTGCTTTCTACACACCCATGTAAAAAGCCCTACCCAAGCTTTCTTGTAGGCTCCCTACAGATACTGGGAAGTCACTATAATGTCACCTCAGAGTGACCCAGGTTGAATAACCTCAACTTCCTCAGCCTGTCTTCATAGGGGAGGTGCTCCAGCCCTCTGATCATTTTGGTGGCTCTTCTCTGGGCACTTTCAAGGAGCTTTATGTCCTCCTTATGTTGGGTTCTCCACAACTTGACACAATACTCCAGGTTGGGTCTCACAAGAGCAGAATAGAAGAATCACCTCCTTCAATAAGCTGTCTGTGATTCTTTTGATGCAGCCCAGGACATGGTTGTCTTCCTGGCTGCAAGTGCACATTTATGCCTCATGTTAAGCTTGCTTCTTGTCCCTCTCATCTGCTTTTCAAGCAACAAAATGACCCACTTCCCCCAACCCTAACAAAAAAACCCTACAAACACCCCCCTCTAGTAATGGAATATATTGGATATTGATCCAGACTCTCTACAATTTAAGTATGTGTGAGACATTTTCTTCCTCTTCTTAACACAGAAACTTTTGCTCTTGTTCTCTGACACTTTTATGTTCAAGACCACTACTCTTGTGCAGGATTTTACTGCAAATATCTTATGGATGCTTCTTACAGAGGATCCTAAGGGATCATGCTGGCATTTCCTTAACCTTTCAATTTTAATGGCTTCACTTCTTTGGAGGCTTTCAAAAGATTAAAAACTAAATTAATAGTATCATCCTGAGCATGCTTTGCTTGTGCTGTCTGATGACTTTCAATATCAGCTTAGCTCAGAGTTCCACAAAGGTTGTTTTGTTGGTGTGGATTCATTGAACACGCTCCTTTTCCATCCATTTCTCTGCCACTCGCATCTGTGTATAGAGCTATTTGACAATCCCTTATTAGTTCCAGAGTGGAATTTACAAAGGTTAACAGGGGTTTGCATTACAGCTGACAGCTGGTACTAGACTTTAATAGAGAGCAATTGTAGAGATCTCTAAGTTTTGATAATGTAGCACAGAAATGCTCTTAAAGTAAGAACCATCTTGAGAGATGAGCACACGACGACAAGAATCTTCTGTGCGTCTGCCTCTCTTCAGCATCAAGCACAAGATGTTGTCAAAACATGCTGTTGGCAGACATCTAAATAACTGGTAATTGGTATCAGACACTTAGACTGCAGGAGAAGTATCAGAATTGACTGTTTCTTTGGATTACAAACTGAATAACAAGGGTATAAGTTTGTAATGTCTCATTTTCTTTGCATTTGAAATTACAGTCTTATTTTTGGTAGCACAACAGGAACATAATAACTTGGGCTTCGCACAGTCATCTTGGGGAGAGAAGATTAGAAGTCCATTGCCTAGAATTTGTTTGCAGCTTCAGCTTCAAGTACCTTCCTGCCTGGGATACCCTGAGAATTGGTGTAGCTGTAGTGCTAAGGCAGAAATAAACCTAAACAATGGCAAATCCTTCATAGGTCAAGGGGACAAACTATTTCACTGTCATGAATCTGTGGGTTCAGTGGTTGTCTACTGTAAGTTAAAATTTGATGTGATAATTTAGAACAGCTGCTCTTTGACATAAAGATTCACTTTCAACAGGGGAAGAAAAAGCCATATGGTTAAAGTTGACACTGTGCCAAGCCTGAATAACTGCAGAAGTGATACAGGATGGTCCTCAACAACATGGTTGAAGTAATTCATTTTTACTTGCCATTGGTTATTCCAGTCAGTATGCTTTCTTTTTTGAATCATACCTTATCCCATGATACTTCTTTTGTAGCTATTTTTATTTAGTTTGTATTAATAATGGTGATTAAGTGACATGAAAGGGTTATGAGTTTTAAAAATAGTTTGTTCATAACTCTGTCCAGGCCACTCTTTGTGCTGTGAAAACATACCAAAGTTTAATAGAGCAATTGATGCAAAATTTTCAGCCAAAATGACATGCATTTTTTTAGAGGGGATGTCTAATATGCTTTCCATATGCTTTTAGCCAAGTATTTTAAGAATTCACTTAAGTGCCTTTGTACATATAGTAGTAAATTAAGCATGGGAATAGCATGAAACCTAATTAAAGTAATCATTTACTGTGCTCAGCCTAAACTGGCATGGTCAGTTTACATGTAGGAGTTCAAAATCCTCGGAAGGATTATTTGACCTCCAGTTAAGGGGACTGAGTTTTCATAAAAATTAGTGCTGTGTAAGAAATAGATTCTTCTTTTTGATTTAGTAGAGATTTCTAATGGAAGGTGAAAATTAGAAGAAATTACTCAGAAGTACCCAGCTCTTAGCTCTAAAAAATGCCAACAGACAAGTGACCGAAAGCCTTCCAACCAACTCTGTACTTATCTTTAAGAATGTATCTGTTTAAAATCCACCCTCTGTAAAATGACAATGTGGCACAAAATTTTTATTTAAGGAAGAAAAAAAATTGTCTTTCATTCTTTAAGGTGATTATTATAAAGAAGTAAAATATGTTGAAATTATCATCTGCTACCCAGCTGAAGTAATAAAAGACATAAAGTTCAGCAAACATTAAAGTCAGATATTAAACATTTTCTTTGATGTCTTGCAGGTTTATACAGGGTTCACTCATACACCATTTGGCCTAACCTGAATGGTCCTTTAATCTCTGTAGAGGTAATTCTAAGATTTAGGTATACAAGTATAGGATTGTTTTATTTATAAATGTATCCTGTAGCATTTTTAAATGTAACATTATTAGTAAGATGCTGTGGGATAGCGTACAAAAGAATTGCTCCTTTGCTTTCATTTTGAATGGCATAATATAGTCATTATTTTATAAAAGATACAAGCAAACTATTCAATAGCATGTAGTTGCAGTTTTGACAGGGGCATCTCCAGCTGCTGGAATGTGCTTCTTTAGATTATCCAAAAACTTGAATTCTCTGAAGGTCTAACAGGTTTTTCTTCTTATTTTGGTAATGCAATCCTAATACTTAGATGGCAGGTATGGGGGTTTGTTTTAACAAGCTGCTCTTCAAGTCTGTTCTAGGAATTTCCAGGTTTTGTTCCCAAAAGAATTGTACGGAAGACTAAAGCAGGGCTGAGGGATTGTGACTTGAAGTGAAGTCAAGGTGTATTAGCAATGAACATAAGATCACTGTTCCGGCTGTAAAATGTGTTCTTTCTGGGGAAAAAAAAAAAAAATAAAAAAACCCCAAACGTATGGGGTATGAAGTGGGACATGTTAGCAGAAGAATGAAAAGTTCAGAAATCTCAGTAACCATGTCTAATGACAGACAAATCATTAAGCTGTCATTTTTTTAACAAACATGGTTTAGCATGTTTTTATGTTTTTTAACAAACATTTTTTTAACAAACTCTGACTCCTCTGACTGAAGACAGGGTGTCCTGAGCTTTTACCTTCAGGCCATAGGAATATTTATCTTTTAATACCAGATGGAATTAGAAAGACATGTAATTGCTACTTGCACTTGATATTTAATAAGCAATGATGGTCTTGTTTCACGTAATGTGTGAAGGGATGAACTGGCAGTGAAACTAACAGTAAAAGGAGGATCAGCTTCTGTATCTTTTCTTTACCCACACTAACCACAACAGATGGTGGAAGAAAGAAAGCAAAAGGCTTTTATTTAAAAGGGTCAGAACAGGAAAGAGAAGAAGACGAGAGAGAAGAGTGGAGGGAAAGATGTACCATGGTAAGTAAAATTTATCTTTGTAATTCTTTCATTGAAATCTAAATGCTGCAGTTAGTATTCTTGAAAAAAAAAAAGAGTAAGAGGTTTAAGAAGCTTTTATGAGAGAGGGAAAGATACTGATTTGAATTCAAACAGGAGTACGTTCTAGTGGTGTCTTTATATGAAGATGAGTATCTGTGCAAGTTTGCTCTGTGCTTAACTGATAGAAAGATACTCAGGTTTCAGGGGGAAAACGTGACTCTTTGAAGTCTGTTTTGGGGTATATGGTAGTTCTCACATGGAGTTGGTCTGCAAATACTGATAATAAAATTATGATAATGCATGTGTTACACTGAAAGATTTAAAGCAGATCTGAACTACAATAAATGGGTTCATATCTCCTGAGTTTCAATGAGCACTGTCTAAATCAAGTTACAGTCTAGAAAAGATTTGTTGTGCTCTTAAGAGTCTTCCCCTCAGAGGAAGCCAGTGTGTAAATCATCTGATCCTCTTGTACTTTGAGTACGTTTCCTTTACATTCCTGATTTTTCAAGAGCTCTAAGTATATACCTAACAGAGCCTCTGAAATTACAGTAACAACTTCAAAGCCAAAGGGCTATGTCTTGCGCTGAACTTGGAGGACTGGGGTTTTTTTAATGCTGTATGGGCTTAGTCTTGCTCTGCAGAGTACTTAATAGTGGGACATGAGATAAAACACGTGCCGACGGTCATATATATGTCTAGTTTCCCTTTGTAAGGATGGTTCAAAGATGCAGTTTATCATCCACATACTTTGGGAACAGCTGCTTCATGCCACGATCATAGGCAAACAGCTGCTGTGGCCGGGGAGGAGGTGTGTGCGGAGCATGGCTGGGGCAGGGGTGCCCTGAGGCCTCCTGCTCTCTGCCATCTCTGCCCACTTGCTTGCAGCAGAGGTGAGGAGGGTACCAGGTGATGAATCCCTGAGTGGGCTAGTGGAAGAGGGTAGCAGAGATTTTTGGGCTGAGTTGGAGTTAATCCTTGTTTGCTCCCATGATGCAGCCGTGCTCCCGATCCGGACTAATCCACAGCGAATCTGAAATGGGGTTGTGATACGGATCCTGTTAGGTTTCACTTGGTTGGATTTCTAGTTTTACTTTTTGATTCTCATCTGCAGGGTGATAAGAACTAACCTTTTAATTCTTAATCTCTTCCCTGAACAAGCAGACCGTGCTGTTCCTCCCAAAAGTTAAATATTAGCCTTTTAATTGAAAAATACACAAAACCTCCAAATCCTGTGCTAAAAGCAGGTGTTCAGGCACAAGTCTGTTTAGTATAGAGCTTTTTTAAACATAGATTAAGGTCTCCTTTGGAACTGAGTACCTTGTTTTTCTGTGCAATAATTATTTTCCAGGGCCAGTATGTTTAAATTACTGCCTTAAAATCCAGGCATGCCATCTATCCTGAATTCTCTCATACCTAGGGATTATTTTAGAGCCTGTCAGTTATCCATCTGTTGGGAAGCTTCCTTGTCTATCTTGCAATTATAGCAGTCAAGCTGGTACCTCACACTTGCACATTAGCATCAAATCCCTGAATGTACATCCACCATCTTGAAACAATCATCTGATCTAAGGGTGTTTTTTTCTTTTTTTGTATGAAATACAAAATATCTTACTCGTTAATGCAATATAGTACATATATGTTGGTGTAAGTATTTTCTCTACTAGAGAAAAAAGTCCCAGGCTATAATTCCCTCAAAAAGATAACAATGAAAAACAGACAGAATTTATGATTTTTCATGAAGTATTGTATATTTGTAATCTATATTATTTTTATACCATGCTTTAAAATTTCCACTTTTTAGAAGGATTTTTTTCCACTGTAATTTGGGTTTTGAATAACTGCATCTTTCATTTTCTTCTGAAGGATAGGATTGGCTGTAGTTTGCAATCAGACATATCTCAAGGGTAGTGTTGCTCCTCCAAGCTTAGGCACCTTTGATGCTATATTCTGCTCCCACCTTCTACATTATTCTTTTATTTTTATTCTAGTTTTGAGGTTTGACAGCAGGAAGATTTTTCCCTGCATCAGTTTGGTCAAGTCTATCAGTTTCCTAACCTCCCTGCCCAAACACATCTGAACACGAGTTTATGTATATGTGGGATACATCTGATTTATCTGATTGTGTGTGAGACTCTACAATTTTTTTTTTAAATTATTTTTTTTATTTTATTTTTTTCTGTGATCTAGTACTTTGGAATGCTTTTGACAACTCCAGAGGTGATGCATTTTGATATGGTTGTGGCTTTTGGTCTTTTATTGTGGATTGTGGATCTGATTTGAGGCACTGAAACTTGTTTTGTGGTGCTTGATGATGTGTTCTGTTGACTTTCTGTGGGCTGTTTCTAGGAGCTGAAAATCTGACTGTATCCAAAGTTCATTTGAAAGACAAACCAAAGAATACATAAATTTTTTTTATGCTGTCTCTGCAACCAGTTTAGAAACACTTAATATTTTTCAATAACAGTTATGTCCTGCAGTAATCTGAGGAGGGTTCTGGTTGAAAAAAAAGAAAATGTATTCTTCTTTCCTTGCTATAGTAATTATGAACAAGTTTGGAGTCAGGTAAACTTAACTGTTACATACTGTAGACTCAAGGATGTTAGCAGAACCATTCACACTAGGTCTCATAAGGAGTTTCATTTCTGTCAAGTTGAAAACATGAAAAGGTGTGATGATTGCAATTTTTGTACAGCATTTAAAAAAAAGAAAAAAAAAGATTTGTGAAGACAACTACTGATAGAGGTTATAAACATTTATTACAGTCGCAATGGAGAGTCAGTAAGAATATGCTTTCAAGAGTTTCATAACTTCTAATAAAGTATTTCCTAAAAAATAAAGGTTTGCTCATTCTGGAGGAGTTGAACTAAAAGAAACTAGTAAAAATATCTAGTGGCACTGTGGTTACTTTTCCCCGAGATGTGGGGACATGTTTGGAGAAGGCAGAAGGAAGGGGTTATGTGCATGCAGTGCATGCACGCAGCATGCCTCATTTTCTATATCAGCAGCTATTCATGACATCAAAGCATTCATTTTTTTTCTTTGTTGTTGTTGACATAACTTTTTACTTCACCTTCTCACGCTGTGATGGACCTGCAGACCTTTGCACAGGCTACTTTTTTTATCCTTGCCTACTGTGTTCCAGTTTTGGTAAGAGAGAGAGAGAGTGGGTGGGTAGAGAAAGCCCGGTTTGCCATTTCAAATAGCTGACAGGCTGTTTGGCTGAGGATTGATGCTCATTGCTGTCTCTCAGTAGGAGTCAGTGAAACCCATGACAGAGACAGATGATGGCACGCTGGAGTCTTTCAGCTGAAAACATCAGTGGCCTGAGTGAGGAGGAATGCTTTTCTCATCAGCAAAGCTTGCTTTCACCTTCTCTAAAGGTGGGACATGGGGGAATGGTTGCCTAGTGTAGTGTATTTTTTTCTCTTCCCTTTATATTTTACATTCAAAGACTCCATGTATGGGTTGCTTGTGCTGTCTCTGAAATTAGATGCCAAGCTCACATCAATTTGAAGGTAACAAGTCAGGCATTTCAAACAATAAGGAATTCTTGGACAGATGAGGACATGGGCCTTTTGATAAAATGCCTCTTAAATAGGAACATATCAGCCTACAATTAAGAAAAGAAGTACAATAAATCAGTTGACACATTTATTTTTGTGTATGTGAAATAGCTTACAAATCAGATTGTGAAATTTGCAAAATTCACAATGAATTAATTCTTTATCCAATTTACCTGGTGAAGCAATTTAACTCTGTCAGTCATTCATAACCACTTTTATGTTGTAATCTAAAGTAAAGGATAGTTGGTGTGCTGATAATATTAGTCAAGTGGTATTCTGTTAGATTCCAGTTGGCTAGCCTCTATAACTATCATCAACATGAATTTACAAACATTTTAATGAAGCATGTAACATTTGTGTGATACTAATTTATGTGCATGTTACCCAGTTAGAAGACAAAAGTCAATAGCTGTATGATTTTACTGATAAGAGATTGCTTACCAATCGTTTAATCTAAAAAAAGTGTCTTATAAAAAAAGCAGCACCTGAGCTTTGCCGGCACATTTATTTACAGTAATTGTATATTTGTGGAAGTGATTTGGTCTTGCTGAAACAGATTAGAATGGACATAGCTAGGTATGCACTGTTCTTTTTACTCATTATACAGAGACCAATTCTTCCAGCTTTATGTATACTGGGTAATTCTAAGCAGCTTAGTAGAAAGTTTGTACATCAAGGCTTTTTTTAAAAATAAATATTTGTTGTCAGTTAGGAAAAATATCACCAGTTGCCGACAATTGTTTTGTTACAGAGGAACTACGATAACCTAAAGGCTTTGATTTTCTTGCTTTTGGTTTTGTATTTTATAAAGTCCTCATGATACCAGTTTCATTATAGCTATATGCATGAAGCATGCTTCAATTAGCAATATATTGAAATGGTTTGCCACTGTCATACTCCTTTCCTGTAGTCTAGAAATCTGCATAAATTACTGCATTCAGAGGACTGAACTTCCAGCATGTCTGAGGTCTTCTGGTTCACTGGAGTCCTTTCAGTGCATTAAAAGAAAAAGTGTCCTTTTTGCCCTCGTTTTCTCTCTGCCATACCTATACATAAATTTTTGTACAGATATGTATAAATACATAGATATATCCCAGAAAGAGAAGAACTGAAAGTCTGGCCTTTATTCCCTTTGCATGTCTTGAGAGAGTCATTTATAAAATACTGGACAGGGAGATGTATTTCAAAACATATGGAAACCACAGGGGTGAAGCCTGAAGAGGCTACTTGTCCCAGTATGTGGCACGCCATCTTAACCTGAACAGGAGCTGCTGGGTCAGGTTAGGTGATGCTGGGCTGGGGCTGGCAGTTTGCACAAACTAAGCTTGGTGGCCAGGGCACATATTTGGTTTGCAGGCCACTCGCTGCTGCCACATAGTACGTTGTCCTGTTGGCAATGCTGAGTAACAAAACTTGCATTACAGGAATTTCATGTAATGCAAGGTATGTTGAAAAGCCACGAATAACTGTTACATATTTCATCCCAAATCACATAGTGCTAATGCAAAGAGAGACTGAATTAAAAAAACTTTGGCATAAATAATAGTTAATGCTTATAAGTGTGGGAGGATCTGTTTTAAAATTCTATTTTTAAGACTTAGCTACCAAGGCATATGCAGTGAAAAGGATCAAAACCGAGTGCAGAAATTAGGTATTAGTGTTATTTGAGCTGCCTTAGCAGCTCCGGTATCTCTAGCCAGAAAAATGTTTTGGGCTTAATTGGGACTGTAATTCAGTTACTTTTTTTAACAGCTGCTTTAGTCTGGTTTACCCTGAGTAATTCATATATTCACATATAATCATAATTCATTATAGAGCACTGCTTAAAAATAATTTTTCAAATAATGCAGTAAATTATTGCAATCTGAATGGGTGGCTTCTGTTAATACTTTATATTTTCTCAGCTTTTTTCACAAATATTATGTATGTTTTATGAGAGCTGAAATGTTCTCTTTTTAATTGATCACTCCCTTCCTTTCTTTCTGATCTATGAATGATTTCCCTTAGATGCCATTTCCTGGCAGATTTGTTGAGCTCAGCTGTTCACCTTGAAGTCCTGTCCCCTGGGGTGCTCTTGAGATGGCTGCAGCCTCAAAGCTGCCCCATAGGTCCCCTAGGGAAGAAGCAGGTTGATGGCACCTGCAGTGAGGTGAGCCTTGGATGATCACTTCCCTTGGACTGCTGATGGCACAGGTGAAAGGGATTACTTTCCCTATCACACTGTTGTTCTGCAGACAAGTTTTATACAGGATTTAATCACATTTTAGAAGGGAGAAAAATGAAAGCTCTTTCTAAAAATACTGTGTATGCATATAGTGGTTGTAGCTGTGCAGCTGAGGGCAGTGGCTTCAACCTGTTGTGGGTGCTGTGCTCCAGTGCTGGGCCAGATGCTCCTTCTCCTTCTCTCCACATTAACGGAACTTTGATTTTAAATATCATAGAATCATAGAATTGGCTGGGTTGGAAGGGACCTCAGAGATCATCAAGTCCAACCCTTGATCCACTACCGCTGTAGGTACTAGACTATGGCACTGAGTGCCACATCCAGTCTCTTTAAATATCTCAAGGGATGCAGATATTTAAAGATTTTCCAAGCAAAGGTATTTTCTCTTAAAGGTCTTTTCCAACCTTCAATGTCCAGAGTCATCTCAGGGTGGGTCTTCTCACGTCTTCTGCAAGCTCCTCTGGGGCTTAGTATCATAACCTATTTTTTGTTTGTTTCCTGCCTTCTTTTTTGTGGTTACACCCATTTCCTTTTTCCCCTGTCTTTTCTTTCTTAAGTGTCCAGTGGTTATATAGCTCACCCATACTGCATAGGTTTTCTTGACTGTTGATAATAGCTTTTCTTATCACCTGGATTCAAACGATGCTCAGGAACTGGCTGTCTGCACCTCATCCTCTTCACTCAGGAAAATCATTGGTTCTTGCATTTCTGGTAAATATACTCCCAGGGGCTTTCCTTGAGGAAGATGACTCTCCAAGAATAGTGTTGATTACTACTTTCTGATCTCCACTATGTTCTATTCTTGTTTAAAGTGTGCTAAAAGATCATTGTAATGCAACTTCTGTCAGTGTTCAGAGAGCAGATCCTTCTTGTTTTCAAGACCCGATTGCAAACTGGTTGCTTTGAAGTTTACAGGTGTACCCTAGACAAGTCACTTCCCTGTTTCAAGAGCCCTCTTATGATGTGCCACACTCCTGCACTGGACTGCATGGGGCTTGCCTTGGTCCCAGGCACACTGAAGCTCTAGGGTTGAGGACTATGGTGATCCCAAAGTGACCCACAGGAAGGGGTAGGCAGAAATTACTCCATAAGACCCATAAGATCAAAGGACTTGGGGTAAGTGGGCACCCCAAAAGGATCGTGAGAGGTTTCATCCCTGTGAGGGGGTAACTGTATCCTTCTTTTCTTTCTCTGTCTGGTGAAATTGGCCTTTTAAATAAGGATCACAAAATTTGGTGGTTGTAGAACATTTTTTTTTTTAGTGAAGGTGGACTAAAGTACAGCTTGATTTACAGAAATACTTTAGCTCTGTTAAATGAGAGGTTTCCAGCTTCTCCTTCATCTCACTGAATAGTCTGTCCTTCATATTTCATTTTGCTGATGATCATATTTGTGAAGAAGTCTCTTTGTTTAATGATCATTCAGGGAATTTAATTCATTAATCTAGAAGAACTCTACAGCATAATAAAATATTGTCTACAGTTTACAAATACAGTATTAAAATAGGAAAAGATGCGCTTGCTTGATCACATAGATCTATTGCCCAGTGAGAAACAGAACCTAGATTTCTTGAGTCTCATCTCTCCACTTGCTTTGTGAACCGTGGCCACCTCATCACTGTTTGAGAATGATAAATGCCTCCCATTTATAACCTCATATGCATTTTGTGGTAATACAGTAAACAATGAAGCCTTTCAGTATTAAGTGAAAGTATTCACAAGAGGCCAAGCCTGTGGTCCTTATGCAGACAAAGCTCTTGCAGGCTTGAGTCAGAATTTTGCTTTGAATGATTACTAGACCAAGCTCATAATGTGTGTTTCAACCTTCTCAGGGGAGGAAAACATCTAGCTTGAAACAAATCAGAACTGAGATGGTTTTTTTTTTAATTTTTTTTTTCCTATGGAATGAAAGAGGGTAATGAAGAATCACTATGAATGAGATCATATGAGAAAGCCCCTTGCAACAGAAATGAGCTGACTTTTACTTTTCTTAAAATGGCTTTTCTTGAGGTCAGTTAGTACATTTAACTTTCATAGCTTATCTGAATAGAGCCTAAGAGAAAAAGCATAGGTTTATTTGCTCAGTAAATTGTGTATGAAAGTAGTGGCTACTTTTCCTAATTAATATTCTGCAAAACAGGACAGAAGTTCAGCAAAAGGTCTCACATTCTGTGTTTTTGCAGGCACATTAATTTAACTTTGATTTTGAGGATTTTCAAATCAAAGGTATTACTTTTTAAAGGTCTTTTCCAACCTAAATGATTCAATGAATAATTCAGCTACTGTACTCTCCAAGCCACTACGCTTTAAACATACAGAGATTTAAAAAATTGTTATGGACAGTCTTTTTTTTAAAATTTATTTAAGATAAAAGAAAAAAAACAACAACAATCACCTAAACACCTGGGCTTTACCAGGAAAACATTTTGGAATTTAAGATCCCTGCAAGGACTTTGATAATGCAAAATGTAAGAATACTTATTCTTATCTCCCCTTCTCCCTCATGTAAGTGGAAATCTCCGTTCCAAGATTCAGTAGTCTTTTCCTCTGTCCTACTGGTGGATATATAAGTGCTTGTAAGAAACTGTAGTGTTTACATTTCTGTGTTGTCAAGTTTTCATTCCTGTTGTTTTGTTTTTAACTTGCCTATGTTTATCTTTAGATATTTTATACAATGAAAAATCAAACATTCAAGAGGAAATAGGATGAAATGAAAGAAAGTTGAACATAAAAGTTAGAACATGTAACACAAGGTACTTATCAAGATGATACTGAAAAAAGTTAATTCTTGGTTGTGCTTATACAGGTCTCAATTTTCTAATCTTTTGTGAGCTTGCTTATCCTGGGAGCTTGTTGGCAGCAGTGAGTGTTCTTTGAGTGTCTAAATTTGCTTGTATTTATGCATTTCAGAGCCGAGCTTTTTAGTGGCTTGTACATATCTTGAGTATTAGTGCTCACATTTACACACATGTAGTATACATTTACATTATTGGGATGACTGTGAAATGCACTTGCAGACATTTGCACTGGGCTTTTTAGAATGGTTGCAGAGCACAATAATTTTATTGAAATATCATATGCAGCCGTGAGCAGACTTTCAACTCTCTCCTCTCCATACAGAAGGACTGTGCCTCATGAGCATACTGTCAAAACAGCTCAAGGCTTTTTTCCATCTGACAGTACAGGGCTAGTGTATGTGTGGAATATAAAACAGGCTAGAGTATCAGAATCTGTGATTTAAACACACTCAAAAAATGAATAGTTTTGAAATACCAGGTGGTAAGCTTCCAGTAACCTGATTTTGATGATCATTGTTGGATTTGTATGCTTAAGCATAGGTTGTTCATTTACTTTTTTTGCAGTTACCCAAATACGTATGCACATGCACACATCTTGTCAGCTTTGAGAAGGGATTTCAATCTTGATGTAAGAGTATTTTTGAGCAAAAAAATTTTGGTGGAGAATTTTCCAGTCAGATATAATCTTACATGTCTGAGTAGCTTTGAAGTCAGTTCTGATTTGGGAAAACATTTCTTGTTTCAAATACTGAATCCTTCTACTGAAACCATCTCTGTCCAAAGGTGAAGGGGAACCAAATTTAATCAGAGATAACTTACCTATTCTTAAAAGTATTATAATTTTAATTTATTATAATTTTTACCTTAAGTAATGGTATTTTCTTTTTAAAAATTAAAAATAGATACTAATGGCAACAGTGATTGATGGAAGAGTTTTGTCTCCTGTCAAAGAAAATTCCCATCTTTGCATGGAATCTTCTGTTTATCCTATGAGAACCGGGGTTAAGCTTGTAAACCTGCCACATTTTTTTTTTTTTATGTAGAGGGGGAAAAAGAAAAAAATATCTTTTCCACATGTATGCGCTGAAGTGCTGGACAGCCATATAGTGACCTTGATTTTTAGAAGCTTTCTCATTGTTATGTTTTCCAGCTCAGGCAATTTGGATTCTTGGTAATGAATACTCTTATAGGTCTGGAAAAAAACCCAAACCGAAACGTTTTAGACTCCTCCAATTTCCTACACTACCAACTATGTAAATCGTGAATAATATGTTAATGTGTGGGGTAGTGTTTTTTATCATCACATTTCTAGAGGACATTGCAATTATTTCCTTACCTTAGCCTCTTTTATCATTGTCTTACTGCACTTCAGGTTATGGGTCTCCTTGCCATGAGACTGTGGATGTGGAAAATGTGCATGGATTAAAAAAGTGTCTGTATAAAAATAATGAAAGAAAAATCTATCAAAGGTTATTAAATACAAAGGCACCTACTCTGGCTCAGGAAGTCCTTTTACCACAAATAGCTGGAGTCTAAGAATATATTCTGAGGAAGCACAAAAACATTTGTTTTGTTGCTGTTCTCTTGTCAAGCATAGGTATTTAAAGAGGTGATCTTCAGTAAAGGCAGAAGTCTTGGTGGAGGTCTGGTCTTGCTTGGTGCAGTCCTTGTTGTACTAATTCTTAAATTTGTAAAGATACTGGTTATGAAATTGTATCCTTAAGAAGAAAAGTAACCTTACTTGCAGCAATCTGGCATTCAAAACGAGTAGATGTGACTTAAAAATGAATGTTAAGTAGAGAAAGAAAGGAGCAGTATAAGATGTTTCTGGTCTCAGTCCCGTTTTTTTGTCTAAAATGAACTAATACTTTACATGTATACTGAATGCATAATATTCAGGGCCTTATTTTCTATCCTGTCACTTGCTGGAGTCCAGTAGATTAATATTAAAAAGGTAACATTTGGAGCAGATCATGTATGTGCTCTGAGTTTATGAAAGTAATCACTCTTCCAATTACTCCAGCGGAGTCAGACCAGGACTAACCAAGGTATGAATTCATATTCCAACACAACAGAGATGAACTCCAGGAAGTAGAAAGCAAGCAACTCCCTGAATTATGCTGATGAGAGGAGATTGTGTATCTTGCATAAAATGTAAATCTGATGGAACTGAAACATGTTATTGTTGTAGAGATGTATTTAACAAGTAACTGCTTCATGTTAACAAAGCAGCAGAAGGTAGGAAGAAGTGAATTTTTATCAAACTTTTAAATATCTCAGAGTAAGATTATTTCTTTTTCCCTAGAGCTAAGGCAAAGGAATTTGAGGACAGTGAGAAAGCCATGAAAAGCCCAGATATCATGTTCATAGATACAAGGATGTTAATATTTTGTCTTATTTTTAATTATTTTTACTGTGCAAAAAAATATAAACTTTTTAAACCATAGTTTTTCAGATTATTAAACCATTCAGCAGGCTGAAATACCAAACTGTGGTTTACAGGGCTCAGAACTGATGTAGTATTTCTTTCCTTTTGTGCCCTTTCTGAAACAGCATAATTAATCCAGGCAATATTTTGTAATAATTTCTGTGAAAAGTAATTTGCTTCCTCCTTGTCTCTCAAGTGACAGATTGCTGAAATTGCATGTCTGATCAGGCGCCTCTTCAACTGACAGTGTCATATTTCAGTGGATGTTTCCCTGGCCTGGTTGGCTTGATTTATAATAGCTGAGGTTGGTGTGAAATTAAAAATTAATTAATTTCAATGAATTTGTAATCAAGCAGACTGGCCTGAGCTGTGGAGATGCTAACAGGTCTCCTCTCTGTTCTTCTGCAGCCAGCTGAGCCCTCAGAGTGCTGGGCAGCTGGGCAGGCAAAAGTGACATCTGAACATAAGCAAAGGGCCAGGGGTCTGTCTGCCAGCTCCACCAGGGCCAGGCTTCCCCCTGACACTTCAGGTTAAGGAGGGAAGTGTAACAGCTTGTTAAAATAACACATTAGTGGGAGGATCATGAGGGAAGCCTCCATGAGAAGTAATTGATGTCAATCTTTGGTACCTGCTACTCCAAGCAGATGTTGCCCTCTACGGTGTAGATGTTTTGATACACTTAAATACTTGAGGGACAATGTCATTGTTTTGGATGCTTAGGAGTAATATACTAGGTTGTAGGCTGATCTGAAGGGCAGAAATATCTGAAAAAAAATAAGTGACTTTTTGAAATTAATAATTTGGCCCTTACTGTGGCTTGTAGGTGGTGTAAAGCACATCAGAAGCCTCTTCAGCAAAGGTGTGTTTATGTAGGTCAGGTAAGTCATTTAAACAAGCTACAATAGAGATCTGTGTACTGTGGATTTCTTTCTTCTATCCTGGGCAGGCTACAACCTGTTTCATTGCAAACAAGTTAAGAACAGTTCAGTCAACAGTAAAAAGGCCCCTAAATGCTCAGTGATGTGAAGTACTTTGTAGAGGAATATGTCATAAATCTGACATGACTGAATCCATCCTGTAGGAAAAAAGTAATCTCCTTCACAGCAATTCTTATATTGTAGGAATGTCATTTTCTGGAAACTGTTCCTGTCAAATGGAAACATGCGAGGCATGATGCACAAGTTCTTCATCTGCTCCTCTATTTTTCCTGTGAGAGAAGAAGAAAATAGCAGGAACAGATACCACAGTACATTGCTTATCTTAGTTGCTTTCTGAAACAGGTTTATTATTTATTTCAATACAAGATAAACAATTAGACCCCAAAACAATAACATACTGTTTTCAACCTGCACTGAAGCAGTAATTAAAAAGGTTAAAAAATGTGATACTTGCTTTATAGGCATCTGTTTCTTAATAATCTGTTTCTCATATTTCTTAATAATCTGTTTCTCATCTTCTTACAATCTGTTCATTGTACTTTCACTTATCTGGTGGCTTCAGTTTTGATGATGTAGAAATTTAGAGTCTAAACGGTCCTGCTCTATTCAAGAAAAAAAGCTTCAAATGGAGAGACTTGTATTTTTTGGATATAAAATGTCAGTGAGTTTGTAGCTGAGTTAAGCCATATAATTCCATTGAATATTTTTAAAAATATTAAAAGAAAAAAAACCTTTTTCCCCAGTAATTTAGATACTTAGTGAAATTTTCAAGTTTTTTCTTGTCTGAGGATAAAAGAAGAAGTGATGAACTACAGTCACACGAAATTGACCAACTGAAAAGGTACAAATGCATTTGAAAACAAGCCTATTGTTGTAATATTTGACCAAGTATTGGCTAATTGTTTGACTAAATGCTATCTTGAAAAAAAAAGAATCAGTGTACTGGCATTAGTCTTAAGCGGAATACTGATTTTATGCAATTATGAGTTATATATAAATGTTTGTGATATATTTATCTCTTCATGGATGGATTTCCATTCTCTTTTGCACCTCCCAGAAGACCAGGACCATGCTTTGGCTCTCTGGTTTGAATAAAATTTAAATTGATCTGTTTGGGGACTCCAGTTCATGCCAGAATCATCTATTTCTGATCTAAACTGAAATGGAAAGAGTAGGTCTAACTCACAATAGCTAAACTTCCCTTAAGAATTCTGTGACTAGTAGCAATTACAGCCATGGCTCTATCAGCTTTGAAGGGCACTTCTATTCTTTGAAAGCTCAGGACAAATATAGATATTAATAAGTGTTTCTCACAACTGCACACTTTATTCCATTTATTTACTTATTTATTTAATCTGGACAGAGAAAGAAAAGATGTAGCATCCCTTTAGAAATATTTTAGTTGCCAAAATATCATCCTTTATGTACATGTGCAGGTGTGTGTGTGTGTTTATATGTATGCATGTATAACAATTTCTCTAAAACTGTTGTGAGATGTCCTTTCTGTTGAAGGAGTGTAATAAAGAAGTCTTATCTCTAGAGTTATTGCACAAAAAAGAGAAGGGCATTTTAAAACATCAGTATGAGGTATTTTCTACTGTAAATGCTGACAAAGTAACAAAGCATGGCAAATACAGATCTGAACGTTTGAAATTTTACTTCAAGCTGAATAGTCCCTCGGCAGCAAATATTCAAATGAGGTATCAATATGTGAAATGGGCGGTAGCTAAAAGGTAAAGAGGAATGGATTCATTTGTTCCCTGTGGGCATGCACATGACTGACCCAAAATTGTTTGATACTTAGGTTTTTTTAAATGTTGTATGAATTTTTCTGAGCAGAACTGATGTATCTTCACCTGTCAGCTTAGTGAACTATAGAAATGTGACTCGGCTGGGCTAGGACGGTCATTTGGTAGGGACTTTTAATGTACAAGAACTGATCAGTGCTGCTTCTCAAGGGGCATTTGGTGGACAAAACCACTAAGGGCAGCCTTCCCAGCATCTGTCTGCATATCACAATTATAAGAAAAGACACATTGAACCTACACAAAAATGAAAAATAAGATCAGCATGCAAAGCATTTATAAAAAACCCATGTGGATTTATCTCAGAAAGTATCTGTCACAGGTGTAATGGAGTGGCTTACAAGCATGTGGAAGTGACAGCTTGCACTTCAAATGTCACCATATATTATTATTTAAATGTAAATCCACATATCTTTTAACTACTTTGAGGTATTTAGACTGATTTTGTCTGGTAATATTTTTGCTATTGATGACAATGACATTTATAATTTTGTTAATATTTATTTTGACAGTCGGTGTTCTTTTTAGCAGAGTGTTCTTATAAACAGACAGGCAGGTTTCTTTCCTGAACACCTTGTGCCCTAGGATATTTTTACCAGGTAAACATTAAAACACAAATACTAGAGCAGCACAAAATAGTGTTTTGCAGCATTTTTTTTTATTTTCAGATGCTGATTTTTTTTTTTTTCCATTGAAAAAGCAGATATCTATATAGTGATTTTAAATTTAGCTGTGGGCTTCCTTTTCTTAATTAGTTTTTGCAGGGTATCTTAGAAGTGATCCAAGAACTATAGGTTGAAAACAAAATGCATGAAATACATAAAGGTTTTTAATTTGGACCTTTCTTTCTATTGGCTTGATACCTGACACTGAAATGATGATACCCTTAGATTTTGTCTATATGTTTATCACATATCCTGAGGACAGAAACTTATTATGTTTTAAATGTATTTGCTAGCTAATAAAAAGAATTAAATAACCAGGATTTCTGTAGGAGTGGAGGAAGCTGCATGATTTGATTGTATAGGGTTGATATCTGGATGAGATTTCAAGGGTAATCTCAATAGCTTGTGTATATTCTTCCCACAAAACAGGCTTCAAATGTCACATTGTCATGTCATGTTGCTAAATTGTTTAATACCCTAAATATTAATCTTGTTAAGTCCACAGTAGTAGAAGCCCATCTGCAACCACTACTGCCTCTGCTAAATCACCAGAGTGAACCTAAGGTACAGTTTTTGAAACCTAATGAATTTTATCTCTTGTTATTTAGAAATAGAGTTAAAATGTATTTTGATTTGAGAATAAGGTCTCTCTATACATAGGCCCTTGATGTTAAATATTCAGTCCATATTGATTGCAACACAATGTTCATTAGCTATCGGGCATGGATTTCTTCATCTCTTATCCTATTTCAAGAATGCTCTGAAACATAAAATGAATACATTTGAGCTTGACAGTAGTATTTTGGAAAAATCTCGTCTTAAATTGTTCTGGTTTAAGGAAATATGGGAATCTTTAGTGTATTTTTTCATCCTCGTTCAATACTGCTCCCAGGTGTCATTCAGTTATTCCCAGCGATAATGTAAGATTTATGCATTGACAAGTGTGGAGGTGAAACTGTGGTTAAAGCAGTGCTGCAAGTGATACTCCTGATCCCAGCAGGAGTTACTGGCATGCTTGCATTTTTGGAAGATTTTGCAAAGTTTCCCCTTGTGAATAACCATAAATTATTTTCTGGAGATTTTTCTTGTGGAAGGTAATGTCACCTCTTCTGGCCTGGGGATTCCTGAAGTGCATAACAGAAGTTAATCCACTACATTTGTGCTCAGAGGATCTGAAAGAATTTTAGTATATAAAACAAAGGGGATTTTCACGCTTAGGAAATCAGAAAAATTTCCATCACTTAATAGTTTGAATGCTTCTTATTCCTTTCACCAACCACTTTCTTAAAAAAAAGGAATTTAAAAAAGCTCTATCTAAACAAAGAGAAGAGGGGGGGGGCTCAAAACTTTCAAGGACTCAGAGAAAGCCTTAGTTGCTATGATTGTGCTCTAACTGTGGTTAGTCTCTTGAGAGCTGTAACATGGATTGAATTCATCAAAAGGGAATGTGTGTCAGAAATGACCCTATGTATAATGGAAAGAAATCAGGTCCCAGTTTCATGGTCTATTAAAACTAAAGACCAGTTTCAGGTCTCACACATAAAGAAAAGAGGTCAGGCTTTGGGGGAGATTACTGAGTCAAATGGTGATGTTATAAATAAGTGCTTTCCTTAATTAGTAGAGCACAGGCTCCAATTCCATATATTACTGGTTTTGCATGAACTTCAAAAGCCCTTGTTGATAGCAGAGAGATTCTCAGAAGGAAAAAGAAACAAAAACAAAAATCCTGAAAGTTTGGTCTGTCTGGGAATGAGGGTATGGTGTGAATCTTCAAGAAATAGTTGAATTTCAGCTGAATTTCCCTTAGCATTTAAAAAACAATGGCTGTCATCCTACACTGCATATTACTAATTTCAAAGTCAAGACTGCCCTCAAAGAGAGCCTGCACATAGTGTATATATTTTGTCTGGTTTTAACAGTTGGGAAAATTGAATTTATGATTATCTGACCTGCATGGGGTCTTAAAAAAAGAGGAAGTCTAGCTCATTATAGGCAATGATACCATCTCAAACTATTGACTTGAGGCTTGAAGTTTTTCAAATTCTGAAGTTAGAAAGCTTGGAAGCTTGAAGGGCTGGATATCAGTATTTCAAAAATATAATTGGAAAATACTGGTGAAGATCACAGGTGCCTCATGCCTTTTTCCTTCCATCCTCAAACTAGGCTGACAGTGGCTTTGCTATCATTGCCAACCCCTTCTATCCCTCCAGATGTGCTCTCCTATTAGGCACATTTCCAGTCAAAGGCACACTAACGTATGGCAGTTTGCAGATCTAGGACTAGGCAGCTTCAGGGCTGTTTTGTATACCTGATAGGCAGTAAGATTCTTATTTTTTTTAACCTGTCATTGTCCTGTGTGCAAAGCAGTATACATAATGTTTTTTCTTAATACAAAATGAAAGTAAGACCAAGAGCTAGATTAGTCAATATGCGTGTGTTGTTCTGTCAGTCGTTTGGGGAATATTATTGGTCCAAACCTAATTTACTGTTAGCTCTTTCTCCTTTGGAGGATTGAAGGGTACAGCAGGAGACATGGGTTATTTTAGTAAGTAGACCAGTCCCCATACCACAAATGGACATGCTGATTTTGGAAGACGTGACATCCTAAGAGGAATGTCGACAACAAACCTTTTCCTAACACTGCTGGAACTGGTTGAATAATCTACTGTCAGTCACCTTATTGATGTTGTCTTCTCCCTATGTATGATGATTTGCTTCACAGAAATTTTATCTTGTGTGGCTTAAAAGAAGAGGTCATAGGTGCCATAAGTTTTTTAGTATTGCAAACAGAATGAAAAGTACCTTCTTGAGAGCACTCTGATTGTTCTTCAGGTTACTCATACAGTCTCTCAGGTTGCTTGACTGTGAGAAGCTTACCCATGATTTGTGCAAGTCCATCCTCTTGTTCAGAGTCCTGTCTGCTTCTTGTTCCTTCAGAAAATGAACTGCAAGAATGAGATAAATATTATTTTTTCAGGGATCTCTCATATACTTCAGTTCACCTGCTTTTTTTCCTGCTGTCTTAGATTCATGAGACTGGTGGGGGAAAAAGCAGGAAAGGAGGCAAAGACCAACAGAGGAAATCATGCAAGAGAGTCAAGAAGTGAAATAAGACTTGTGGGCATCCATTAACTTGGAAACTACCTGTTAACTTCAGGCAGAATTAATAGCTCCTGATCAGCACTAATGGATGGTTCCCCAGAGCTGGAGTGAAAATTGCCCCAACCACAAAATATGCTTATTTAGGGCTAAAGTGGGGCCTGAGCAAATGTTCCTGGACATGAAATAATACATCAGTGTAGTCTGTGTCTTCTGGTGTGATGGGATTATACCTACACTGAACAGTGCTTGCCAAAAATGTAGGACATGTTTGCAGTTTTGCTTCATTTTACAGTTGTTGCATTGTACCTTTGAGGGAGGGAAAGATGCCTCTTTCAAGGAAGCTGGGTATACCTTTGGGACCAAGCACCAGGTGAGTCAAAAATACCCTGGCTTTAGTATTCCTGGCTCATATACATATGGAGGGGGGAGAGAAAGAGGACTATGTGAAATGGCAAAAGAAATGTAAGAAAACTTGTATATTTTTTGCATGATGGAGCATAAATAGTAAGGTAAAAAGTGAAGCAGGTGAAGTATGATGATCACTGACCTTGTAATTTGTCAAACTCCCCATGCATAACGTTGTTGCACTGCTTCACTACCTTATGATATATTCTATTTTGCTCAGATACTGAGATCCTCCTACTCAACCTTTAAAGTCCTTCAAGAGTAGTTGACCTTTAAAAATATTTAAAACAAAATGCCAAATGAGTTTTCTTAAGTGAATCTCTCTTTTCTGCATCCTTTTCCTCAAATATTATTCATTTCAAGAAATATTTTATGTTCTTTTTGCTGTTACAAGGCAGCCAGGTTTGCTGGTAGAAGCTGAGAAGGTAAAAAACCAAACTATAACAAAAACCCCAGTCCCCAGGACTGCTCTTTTTCTTTTGTAAGTTTCATTGTAACTGAAACTGAGTAAAGCATATAGCTGAAAATTACCAGAAATCAAACTGGATCAGTGGGAAAAAGTAACCTTATCCTCAGAACACCAGATTTTGACTTACAGAAAATGTTTCAAGGCCTCCAGAAGTAATTTAAGGATCTGGGGAGCAACATTATTGTTTGCTTTGTAAATGAATTCAGTTGGCTGTTTGGTGCGGGAGCTTGAGTTCTGGGTAGGTGGTTTGGTACGTATTCAGTGAAAGCATGTAATTAATTATCTGTGGTTGTTTCATGCAGTGGATAAATCAGACTTTACTGGGCCAGCAAACAGGAAAGAAATACATTTTAGGAAACAATCACATACTGGCCAAACAGGGAAGGAGGGAAGGGAAGCGAAGGCATGGGCTGGACGACCCAGGTCTTTTCTGTCCCCAGCTTCTATGAATCTGTGAAATAGGCTTACTGGGGCCTTGGGATATTCTTATTAAAAAAAAATGAGGAGTCAGCAAATACTTGTGAGAGGCACAGCTTGAGCAACCACACTGCAATTCCCACTGGAAATCAGGAAGGGGAATGATAGAAGAGTAAATAAATGTCAAGAACTGCTGGACTCAGGCATTGGGTATCAGTCACAGGGAGAGTACCAGTTAGAGTTACTTGGTTAAATGCAAATTTCTTTCAGAAGTTGCCATGACAAATAGCAGGAAAATATATTGCCCTTGTCATGTGTCACAACCTGGAGATCTGTTCTGTGACTGTCATTTTTGTTTAGCAAGCATCTCCTGTTATGTTTGGCTCTGCCCATTTAAATGATGTTTGTTCATCTTGTTTGCAGCTTTGGTGAGACATTCCTTGCTGTTATCTTGGACCTTATGTGAGGCCTGTGTACTTTTAAAAACTTCTTAGATCTGGCCTGTGCTGCGGGTCTGTACCCATTTCTGATTATAGTATAAGCTGATAGATCAGCCTGGAAAAGCAAAGCAGGTACTGTCCCATGCTGGGATACCACCCTTTCTCCTCCTCTTGCCTCAGCCTTACCTTCCTTCAGGTGACCTCCCTGCTCTGGGGTGTGGATACCCAACCATCCCCCTCCTTCCCTTCCTTTGGGGCATGCATGGGTACAGGCAGAGGCTGGCATCCTGCCTGCCAGCTGGAGGCAGCCTCTGGGTTACCTGTTGGATTGTGGCACCTATGGTCAAGGGAGATAAGCTAACTCCCAGGGCTGTCCTGTTTGCCAGCACCTAAAGGGCAGAGAACAGAGGCCTTCTGGACTACATCCGCTTTCTTTTTCCAGATAAATTCAAATGTCCAAAGTTTCATCAGGCAGGAATGTAGAAAATGAAAATGTAAGCTTACTGATGTAAGCATTGATTCTGCACCTGTATTGCACTTCTCCACCTTCAGTGGTTATGCAAAAGCACTGCTATGAAAGTACAGTACATATTCAATGTGACTTTGATGGTGTAAGGGTTATATGGTCTGCATTTTGACAGAAACATTTCACACAGCTTTATTTTTAACAGCTACTCAGGCCTGAACACAGATCCTCAAAATATCAGCTTTCCTCTTTGTTAAAACAGGGGACGAATGTTCTTTGGAGGGATTCATTTATTTATTTTGGCATACTAAAAATTTCTAAAGTAGCATTGTTTAGATTTTATATTGGTTATATGCATTTGTTGAGAGGATGTTTTTTTATTTTGTATTTTCCTAAATTATATGAAGCTATAAAGACCTTTCAAAAGCAGACCAGCATGTTTATAGCATTAGGGATTTCGATTGCTTCATAGTCATTCTAATGATAAAAAAGAAGGAAATCCACGGCAAAAATCTCTAATGACAAATTTAGAAATGTCTAAGCTAAAAATCAAAGATGACCTAATGGTTCTGTCTCTTTCAGTGTTGATTGCCGTCTGCAGCACAGGGGGTTTTATGTGCTTTGTTTGATCCTACCCTAGATAGATCCAAAGTGCCAGATTCCATTGTTTCTTCTGAAAAGTTATGCCGGGGTCTAAGAGATGTCAATATTTCTTTCTCCTGGAACTCATTAAATCTTTTCCCTGTAGTTTCAACCCATTTTGCTTTCAGTTGATAAAACCTTTTTGGTTTCCCTTCATTTTTTTTGGTGTTTGAGATTCTTTAGATACATTAGATATATACTGAGCCTTTCCTACTGTAATAAAGCAGAGTGGGAGGAAAATGTGAGATTGCAAAACTTCTTTGTGACATGAACGGTCAGATCATGGCATGATCAATGCTTTTGTTTCACTAGTGCTTTTTTTGTGTGTTTCTCCTATGGCTAAGAAAAGTTCTGCTGTTGTCTATCCTAACAAAGCTTTCTAGAGGTTTCAAGGGAAAGATATTTTTAATAAACTATTGGTAAGAGTGATTCTTCTGTGAGGTTGATCAATCTTTCTTTTGTCATCTGGTTTCCTTCCCTATTTCTTGTCCAGTTGGTATCAGCCTCTTTGTTCTGTGTACTTTTCCACCATTGGCAGTCTTTTTGACATTTTGTTGAAGCATTGTATATTAATGACTGTTGCTCCTTAAAATCTGAGTATCTTCAGCCATTGACAGCTCTTCCAGCAAGTGAACTCTGTTTATATGTAATTCATGCATCTGATGCTGGAAAGGGGCAGGAGGTTGTCCTCATGCCTTTTCTGCATCTACAGCTTTGCAAAAATGCCAGCTTTTTCTGACAGCAGGATTACTGTAGTTCTGGAAGGAAAACACTTGAATCCTGTCCCACTACTTGTATTTACTAGGCTGAGTCAGTAAAAACACTGCCAAAACCTGCTTTCTCTCACACCAGGAATAGCATGGAATTATGAGTTTTTGCTTGTGCTGAAGTGCTAATAGCCAAGCCCCTTTTGTTTCAGAAGAAAATTGCCTTATTATCAAAGGTTTGAGCAACTCTACCAAATCCACTTTTCTGTATTATCCAGATGATTTTGGTTCATATTTATAGCCTCAGTATTCCATCTCTAAAAAGTAACTAATGGTTCCTATTCTGGTAAGTGCATTGCAGTAACAATTTAGATTCTCTTTTTGATACCCAGATAAAATCATGGGTGCACATTCATGTGGAAAACCGAATGACCTCCCTCAGATCTCCTAGTTGACAATGACATGCCTTGCATCATAACTTTTGCTGATTGCATTTTCATCATGATCTATCTTCTTCTCAAAAAGAGTTAGATTAGTAGGATGTCTTATCCCTGGAAGTGTTCAAGGCCAGGTTGGATGGGGCTTGGAGCAATCTGGTCTAGTGAAAGATGTCTCTGCCAATGCAGGGGGTATTAGATCTAGATGATATTTAAGGCCCCTGTCAACCCACACCAGTGATGCTGTGATATCTGCTGCTTCTTTTTTGGTTTGTTTTGGTTTGGGTTTTTTCCCCCTGTGCATTTATTAAAAGGTTAACTATATCCCTCAGTCAATAATGATTGAGATAGCAGAGCAAATCTGACCAATGTTCTTGGGTCTTGAAGCCAATGTTGGGTTTTTTGTGTGTGTGTGTGTTGTTGGTTTGGTTTGGTTTGGATTGCTTTGTTTTTTTCAGGTGACCCTTTTAGTTTTAACAAGTATTGTCTGTGCCTGAAAATGATGACTGTGGTCTGTCTTGTGGGAGGGGTAGCATAGAATAAATTATAGGGGTCTTTGTTTGGGAATATGATGTTCTAAAGTATAAACTATGCAATTTGTGTTCTAAATAATGAAAGCTTTACAAAACCTGTTTTGGAATGAGAAGAAGAAAATATTTCCTATCATAAATGAATGACATGCAGTTTCTTTACCTGTGTTACCAACAGGGTTCATAAAGCATTACTTGAGATATTACTTCTGATATTAAAATATTAGGTTTTTTTAACTTGATGGACCAAGACAAATGCTAAGTGCAATAGGAATATGATGATTTTTCTAGATAGTTTTAGCCTTTGCATAATGATGCTTGCATGTAACCACAAAACCTGCTGTTTCAAGTCCCAACAGGGCTTCCAAAAGGCTAATAGGATACTTTTACTGTAAAACTAGAGCTAGTGTAAATGGGTTATCATCTTACATGTTGTCACATGGAAACTCTCTTGAGAACCACTGGAGATGAGGATGAAATGTCTCTTTTTTTTTTTATTTATTTTTTTAATTTTTTTATTTTTTTATTTTTATTTTTTTTACTGGTGTTGTTTATAGTGACTGATAGATTACCTTTTTATTTAAGGGACTTAGGAAGCACAACAAGACTGCAAACTTTGTTTAATGCCTTATGTAGACAGGATTAAATGTAGTATTAAAAATTTTTGTAAAGCATTGAACCGTACTCAGGCCACTACTGTTGGCTAATAGAATCACTTGAACCAAAGAAGTTTTCTAATACTCTCACATGAATTCTGTACTTGCTTGGCAGTATACGTTTGAATTGTTTAAAGTGATTTTTCAATATGAATATTTATTTAACCTATGTTTACAGTTTTCCTATGGAATGTTGTTTTCAGTGCAGGTCCAGTTTGTACCTTGCAAAATAGGGCAGAAGAATCTTCATCCTGTACAAATTTGAAGGGAGGGCTGAATGGACTGACCTTCTTGTTTCTTAATGTTAGGTGTCTTCTTCCAGTTTACAGTGCTTTGCTGAAACAGTGCTGGAAAAAATTGTATCTGGAATAAAGCTTTGTTGCTTTGTCACCAGTGCTGTGAGTTGACTGCCGAAAGTTTCCTTCATAATCCTGATTCACTTCTACAAACACAAAGTCACTTCTGTGATTTGGTCACCTTTGTCTAAGTTACAGATTACTAAGAGTAAGGTTTTATGATAGTTATGATAATACAACCTGACCTATAGTAATGAAAATACTGTGCTATTTGAAAGCCTCTTTAAGGAGTGTCAGCTGAGTCTCACTGTGAGGAAAGAGCCATGTGCCACTCTGAGACTTCACATCCAGCCTTCATGGGTTATTGATCATTCTGCCAGCCACAAGCTGGTGCTTAATGGGCATGGCAAAATGTGACCGAATGAGAGATTTTTTTTAAATGGTTGCATGCCTGTGAGTATAGTATTGTGTGTCCTTTATACCATGTGCCTAATTAAATCCTGAATAATAGCATATGTGGAAGTAACTTGCTCTCTTCTATTTTTGATTTAGTGATTTCACATGAACATATGAATTAAAAAAAACCCACAGGAGCTCAAAACAGCAGTGGACAGTAGTGAGCTAGTTTAACTACTTAGGTTTTATTTGAAAACAAAAACTTATAAAGAAAGGGAGTTCTAGTGATCTTTCTAAATTTGGTAAAGAGATTTATGAGAATAAGCTAAATGGTGCTCTCAGGTAGCCAAAGTTCCCACAGAACACAGGAAATCACGTATTTTTGCTGTAACATTAAAGAAGGCATTCTGCATTAAAAAGTGTTATCTGTGAGTCACCGATGTTCTGAGGGAGTGCAGCTGTCATACTAATACAGGCCACTGTAATTTTATTCCCATTTAGAAAAGTAAAATGACCAAAGATGGATTTATATGTGTCTGGCAAATATCTTAAAGTGGAGATTCAAACAAGACAATTAGTCTTAATCTATAATCTTTGTTTTTCATCTCTTCTTGCCCACACCACAGTATATGTCTTAGAGCTCACTTTCAGCATGAATATTTCAACATCAGTGAGTATTTCACTTTTATTTATCTATTTATTTTTACTAAGGTGTAGTATTTGGTCTGATTTTTTTTTTTCTCAAGGTCACTCTTTAAGTTTTTACTGGTGCACTTGTGATGATATTGAAGTAAATAGCCACATTCTGTCCCTGTCGTTCAGACAAAACTTTGAACGCTCCAAGTTAGATGGAGAGTCTGGTTTAAAATATGTTAATTCAAGCTTGCTTTAAGATAATTTGTAAAATGTGAACGCAGATTGTTTCAGTCATTCCAGGAGATCATGTTTTAGCTAAAACAGTAGCAGTAGCTTTTTCTCTCTCTGCTTACATTTAGTGAGAATCGCACTGAAGGACTAAAGTCATAGCTTTTAATGCAGTAACATTTATAAACTAATTATCCAATGAAATTACTTTTCTTCCCTTAAAATTTTATAGATTGGAATTTGTTGTACAGCCTGAATTCATCAGGCTTGGTAGCTGAGGATCCTCTCTTCCTGGGAACACCAAACCCTCGTGTAAAAGAAAGACGCATTGTGGATTTTCTAGCTGAGGTATTTGACATGGAATAGAAGGCTCAAATTTAAAATCATCTCCTAAGAAAGTGGATTAAAAAATGAGAGTTCTAAAGCTAAAATCACGGAATATGCTTAATTCCAGGGAATTCTGAAAACAATGTTTTAAAACAAAACAAAACAAAACAAAATCAAAACTTTTCAAAGTTTCAGGTACAGAAGCAAGTTTTTGTGTGGTTTTTCTTTTCTGTATTGTTTTGTTTTTGACAGATAAACACTTGTTTAATTTACAAAGATTGAACATCTTAAAACCAGACACACTGTATGTAGCACAGACATTGATAAGTATCCATTTCTTTGGCAGAAAGGAGCTCTTTAGACTGCCGTTTAACCCTCATCAGAGAAGCCAAGCATTTGTCTGGGTTGTTGTATTATCTTTTGTAGTAAGATTCTATTTAGATGATGGAATAAGAATAGTTGATGAAATAAGAATATGAGCCAACAATTTTTTAAAGCAAGTGTGGGTGTTAATGTGCTTGTCAGGGTAATGATACTAAGATTGTGGTTACATCTCAGAAAGCATTAATTTAGACTTTTAAAAAGAACTTTGTACTCTCTTGCAGTAATGAGTTGTCATCTTTTTACAGTTTTTTAATGCTTCACATTTCAAGATGGATCTTCATTTTCTTACATACTAGGGATCTAAGATGAAAAAGGCCTTCCTCTTTTATTTTCTTCCTTTAACAAGAAAAGTTCAGTGCTCCTAAGCTTAATTCCCAACTGTGTAAGACCACAAGTTGAATACATGTTTATTTCCTCTACATTTAATGCTTATTTGCAATAACATTATAGCAAACAAGTTTTTAAGCAGTAAGGTTGTCTTGATCCATCCTGAATAAATGCTAAATTAGTGTGATTTACACAATCAGGTCTGTGTTTTACCTGGTAAAAACCCTGTAGGGGATAAAAATGATGAAGAGGGGAAAAAAGGCAATCATCTAGAAAATCACTTAGTGTAAGGCTTGCTAAATAGGATGTAAGTATATTCTTAATTTTCAGTATACTTAAAATACATGTCCTGAATCAGAGTTACAGAGATCAAGAACTCCTAGAATACATACAATAAAGATTCAAAAATAAGGAGACAAGGAAGGAGTACATACAATAAAGATTAAAAAATAAGGAGACAAGGAAGGCAAGCAAGGAAATGGTACAGAATTCAGATTTTTTTTTTTTTTTTTTTTTAATACGAATGTGATCTGTAATAGAAAGAACAGCCGTTTATGTCAGTTCATATTTTCAAAGCTTTGATCTAACTTCAGGACATGAGATTTTTGTCTTTTTCTAACTGGGAAGAAGTGACTTGTCACTGAAAAACAATTCAGAGTTGAGAAGATTACAATCTTGAACCTATGATGAATTTAAAAGCAAATCGAAGAAGGTCACAGCAGCTTGATTTACACTAGCGAAATGCAATCGATATTCAAACAAAGCTTTTTCGAGAAAATTTTTGTGAGACATAATGAAGTTTTGAACTTTTAATTTTTATAAGAAGAGTGGCAACGTCTTATTTTTTTAGGTGGCTGGTCATGCTTCATTATCCCCCCCAGAAATAAAGAAGATTCACAGACAGTATTTGTCTTTGCTTCACAATGAGTTTGTACTTTTTACAGTGTCTCTCTGCAGTTGTGCCTTTATAAAGCTCCTGAAACCTTTTTAAACAGACTTTGTTTCCTTTGCTGCTGAGTGAAGATTACCCTGAAGACAGATTTCCTATAACTTTTCTTGGTTAACTTTCCACTTCTGAAGATGTATTTCTAATCCCAAGCACACTGAAGCATGATTCAAGGCATATTGCTTGATTTTCTTCCAGTGCTCTGCTGGCTCCCTCTCAGTATCCAAGTATGTTGTATCTCTTGAAAAAAGGCAGCAGCGAGCATGTGGTTAGCTCTGTAGGTGGTTTCAGGTTGAAGAAGCTGCCTTCTTTCAGGTGGGAAATCAGCCTGTCAGACTGAGTTATGGAAACATGATTAGTTTACTGAGTTCATTAAATGAAAACTTTTGCAGCTCTGGGTTCCCATTGCTGACTGTGTTGGTTACAGTGAAACAATCCCGTTTTTCATTCACTGAGTAGAATACCATGTGTAGACCCAGCAGGAGTACATTCCAGATTCCCCGTTGATTTCCTCTACCAGAAAGTTGTTTTGTCATCTAGTTGGTGTCACTGATAGTGTCTGTATTGGCAGTTCTCTTTTGTCTTGCTTTCTTTCCATTGTGTACACGCACAAACTAATGTTTGTATAAAATATGGAAGACAAGCATGTTACAGAGTATCTCAATCAGATTATTACAGCTGGCCTGGAATATATGTGTTGATACTGACTTATATATGGGAAATTTGCAACCCAAAAGGGTTGTGTCCCCACGAGAAACTTTTCACACATAATGTGTTGCAATATTTTATAAAGAAGTGTGTCTTTAGCTCCAGATGTTGCCCTTCTTTGCTATTTTGAGCAGATAAGGAGTTCCCCATCTTAGACATGGTGATTAATTTCACTTACTGTCAGAACTAAAATGTGGTACCTGTTTATTTTTGCCCTAGGTTAACTGCTATTTGCTGCCCCTGTTAATGAACTATTCCTTCCTCAGTGAATGGTACTATCTGGGAATAGAAAGGGCTACAGGATCTGGCATCAACCTGCTGTGGGCCCTGTTATGGCAAGAACACTGTCGGGGAAGTCATTCCTATCAGAAATTCTGTCACAGGTAGTTTTTGTATTTTTTCAGTTTGTAATCAGCAGTATTATTGAAAATAAACCCAAACAAATGGGAACTATTTATGCAGGCTTTCAAGGGCACTTTCAAGATGTTTATCTGACACTGATACTCATTAGAAGCGAGTTGTCTTCCTTCCATTTTAAGCCTCTTCAAAATCATCCCTTAAAGGTTTTTGAAGAGGGATAGAATGCTTTCCATTGTTATTTATTTATATGTAACCAGAAAGAGTGGCCTTCTTCCTAATGAGACGTATCGTGTTCTGTTAAGCTAATAGTAGCCATTTCTGACTTAAAAGGAAACTGTTATCAGTCAGGTATAGATTCTTCTCTGTGCAGTAGACAATATGCTTAAAAGGTTGTGCACTCCTTATTAATACAATAGCTGCACTCTGCTTGTCTTTCGGGGAAAAGATGGAAAAGGTCAATGAGCTACAATTGCTGTACTATAATATTTACAGATAAAGTACTAGATAAGACCTAATTTATAAAGGAAACATCGTGAGCTATCTGTCATTAATTAATTTTATACTTTCTTTTCAAGCAGCTGTCTGTAGATAATTGGTTAAGGGTTTAAAGATTTGTTTAATAAATGCCTAGGGTAAATGGAGCTGAAAATTCAGAGAAATGGCTCAATTTGCTCAGTAGTCAGTGAAATAAGCTGGTGCACCAGCCAATTGTACGCATGGAATTTTGACTAATTGATCACAAGTGACATCACACTTCCTTTAATGAGGTCATTTATCTTTGGTAGCATCCTATAAAAATGTGTAGTTGGTAAAACATCTACAGTATTCCTAAGGTAAAAGTGCAATATGCCTTTTAGGTGCTGTAGGCTATCCCCATTAATGTTTATTTTAAGCTAGGGTTGAAGCCTTTTAAAATTAAATAAGATGCCAACATGTGAGCACTGCATACAGAGACCATCAGGACCGTATCATTCAACATCTCCAGCATAATTACATGCAAGACTGAAAATTATCCTCTTGTCAGTCTATTTTGGAATGTTTTAAAAGGGGAAGAATCTATTGCTCAAATGCAATAAATATGCGTAATCCCTTCTAATTCAGCAAAAGTGCTGTTTCTTGACAGGAACACACTTTTGCAGCTGTAAATCACCTCTAGCTTACCCTTTTTTCTATCCTATTCTTACATTTGAGGATTAAAAATTAGTAACTAATGTTTCTCTTAAATTACCTGAATAAAACCTTTTCCCCTTCATAGTACATATTATAAATAAAATTAATAAGGTTAATAAAACCCCCAAAAAACCCAATAAGACAGGAACTGCAAACCCAAATGTCTGGACCTATTGTGATACATTCTTTGGGAAGTACAGAGCAGACTAAAGAAATCTAAAGGGTACTCATGATCCATGAGTGCATGGGATAGCATTAAATGCATCATTTTTACTCATGTTGTCCAATATTCAGTGGAGTATGGAAATCTCTCTGGAATACTTTCAGTTCAACATTATATTTCAAAAAAATGTCTGTTAGTTGTTCCTCAGAAATTGAGAAAAATAAGTCTAGAAAGCTGAGACCTTTTCATATGGACTAAGGGTAAGTGTTGCATTAGACAGCCTGTCTGCATCCTTGTGACAGCAGTGTCGGGAGAGCTGCTCAGATGTAACGTAAGATCAATATGAAGGCTGCCAGGGTCTGGTGAAGCAAACCAGGGGACACAGTGTCGTCTTGTCTCTGCTGCCTGTTGTACAGCTCATGGAAATGAAAGCACCTCAGCAGTGTCAGATGTCTTATGGTTTGGTTTCAGATGTATTACGAGCCCCATCAATACAGCTGTAGTTGCATGTGCATATTGCACATGTGCTGTGAAAGTGCTAGACAGCTCATAGTTTGTTGTTTTTTTTTAATCCAGTCCATCCTGAACGATGAACCAAGTAAAATTATATGGGAGCTAGGCAAAAGCTGAAAGAGGGTAATTTTAGGTTAGATATTAGGAAGAAATTCTTCACCATGAGCATAGTAAGATACTGGACTAGGTTTGCATAGGGAGGTTGTTGATGCCCCTTTTCTGGAAGTGTTTAAAGGCCAGGTTGGATGAGGTCTTGTGCAGCCTGGTCTAGTGGGAGGTGTTTCTACCCAAGCAGAGGGATTGGATCTTGATGATCTTTAAAGGTCCCTTTCAATCCTAACCATTCTATGATTCAGTAAACCACAGGTGTATTTACAGTGTTGGTGTGCCTGGCCCCTTGGTTCTTCCAGGTAGCCTGAAGGCAGAGGTGCCACACATACAGCCAACAGAGACAAATTTTGAGAAGCTTAAAGGTTCAGCCCCAAAAGTAACACATATATATTGAAGGCAAAAATTAAAAATAGGAAATGGTGAAGCTGTGTTGGTTTTGGAAATAGTAATTCTAGCCTGTATCAGCTGGTCATTTCATCAGGCACTACTTTTTTAGCTGTGGTCTTCTGGCTTATCCTGGTCTTCTAGACGAGTTAGTAAACTCTTTCAGAGTAGATAAGTGAGTATAAGTATACCTTATACAGAACTTCTTCTAGCAGAATGGCACACAACAGATCAACCTCCAAGGATCAGCTGACCTCACCATTACCTGACTTCAGACTTTTTGTTCTTTCCCCAGCAGTAGATAGCAAACAAACTAAACATTGCCTCAGCTTTTTTTTCTCCTTCTCAAACAAAAAATTAAACTAAAACAGCTTCAAAGTTGAGGGTAAACAGCAACTGAATCAAAACCTTTTTGGAACACAGTTACCTATTTTCAGCACTCTAACACAGCTGATCATATGGGACTCAGATTTTGCTGTTGGAATCCTTTGCTTCTACAGCACAAGATGAAAGCAGGTTGGCACCTGTGCTCACTGTTACCATCTTTGAGGAAGTGTAGCCAGTGAGGAATGAGTTTTTAACTGATAAAACGAAAGAAGTCTGTATTTGAATATTTGCCTATTATTTGAATACATTCTCTGCATGAAATACTACTTATATATCTTTTGTTCAGTTTCTGGTGTTTTGACAGAAAAGTATTGAGTGTTGTCATGTACTAGATTTTACTGCTTGGTGACAGCCATGAAAGTCCTATATTAATTTAAAGTTTTTTTCCTAGCACTCTACACACAATAGCACTGAAATTTTCCCATACTAGTGAGTTTCAAATGGAGATCAGCCAGAAAAAAAAAGGTACAATTTTATGTAAATTTGATTTTTACCAGCATCCATGAGCATTGTTATCTAAAGCATTGTTACATTCTGTGGCATTGGAACTCCTCCTTTTAAGACTGAAAGATTTTCCAAACATTTCTGTGCTGGTGTTGTCCCTGGGAAAATATCAGATCTGTCCGTGATTTTTCTGCTCAGTCATCTGGTCTCTTAAGTCGTGAGGATTTTCATTCACTGTAAATCTTGCTTTGAGGGAAAACCAACATAACAAAGGAAACAAAACAAAAAAATCAAACCAAACATTACTAATCCGTAGAGATCTAGGTAGGACTGTGATATTCACATAGCATGCATTTTATATCAGTATTAGCTTCAGGAAGAAGAGAGTGAAGGCTGTGACACTTGTATTTTATACTGCTTTGCATTCCCTTTGTATTGGTTTCAATTGTTATGTGTCATACAGCACAAGAAATCCAGCTGAGATACTACCAGCACGAGGCAGAAAGAATCCTGCAGCATAGAGTTTTGGGAACTGATATATAGTAAACTGATAGTCATATGTTGTGCAAGTTTTACAATAGCTGAAATGGAGTAGTTGATTGACACCATTTCTTCACTTCTTATCACTGGAGTTGCATGTAGGAACTGTTGAGTTTTGAAGCATATGAGGATATCTGTCAGGGTAAATCTATCTTTGAACAAAGCCTCTGTGCCAAAACTATACAAAAATCTGTCCAAGTATGTTTCGTTTTAGTTACATGGTCTGTACAATTAATAATGACTATTTTTATGTGTGGCAATGATAAAGGCTGTTTTCAGGACACAGGCATTAGAGCCCTTTTTTATTCTTTCCACCTTCTAAGGTCAATATGTTACAGTTGTAGTGAGAATTAAGAGACATTCCCATTATTTATTTATTTACTGATTTTGTGCAAACACTTTAATTCTGTTGGGGACTTGCTTTAAATGCATGTACTGTTTGGCTATTTCTTATTTGCAGCAAGCTAATTTTTGTGAGATATTCGAACATCTGAAGTTAGGCTGTTGGCAGTGGTTAGCATAGCTTGCTTTCAGTGCCTCCAGAAACTTAGTTTTAGCTCTAGCACATAAAAGTGGTAAAAGAGGAGGAGGTGGTGAAAAAAGAAGTTGCAGCTGGCAAGTGTGAATAGAGGCTTCTTGGCTCCCTTGCTCCATCTTTGATTTACTGCATAACCTTAGATGCATTATTCATCCATGCAATGATCTCTCAGCTACCAACACTACACAATAAGACCAATACCCTCTTGTATAAATGTCTGTAAGACATGTAGATGAAAAGTGGCAGAAAACACAAAGTGATATTATTTACACTTCGCCTTTCCTCATCCATGGCCTTGTTGCAGCTTTTAAAACCCCAGCCCAGCCCCAAAGCCCTTCTAAGCAGTCCTGTGCCACTTTGGTGAGTGTCCTGTCTTTGGTGGAAAAGTATTTATGATGGGCTCTTTGTTCTCTACTGACATAAAACTAAACATTTTTCTTTTTCACTGATGTTTTGTGAAGACAAATCAAATCAAATCATTCTGTCTCTGACCTTCCTTTAAATTCATTTACCTTAAAATACCTATTGAGGCTGTTGAAGTTTTTAAGTTGTTTTGGGTTTTTTTTTTTTTGGGGGGGGGGAGTTTGTTTTTTTTATGGTTGGTTCGTTCATTTTGGGGGGGGGTGTTTTTGTTTGTTTGTTTTGTTTTGTTCAGTAAAAAGCTGAAGATAAGAAATCATCCCACCAACACAGATTTGAGAAAGACAGGCAGGTGGCCCTTGACAAAATGTTTTGTACAGCACAAATTCACTGGTGCTACAGAGGGAGAGGTGGGGAGGTACCATGCAGGTGGAGATGCCCAGGAGTGCAGCTGTGAATGTTAAAACCTTGTCTTCTGGGTGTTGCCTCAGCGTAACATGTCTGAATATCATTCTATATTAATACATTCGTAAACCTTTCTTATGTATGCCCGTAAGATGATATTTAGAGGTGAAGTATGTGCACATACACTCTTTTATCTTTCCTAAATAACTAGCAGCGTAGGATTCACCTAGTAATAAATGGAGCTTCTAAGGATTATGATGCTTTTTCTGATTTTTTATTTTAACATAATATGTCTATTCCAAAATTATATATGAAATCCAGTACTCCTATGAGTTATTTATTTGATATATATTTAGTTCTTCCTTCTAATTTTATTTCTGAATAATATTATGTAATAAGATACCTTAGGATTTCAGTATCTTAATAAATTTTCTATGACTGTCTTGTGAAGAACAATTAAGATTAGCCAAATTTTAAAATTAGAATGTTAAAAAAAAATAATTTGAGGATAGTCCCCATTTCTGTATCCAATATACTGTTTCAGGAGAGATGTTTCTTCACTGAGTTCCAGATTGATTTTGGTATTTATTTATTTTTTTACTTCTTAAGAAAAAAGGGTGATTACACTGGATTTTACACAGGCTTGTTGAGTTGAACAGTAATCGCTTTTAATTAATTGCAGAGTCTCTATATAGTTGATTTTCAGCATGAAATCCAGAATCTTCCCTATTTAGTTCCCAGGTTATACTTCTGGAAAAGAAAAACCTTAGCAGGAAGTAGTTTTTACTGTTGTCTAATTATAAACTCTTCAAGGCTTTTTTTGGAATGTGGGAAAGTTGTGTTAACAACTCACTAGAGATTTTTTATGATAAATTTAAATATTTGTTCTGGCATCTTGCTTGATGTAAGAGCATCCTTTGTAATTTAATGTGGTTGGGTCTGGGGTTTTTTCCATTCATGAAAGAGTAAATATTTTGTATTCTGTTTCCCTGAAGTGGAAATCTTGTGCAAGATCCTAATGGGAAGTGTGTCAAAGGTGATTTTCTGGGGGGGGAAACCCACTTATTTTTATTATGTCAGTTTAGATGATTGGTGTAATACTGGCTTTATATCTTTTATTTTTACTTAATTTCCTTTTAGAGAGACAAGTAGCAGTAATAATTCATAGAACCATAAAATGATTTGGGTCGGAAGGAACATAAAGGTCATATAGTTCTAACTCCCCTGCCATGGGCAGGGACACCTCCCACTAGGAAGGAGGGAGGCCCTTGTGTAAAGTCCCTCCCCAGCTTTCCTGCAGGCCCCCTTCAGGTACTGGAAGGCTGCTATACATTCTTCTTGGAGACTTCTCCAAGCTGAACACCCCCAGCTGTCTCAGCCTGTCTTTATAGGAGAGGTGCTACAGCCCTCTTGAGCATCTTTGTGGCCCTCCTGTGGACCCACTCCAAGAGCTCTATGTCTTTCCTGTGTTGGGATCTCCAAAACTGGACACATTACTCCAGGTGTAACTCCCCCAGATTTGTGTGATTGAGTTTCTGGCTCTCTTAGATCCTTTGGAGAGCTGAATCACCCCATCTCTTGCTCAGCTCCCTGTCTGCAATAACCCAAGCTTTTACATCTGATGGACAGCAGTGGCTTCGACATAAATAGCAGTGCAACTGAATTCCATTTAGTGTAATGTATAATGATGAGCTCTTGCTTTTCTCTATTTTCACTTTTTCTGTACATGTGTGAGCATATTAGCACAAGTGGTTTGAATGAAATGCAGATGTGCCATTTGTCCTGGCAGTAGCTGCCTTACATAGCTGAACCTGGCTGTGATTCTAGAGCGAGCTATGGTTCTGCGGGTGTTACGTGCGTTTTCAGAAGGCAAGATGTTAAAGTATTTGTTGCGCTGATGGGAAATCATTCTCCTAACTTGGAACTGGGATGAGTTATAGATTTTCAAACTATGCTTGTACAATATACCATAAACTGCCTGTTCTTGACTCTGGTATTGGTCGATAGAGGTTAAAAGACTCTACCCGTAGTAGCTGGGGTTCAAACCGTAATGGCTTTTTATGCATTACAAAGATCTCAATATCTTGGATTGACAGCTTCGATACTTTTAATTCTGACAGGAGTAGCCAAGCAGTTTGTTTTTCCTAGACCTAATCAATATGAGTAGATGTTGTTAGATTACAGGTTAGGGGATGACCTCTCTGGTGAAGTAATTGGGCATGAACTCAGTTCTAACAAGCTGATAATTTCGTGGAACAGGGTGGTTGCTGGGTACAGGCCTGGAGCAGTGTGCTGAGGAACTGGTTCCATCCAACTGGAACTGCATGGAGTACATACCCAGACAAACTGTAGCTCTGTGACACCAGAAAAGCACATTCTTCTAAAGGCTTTGGCAGTTCCCAAACCTTGCTCAGGAACCAGAGCAAGGTATGTCAAGATTGTTTCCTTTACTCTCTGAGCTAAGCAATAGGAGAGAATCTCTGCACTTGAAGGGCCAAAGGAAAGGATCCAGTATTTGTATTTTTTTTTTTAAGATTCCCATCCTTCCAGAGGAGATAATACTCAAGAGCTGGTAAAAAATCACAGTGATAAAACAGGTTTCTAAACCACCTCTAACTCTAAATATAACTATATTGTGTGTTTATGTTTGATAGGCTTGCATGAGTGTGAAGAGGTTTACAATGCAGTATTTAGTAGCAAACTTTCAGGACGTTATTTCAAGCTTGTGGTACTGGAGCATTGTTCAATGACAGATGTAGGTCTTTGTCACTGGAATTTTGTTAAGAGCAAGTTTTTGTTTGTCTCTCAGTTCCTTGTAGATTAAATGTTAGTAGTACAGACATCCATTAATACAATCATGCTTATTGTATAAAACCTGCTGTTTCCCTGCATACAAGTTCTTCAATAGAGTAGACCTCATACTCTTTACAGCCATTTAAGAGTCTGTGGGAAGGGCTGTGAATGCCAACATGGTACAGCACTATAGTACTTCACTGGTGTCAGAGAAAAGTGTGTTACCAGTTAAATACTTCCCCTACCCAGAAATTGTATTTGGTATCCATTTAGGCAGATGTTTAGAATGAAAAGCATATTATGAATGAGTTGTCTCTCTCTATGTGACTGGCTATGAAAAATGTGTCAGTCATTAGTGGAACTAAAATGCTATTGTTTTCTAAACCTGACAAAATTAGGATGATACTTTGATGTAGACTATGTACATGTCACTGTGTGTGCATGATACAGCTGAAGTCCTGCGGTAGTAGAGACCAGAGGTATGAAAAAAAAAAAATTCAGACTTTTTGTGGAGCTCTTTCTTTTAACATGGATTGTTTAATTCCTTTCAGCATCAAAGGCTAAAATCTTCCTATACTGAGTGCTTTGCTGAATTGGAAGCCTCACTGCTGTAATAGGTACAGGAGCAGCAGCATAGTGGATTTTAGCTGCTCATTGGACATCAATATAGAGTGGATGTCTTTAGGTAACAGTTTAGTGGGATTCCTTTTGAGTGGCCTAATTGGATGAAAACACTGTTTAATAGCTGATAATTAGTTGGAACATTCACACATTTTCCACGAGTCTGTCATCATATATCTTTTTCTGAGATGACAATGTGGATTAAACGGGAAAAAAAAAAAAAAGGGTAACTCACCATGCAACAGGCTATTTTTAAAGCAACCTCTCTGCAATCTCCTGCAGGACAGAGGGCTGTTGGCCTGATATCTCCATGGATATGTAAAGAACCTCACAAACACAGACAGAGGCAGTACCCCACAGGTATATTTGCACAGCAGCAATACCCAGGATGGAACCTTTGAAATGAAATTGTGATGTTTTAGAAGCTGTTGAATGTATGTTTTAATGGCCTTGCTCCAGAAAGCCACAGGGGCTCTCTGATGTCAATGTATGTTGGAAAATTAAGGCCTCAGCTGAAACATCAGAAGACTTGTCATTATGTCACATGTAAAATACATGATGTCAAGAGGTGTGCAGTAGTTTCTACCACTGACTGTTGGTATGAACTAGGGAAAAACTTCCAACCTCTTATTTTATTCTAAAGCACTAATAAAAATATGGTATCTGTGATCAAAATACTTAAAATTCTATATGGACCCATGTATGAAAACATAAAAAAGCGAAGGATGTACCTGGGCTGAACTGTGAGTAATGTCTGGTTTGCCAATAAAGGGTTTTCAGTTTCCTTCTGGAAGGCAACCTTATATTTACAAGGCCAAGTGTATAGTAAATTTCATCTGATTATAAATGATATGGGCATAGGGTAGGAACTCAATGAGAAACCAGGCATGGGCTATTAACATCCATGCAATATATAGACTGCATTTTCTTCACATGGGACTTGTAAAGCTGTGGAAACAAATATTTGACAACATAGATACAACTCTGTGCATAGACATGTGGCTGCTGCTGGATAGAAATAGTATTCCAGAGCTCAGTTACACCAAAAAAATATTTTTCTTGCTAGAAAATTTAATTATGATAAATGTCTGCTCTGAATGGAAATCTTTAACTTTTTAATGCAAACATGAACAATTTAAATTGAAAAAAATGTTTTTTGACTCATACAGAAAGTCTTGATTAGAAAATGTCATTTTGTAACTGTATGATGACTTTCTTTAATTTTCTGTTAGGCTGCCTGTGTAGATAGGCTGCATCTCATTAAAGCATTTTGTTGCTGAAGGTATTTTTTGACCCTGAAAGTCCCTCATTAAAGAAATTTTCTGAACAGAAATTCCTTTTCTGTTTTGGCTGGCAGAAATAGCCATGGCTATACAGAAATGCTACATTTATACATGAAAAACTCACTTTACACCCAAGCATAGCTGAATTTGAGTGAACCGATCTTGTAATTTTTGAAGTCATGTTTCTTGCTGGAAGGGGGATGGATTTTATTTCCTGCACCTCAGTATAATTTACAGCGTTTTATCTGTAAATCTGGTAAAAATATATTTCAGCAGAGGTAAAAAAGCCTTATTTCAAAGCTGGGAAAATGGATGAAACCAGGTGGCATTCTTAGAGGCTCAGGCTTCAGTGAGTGATAATGACTGGGTCACTTGATGGTGGTTTGATAGTTATTTATTTGGGTGGCAAAATGTTTGGCACAGAAAGCAAATAAAAGCCCTGTCTCCCATGATGTGAGTAGATACCTTTAGCAGTTTATCTCTAATGTTCAATTACTAGCACTTCTCACCAGGCACGTAGTTCTGAGAAGAGTAATCCTCAGCTTCCCCAAAGGAGAGGGCATTTGCAAACATCCTAGTTATACAAGCAACTGCTTTCTTTAGCGTTCCTGAGGCATGTAGGGGATGCCTGGCTTAGAGAAAAAATCGTGTTGTTCTAAACCCACAGAACCTAATTATGTAGAACAGCTTGATCTCTATGCGGAGATGCTTAAGGAAAGTTAATAAATGTGCTTTTAGTCCTGAACAAAAGCCCAAGCATGGGAGAAAGGGGAGGAAACAAGAATATTTTTTACAGAATATTTGAATAATGAAATCAGTACCCCATTGCACATTGAAGATAACTTTTAGGCAATTTAGGTACTTAGGCTGAAGAATTATTATTAAAGCAGTAGCTGAGGACCTTGAAGTGCAATGTTGCATGAGATTATGTGCAAGGATCATTTCCCTCACTTTATAACTCTGTCGCTTACTGACAGCAAAAAGAAAGAAACTTTCTTGGGCAGGGCAAAAAGTTTGGTCTGATTTATGTGACAAGGGTGCCCAACTGGCATAACATATGAAAATGTCTCTTCTCCTGATGAACTTCTAGTTGTTTTGCAAGAGGCTTGATATATTTTGAACAGGTTTACAATCTGCCCCATGACAGTTTCAGTGCCCAGTCAGTGGAGATAAATTGGAGATGGCTGGCTGTGAAGTCTTAACAAATGTGCTGACATCCCAGCTGAAAAGACATATGATGTGATTTATGGGTTTTTTATTTTATTTTTTTTCCTCCAGAGTGAATGCAAAGACTTGCTGTCGCTTGAGGTCCCTCTGCTGCATAACCCTCGGGAGATGAGCATTTTTAATTGATGTACACTGAAATAAATCAGAGTGCTCTTTTCACTCAGGACTAATGCTTCTATTACAAACTTTTAGTTTTCTCTCCCTATTATGCACAACAGACTGGGCAGCTTTTTGGCGCAGGATGATCTCAGATGTTGTAATATGTAGTCAGCACTTTCTCATCTGTTTCACTCTAGTGTAATTATAAAGCTTTTGCAGCCTGCACCATTGCTTCTTTTCGACTTTGTTTAGTCAGGCTTATTTCTGAAATTAAATAAAGGAGAAGGAACTGAAGACTAAATACTGGCACCTGCCAGTACTTGAGTTAATAGGCTATATGAAGGAAAGCTTTGTGAAATTTTTTCTGTTTTAATTACTATGGTTATTTGCCACAAAAAACCCATAAAAAGATCTACTTCCATGTGTAATTTCAGCCCTTACATTTTTGCTAAGGTCTGATACAATTAGAAGAAAGCCTAGGCCTGGCTTTTCTTAAAAAAGCAGACCTTCAGTGTGAGATGTTTCTGCACTTCATGCTGAGCTGGGAACTCTGAAGGCAGGAACTGACCCCTCAGGTTTTAACTGACCTTCTCCATTGCAGCTGTCTGACTCTGTTCATACATGTGTCTGACCATCTGAGTACAGCACTTTATTTGTGCTAGTTGCTGCTTTTGGCTGTTGCATAGAAAGGGTTATTTGAACCCCAAATCCTACCCAGGGCCCTACTTGGAAGGAGCAAGTCCTCCAGCGCTCCTGTGCTGAGTATTCATCAATAATGCTGTGAGTTGTGGAGTTGCTCAGTGATTTTTATGTTGACTGAACAGTAATAGGCAGAGGTTCTTTACCAGTTCATGCAAGTTGGTGCTTCCCATCAAAATGTCTCTTGCCTGTTATGTTTAAGCATTCAGTTTCTGCAGCTTTTTGAAAGTCAAAGCAGCAGTACCATCTCCATGAAGCAGTTGACCTTAGATTAAAATAGTGCTCAGCGTGTGAGAGTGAAACTGAATGGTTTGCTTAGCTTTGGAAAGGTGAAACACGAAACAAGAATTTTCTGGAGAGTATTTTTGTCCATAAATTCATCTATTAGTCGCTTCATCAATCCAAAGGCCATGCAGACAGTGAAACAGAGGTCTCAAGAGGATGCTACTTACTAGCAGGAGAAAAGCACCTAATTAAAGGAAGACACCAGTATATCATGTTAAAGTGTCAAAATGTCCATTTATCTGAATTGCCAGCAGTCCCTGCTAACTCTTTACAACCATCAAAAAAATCTTTTGACAATAGGGTCTTTGCCTAACTCTCTCTTTATGGAGGCTTTAAGCATAATGGCCACATTCCATGTATCTATCTAAAGGTTCAGTGTAACTGCAGTGTAAGTACCATAAGAGGCTCATTTTTGCATATCTAAAAAGTAAGATGCCTCAAATTTTGGAAAATTTGTTCATTTTTAATACCACAAAAAAGACACTGCAGAATTTCTGGGAAAACACGCTGTACACTTCACGTGGGGCAGTGAATAATGGCTTTCTTTAAAACTTAATTTTTGAAATGGGAATTGAATCTTCAGCTTTGTAATCGCATTTCTTTTTTTTTCTTTTTTCTTTTTTCTTTTTTTTTTTTTTTTCTGAAGGTTGCTATTCTCTCCTTTAGGGGTGCTTAAATTTTTCTCTTATTTTTTGCTTTCTGCCCACTTTATTTTCCTCCTCTTTGCACAAATTACATCCCATCTGCTTATGCATTAGTGGTTCAAAAGGCTGGTTCAAAATTTATCCTGTTTTAGGAATTGCAAAATCTTAGTCTCTTCCTAAATGTAGGAAGGAATTATTGCATCAAAAAGAAAATTAATTTTATCTCTCTTTACTGAGAATGCTTACTTAAAATGTAATTACATTTAATTTGAAAAGGTAGGCTTGTTTGTGATATAGCCCTAAACAAAGGATTAGGGGTTTCCTGTGCTGCTACCTTGACACCTTTCTTTGGGATTACCAAACAAATACTAAAGAAATAAATAATCAGAGGTAGGGAGGGAATTTCTCCAAACTTTGTACAGATAGATAAACAATAGTATTTATTTGTTGGTTTGTTTTATTTTTTTTCTTCTAACTTTTTTTTGCTATTGTTTTTGTCCAATTTCAAGATTGATAAGTTAGACTTCTAAGGATCTCTCTCCTCTCTGAAAATATGACTAATGGACTGTAGACAGTTCTTTGTTTAGTCTGACATCTACCTTTAAAATGTTTCTTTTTTTATCATCTCTTTATTTTTTTTCTAACTTTTTTTTTTTTTTTTTTTCAAGTGTCTGAAGTATCTTCTTTATGAGAATTTAAGGGCAAAATTGAAGGATATTAGCTTCCAGTGCTGTTGCATCACTTAGGTAAAAGCAGGGCTACTCAGTTCTCTGTTTATGCATGAATAGCACTGCTTCAGCATCTACCATGACTATTTAAAATAATAATGAATTTAGTTCTTGAGAAAGCAAAGGATTAACAAACAGTAGCTCATGCCAGGATTAAAGAAGTACTGCAACAACATTTCTCAACCACTCTGCCAAAGACACTTGATTTTTAGCTGTGAAGAACAAGGCTGTTCAAGGCACTTAAATTGTACTTTGCAAGAGGAGACTCAAAGGTCCCAGAACACGTGTTCTCAAGATGTGGGTCGTAACCACATTTCAGTGTTTGGTGCTCACACTTACTTGTCTAATGGCTGACAGGGAGCAAGGCCATTATGCTTCTTTGTTTATAACAAAATCATGTCATGGCAAAGGTTGAAAGTAAGAGTCAGAGATATTAGGGCTAAGAAAGAGCTTCTGGAGTAATTTTGTGCTTAGCTTTGGGTTATTACATGATGGTACTGCTAGTTTTCTACAGTAGTTCTTTGTCACATCCAGCCTTGAAACCTCTGTTTGAAATGGTGATCTCAGAATCTCCTTTGCCAAATAGTTACACTATTTGTTTTTAGTAGTTTCCTTTTCATCTTTTAAAATGTTAGCTTTAGTTTCTTGACTACAGGCATTTTTTCTCTTGCGCTTTTCTCACTTTTTATTAGTACCTCCTATGCTTTTACAAATAATGTCAACTTTTAGCAGTTTTTTTCTTTTCCACTGGTTAGCTGTTGAAACCACTTTTCAGTAATCAGAAGTTCCAAACAAATAAAGCATTTTGTTTCCTGACATTCTCTGGACATTTCTAGTGTAAACACTGTACACATCCACTTCACCACCAAGTAGTCAGTAGCTGGACCAAATTCTCCCAGCATACCAAGTGAAAAATTGGACATACGTGAGTATAGTACTATTTCGTCAGCTCACAAGCAGAAATTTTACTGCCCTCTCCCAAATACAATAGTATTTTAAAATGTTTGATAAGAATAAAAGATGTTCCAGTTGTAGCTTCATTCTCTTGCTGTTCCATGAAATCCATCTTGATCTTTAAGCAACACAGCATTCTATATACCAGCCCTGTATTGGCTTTTATCTGCAAAAGTATCCAGATGCACAGCTTCATATGACCTTATTTTAGTACTGACCACTTTTGTTTAGCTTGTCTTTTCTGTGAAACCTTGATTTCTCTGAAATGCTGCATATTGACTGATTGAGGTTTTAAATCCATTTATCTAGTCTTGTCAAGTGCATTTGTCACATCTGCAATAGCATTCGCCTGGGACATTTTATGGGGCTGGGTAATGTTCTTAGAGTTTCTGAGTGGTCCTTGGGGAATTCAGATAAAGCCTTGGTGACTTTCCAGTATGTCTATGAGTGTGGTTGTATTTATTTTAACATCAGTCAATGCATGTGCTTGTTCTGGCATCTTACCCCTTTATTTCGGGAAATATTTTCCATGCAGGTTCTTATACTGTATTTTGGCAGTGCTGTTCCAAAGACTGTTTTCTTTTTTATTCAATGGCTCACATACATCAAATCCTTTCTATTCAAATAAAACTTCAGCAGCTTATTATAACTGATCACCGTTCTCTTTCTTGCTCTCATTTTTTTCTTTATCTCATTCATTATGAATACCAAAATTCACCAGTAAAATAAACCAGAGAATGTTATTATTACCTTTCTTCTGTGGTAGGTCTTAATGTTGATGACAGAAAATTAGTGGGTGGGATAACAAAGGGCCTTTGCATTCCTTGTGGCCAGCTCCAGTCATGAAGCCATCAACCTGCAGCTTCAGGAGCTGTGTAAGAAGGAGTTGTAGGTCTTGGAGTTGTGTAATGAACTAATTTTTCCAAAGGAATGGAATAGATTAGATCTCAGTGTGCCATTTCTTTGTGTGTAGGATAATAGAAAATCCTGAATTCCAACAAAGGATTATTTTGAAATAGGAATATGTTTGGTAGTTTTCTGCTTGGATCAGCTGTATGTGGAATAGCACCTGAATTTCTGTACGGTCCCATAGGTTGTTCTCAGTAAGATCTGGCAACTCGGTATCTCAGATATTCAAACAACTATGTTTAGCCTAATTAAGCATCAGATAGCTACAGGAAATGAACATGCTAACACTTAAAATGATTGTGTTAAGTTGATAATATTTTATGCTTAGGAATATAAAACAGAAAATAATGGAATATATGCATTGTTCTTTCTAATAAGAAATTCCCACAACTAATGTAATTTCATTTATTTATTAGTGGTTAGCCATTTATCTTTTTTGTGTAATATATTTATATATATAGAAATAAATAAATATGCATATATTCATGTTTTGCTGGCCAAATATCAGTTAACAAGAACCATTTGTATCATCATAAATGAAGCTAAAAGAAATCAATCATTATCCAAATTGGAACTTAACCTAAAAAAGCTACATTCACCAAACTTCACATTAAAGGAAATAAAAAATGAAGCAAAATGGTTTCAAAATAAGAATGCTGGACAGGTGATTTGCACTGTAGAGAAAACTGAGAGAAGAAAATCTCATTTGTAGGAAAACTGGGAAATCCTTCCTAGCCACCACCTCTTATGAAAATTAAAAATCATTGTTTGGAAAATTAGGAAAATATTCTGTTTGATCTATGTAATAATAAGCCCTTAGGAAATCACAGAATATGGTTCTTGTAATATGAAGGGAAAAGGGAAAACATCATGGAAACAGGGCTGTGATGTTTTGGTGTGGTTTATTTTGCAGGGTAGGGTGATCAGCGAGGACAGACCACAAGTGTGAGAGCTGTAATGCTGGCATGGCTCTGAGCTGAGGAAGAAGACCTAAGGAATGCTCTACTAAGTAAAGAAAGCAAAGTGAAAAACTAGGCTAGTCCTGGGTTACTGCTGTGGAAAGACAATGGGGCTGGACAACCAGGACAGGATAGGAGTCTGCAGTTCTGTCCAAAAATTTGGGAATTAAATAATTAAACTGCTGTTGTAGAATCTGTAGAGTTTTGGCCTCTTTCTAGTGTTCACTGGGGTTTTCCCACATAAATTTTAGAAATACTAGAATCAATCATTTTATTATGTGTTTTAGCATAGATTTTTGATCTGTGTTTAACAGGAAATCCTGTTGGCTCACATGCAATGTAGATGTGCTGATGTCCTGATTAGTGGGAACAGCTTAATCAGATAATTGCAAACAGATATGTGAATATTATTCCAATTTGAGAAACTTGATACTAATATTTTTTGTTTAGTGCAACAGCAAGCTGTGTGGTTTTGGGTCAACTTGTTTGAAATTGATTTAAGTTAGTGCTACACTAGTATAGATCCTAACTTATTTTCAGGCTAATTTTGTTTTAAATTGAACTGATTAAGAAGCTATTTAAGGTAAACTGATATAAACCACTGCTGATCACAAGATGTGCAGTGAGATTTACAGTCATGCAACTAAAATAGGCTAATACACACATCTAGGTGGTTCATCTTTCTCTAGTAGTTGTTGAAATGTGATTGGCATCAGCAAACCAAAATAAAATGTTTTTGTTTCCACCCAGAGCACGTGATAAAATTACTTTGGATCTGCTGAAATCTTTTGCAATGGTTTGGTATGGATTGTAGTTGTTCTCTTAGAGCTTAGCTGTACACGGGGGTTACTGCAGCTGAATAAGGTGCAGTGTGGAGGAAGGGTGAGAATCTGTAATGCCTGTAGTCCCCTGTAACCATGAAGGAAGTTTATACAAATGGATTTTGCAAAATAAAAGGTGAGGATTTTGAGATGAGTTTTAGAATTATTTTTTTACAAGTGCTTCTTATTATGTATCCATTAGGAATATGTGAATATTTTTCAGCTGCTGCGAAGGAGGAGTGGTATTATTTCTTTGCTGGCTATAAAAATGCAAAGCTTCAGAATAAAGTATGAAGATATATCTTGGAAAAATATTGATGCACAGAAGTTTCTATAGCAATTGTTGAAGGAGAAAAACGTGTAATTCTACAAATTCTACAAAATCTAGAGACTGCACTGTAAAATAGATGGGGCAAGTGGTTTTCTCGTCCAGTGTCCTCTTTCTGACAATAATTGGTCCTAGGTGCTTGTTGTTTGTTGTCTGTTTTTCTACTTGTAAATATGTGATGATGCAAAAATATTTCTTTGTGCTGAGTTTAAAGGCTCATCCAACCCATTCAAGAAGTTCCTTGCCTTGTCTTGAGGTGGGAGAAAGTAAGGAAGGTCCTTACTGCAGGGCCATCGAAGTGGGCATATAGGGATCTTGAGAGGACTTCCAGTCTCTCCCCAGAGACAAGATCAGCTCAGCTACTTTTCCTATGCTAACTGGTTATTTAACATTTATAATCTGATCATGTTCCCTTTCACTTGTGTCACCCCTAGGAGCAACCTTCTAAACTTCCCAGAGGAGAGGGGTGCTTCCTCTGCCCCTTCCCTGCTTCTTTTTATATTTTCTGTTCTCTTTATCTACCCCTTAACTAAGTCACTGCTTCAGTAGATGATCAGTCATTTGGGGTCTCTTGGACTCACAGTTGGATCCTGTTTTCCATGTGTGGGCAAAAGACTGGCCTGTATCATAACTTTTGAATAACTTTTCTGTTATTTCATATGCTCATTTTCCCAGTCTCAAATATATAATTAGAGAGAGAAAGGCTACAGATAAAACCAAGCCCCTAGTAATCTGGTTTTGCCACTCAGCATTGCTGCAGTTAAAATCAGGGTAGGTAGAAGCAAATGTAATTCCAATTTATTTTAATGGGAATACATGACTTTCAGATCATGGCTGATAAAAAGTGCTCTGGGTACAAAATTGTTGTAAATTATTCGTGTTTTGCATAACTTCCGAGCCTATTGATTTGATACTTAAAACCTGCCTGCTGCTAAAATTAGATAACCATGTTGTGACTCCAAGATTTTTACCACTAAAATCATCAGAGTCTAACTGGCCTTCTTTCTCATCTTTGGAAGTCCTTCCCCAAAGAGGCAATTTTAAATTTAGTGAACATGAAGAATGACTAATCACGTGAACTTCTATCTGCCCATCCAAGCCAACCCTTCTCCTGCTTAAGTTGGAACTGTTTCAAAAGCTCTTATAAAAATTAGTTATTTTAGTAATCTGGAATTTACAGACTATTTGGCTGTGAAAATGGAATAGTAACTTTTTCCCATGTGTGAGGAAGGGTACTATTTAGGTATCTCACACAACTTTTACTTGGTATCTTAGTGGAAAGGAGTGTTGGCAGTAGGCTTGTTTGAAAGTAAAAGAAAATAGATGGGTAAAAATTAGACGCTAATTAAAAATATTTAGTCTCTCTTCCTATTATTTTCTGTAGTTCTTTTTGTGTCCTTAAATATTTTCTTCCTTTTATTTATGGTCCAGGAGAAAATTCAACTTGACATTTGCTTACAGGCTTCATTTTGAAATTGTTTTGGCTGTACAACACTTTTCTGGGAAGGAAATAACTTAATCAAAAGTGTTCTTAGCAAGAGCCACGGGTTTCATTTTTTAAAAAACCTTTTATCTGAGAAAGTTTGCTTTGTAGGAAAACTTGAAGTAGTCAAAGGGCAGAGAAGAATCGAGAGGGAGCTCCACTGTATCCTTTCCCACATTTTAGATGCAAGGGGAAAATGGACTCATTTTTGTGGGTAATACCTGCTGTTACAGCTTAAAATAGTTGAACATTATTCATACAAATGTAACTGCCATGGATAAGCATTCCTAATGTCTGAGAGGTTTTTTTTTTTTCTCCCCACCACCACTTTGTAAATCTTATTATGCTGTTGCAGAGTCTGGAATCATGTTGCTTTAACCTTGTGAGGTGACCATATTGTAACACAGAAGTTTAAGAAGAAAGATGCTTTTGATGGAATACACTCTGGCTGGTTGAGCCCTAACAGTTATTCTGATTTTGTCATGTGACAGTTATAAAAGGTGGAAAAAAGACACTCTAAGAACAATGAGATAAAAATAAAGTCCAAATTTTGTTTGAGACTTTGGAGAATGCATGGAGAGGTGGTGGTGGTGATTTTCACTAATACTTGCAAATATGATATTTGATAGTATGGTGTTTGCAAGAAGAGAGAAAGAATTGATAACAGCCGTTTCATTTCACTAAGGAAAGTTATGTCTATGAAACTGGCTTTGATTTCAAGCTGTCAGTAGCACAGCTCTATGAAGACATAGGTACAAATAATCCTACAAGACAGAAGTCAAGAATTTCTGCCCCTGACCACTAGGCAGCTGGATCTTTCTTTTAGTGAATTTTAGGTAATTATTTTTTCCTCTGTAGATTCTGAGCAAAAGAGCTGCAGGAAGTGCAGAAAGTGCTCCACATGCCCTCATTCATTAGAAGAGCCAGCTCTGGGAAGTGCTGTTTCTTCTTTCCCAGGATGATCCATTAAGTTTAATGTTTTCTTCTGAACTTCAGAAGTGGTCGCCTATTAAATTGGGTGAGAGACTCATACTGAATTGATCATAGTGGTATCAGTTTCTGACTAACTTCTGAAAAGTTGAGTATAGGAGTCAGAGAACCATTGCTTCAGATAAAGCAAAGGAAAAGGAGGGTGCTACTAAGCAGATATGGCAGTAATGTTTCCACCTGCTTGCGGGTAGCAGAGGGGATTAATATGATTCAAGACAAATTTACAAGCATTGCATCACTCTTCTAAACTCTACTGTTGGCAGCTGTTAAATCAGTTGTAAGTATTACAGCTCTTAAGTTACATTATTCATCAAGAATAAGAAGGCTGGTTGATGCTAGGCTATTTTAACTATTTGCTATACACACATTTAACCCAGTGTTTGCTGTAAGCAAGAGAAGTCAGGAAAGAGCACAACTTTGCTTAGTAGTAAGTCCTAATATTAGGGAAGGAAGACTTAGGAAGTGAACTATAGTTGTATCTGAAGGTGACTGGCTTCCCAATCAGTGCAAATCAGTGTCCCTGTTAATAGCTGAACCATCTCTCTCTGAACACGGGAGCTCATAATCTCTGTCCCAGGTGGTGCTGAGTGGTGGAGAAAACCCTGACATCACTGGCCGTATGTTGTTCAGATAAGGGCATATTGTTAGCATTGAAGGCAGTCCAAAGGAGGTTCACTTCACAGTTAATTTATAAGATAGGAACATGGGAAAATGAAGGGTGGTGGTTGCTGTTTTCTTGAGGAAATGGCTCAGATGAGTGCTTAATCATCTGCTGTGGCGTGATATTAAATCTGTGGTGCCAGGTTTATAGCTGTGGAAAGCTGTCTCACTATTACTTCATGATGTCAGTATAGCAGACCACAGTATTAGTGACATTCATGTTAGTTGAAGATAATTTCGGATTAGTTATGCTCTAATATGACATTTCACTAATGCATTTTGACAGTACCTTCACAATACAGTAATACTTGCTGTATACATTTTATATGACATATAGTGCAGGCAGTGAGGAGAAGAGCAAAAAAAAACCCAAAAAGGTATAAAACCTTCACTGATTTACATGGGCATTAAGGTTTGTATTGGCTGCAGAGCATGTTCATGAATGTTTTTGCGTTTATTGAAATGAAGTTTCTGTTATACTTCAATTAATTGTATTCCTCAGCCTGAAGAACAGAGCCATTTATATAGGAGAAAAACTGCATATGAGATGCTCACAACTGACATACACACTTTTTGGGTTCAGTGGTGAAATGAGAGTTCATGATATTCTGAATCATGGCTTTGCAGAAAGGCAGAGTGTAAGTGACTTCTTCTAGTAGTCCGTCTCAACCTAAGCTGAATCCTTGAGCAGGCTCTGGACAAGCTACACTAGAACAGCCAGGTGTCCTAAGGAGATGGTTTCTGCCTGTGGCACACACAGCATCCCAGAACAGGGTTGAGAGCTGCAGCTATAGCAATGAAGCTTATGTCATCTGACCAATCTGTGAAGACTTTGCCACAGGTTTAAATTTTGACCTATTGGTCCTAGGTTCTCAGAAGTGCACCTGGTGAATAACTGGTACGGGCTATGTAACCACTTACTTGAGTTAGGGAGAAGCCTTTTTCCTCCTCTACTCTCGGTGCCAGCTTGGAAGGACATCGGGGATTCTTATTATCTCATTTGTCTCTGGATTTTATATCATTTGTTGAAAAAAAAAAAAAATTATGTTTGTAGTGTACCTCATTATCTTTTCTGCAAAGCAGAAACTTTATTTTACTTAGGTCAGTGTGGTTCTCATTGAAGAATCAGAGTCTGGAAGGTGAGTTTCTTGTCCAGTGCCCAGTTTTGCAGGTTTTTCAGTTGACAATGTTTTCAAATGTAGTATTTAGTGACAAAAGCTTAGAGTGCTGTGTATCTTGGAAACCACTTGTCCCAGCTGAAGTTATATTAATAATCAGAAGATTATTTCTGTTAAAACTTTATTTTTCAAGAGCAGAGTTTCTTCACTTGATTGTTTTCATTGGATAAATCATCTACTCTCTTTATGTTCAAGAACGTAATCCTTGGTGGTGGTAGAAATAAACTCTATAGTCCATGTTAAATAATGTTGGAGGTCATCCATTCGTTACTCTCTATTGCTACAGGTAGGACTGCTGAGAGTGTGCTCAGGAATGTGCTCCACATAGAGGGATACTGTCATCAGTGAGGGAGATTTTGGGCTCTGTATAACCTCTACCTGCGTTGTCTTTAATCTCTGGATGCCTCAGGCTTTGCAAGGAAATATGTAAGAATTGGGGCAGGGAGAGAGTTTCTTGCTGTCTGACATACAAGGTGGTGGAATAATAGCAGAATGGAAAGACTTGGGTATACTTATAGTTTTGCCAAAAGCAATTTGAGAAGAATATTTTTCATTTATCTGAACTGATTTGTTTAACTTGAGTTTTCAGTTAGCAATAAAACAAACATAAAGTTTGTGACCAGTTTTTGGATACAACAAACATGATATTTTTGGGGTTTATGTGCTATTTTATACTACTTGGCTTTAAGTTCAGGGGGGGAAGTCTGCTTCCTACAAGATGCTTTTTATGTTCTTTAAAATACTGTAAGTAAATACAAATACTGAATATATGTCTTAGCCAAAAAAAAGAAAACCTTTTTAATTTTGTTCATATTTGCTGTACTCTGTGGCTGCAGGTTGGTTTAATTTTTGCACATGACAGAAGATTTAAAAGGCTTTATTAAAAGATAAAATATAGGCCTTACACTACAGTTACAACCACATCAAAATAAGTCTTTGCTTGAATATATTGCGTATTCTTTGGAGGGCTGATTAAACTACTATTCTATTAATATGCAACAATTTCCTGTGTTTTATGTACATCACCGTGATGGTATATCACTTATGATCAAGGCAGCAATGGACTTCCCTGATCCAGTAAGATTCAATTTTGGTTCAATATCCTACCATATAATTTACTTCATGATCAGAAGTGCCATCGGGTTTTATGACCTGACTGTCAGAAAAATTGAAATAGATCTTTTAGAAACAGAACTCTGATCAGAGTTTTGTTTAGCAAAGTAACCAGCCACAACTTGACTTCCCTATTTCCAAGATGAAACAGAAAAATTATGTCAGCTGAACTGCAGGGTGTGTTGCTCAAAACTCTTTGGCAGCACCAAAGAAGGGAGGAGGTGGAAATATTCTCAGTAGAACAACAACAACAACAAAAATAGTACCACAACCTTTCTTCTCCATCAGTTGCTCTGATAGATGTAGAATTTCACATCTCACAGTGGATTTGCCAAAATGCATTTAACTTTTCAGGGATTTAATGTTGTTTCATCCTCACTGGTTTCTGCTTCTGAATTATCAAAGCAAGTGGAAAAATTAAAACAAAACAATGATGTAGTTAAATCCTTTGTGTTTAAGATATTCTTCAGTCAGAAAATTTCATTATGTCTTTTGTATAAAACTGTGGAGCCATTAAATATATTTTAATATATATTTAAAATATATATTCTTATATATATATTTATACAATATATATATTATATATATAAAATATATATTCTTATATATATATATTTAAAATATATATGTTCTTTATTTCTGTTCCCCATAAAATACAGTGATGTCAACTTGCTGCTAGGATTGAGCTTGAGTAGAATTGAAAACTGTTAATTGAACACGTGGTGTTTATACTAGCAAATGGTCATAACTGTGAGAGAAAATATATACAGAATGCAATACTGGAAACTTAGTTTCCTCTCACTTCCGATGAATTTTCGTCATTGCAAAATGGATGCTGTTGGAAAATACTGAGTTCTTGTTGCTGTTTCTTTTTGTAAATCTTCACGACTGTAAGGAGAGATTTAATTCCATATGAAATACTCTGTAAAATGGAATACCTGAGATTCTTGTTTTCTAAACAGTTGGGATTCTACCCTCCTTGAATTCACACAGGTTTAAAGCTAGTGAATAAAAATGCTGAACTATGGGTTATTTTAAATTACACTGAACTGGGTTTTTTATTCAGAGGATAATTGCTTAGCTTGCAAAGCTAGACCTCTTTAATGCACACATAGAAAATGCATGTTAAGTAATTAAGAGTTCTCTTCTAAAAAGACAAAATACCAAGGAAGTCCAGATAAAAGCTAAAATGTGCATTGTATAAATACTGCACTTGAGTGGTTATAGAGATTTGCAAAAGCCTTGAGCTTTTCCTTTAGCTTTGAGAAGACTCTCAGAGTACAGTTTGGATACAACAAACTGTATCCATGTCTATGTCCCCATAGGCCATATCTGTTTCATTTTCAGACTTTACAGTGGAAGGATGAAAATACAGTCAATGAAAAAGGCAGACGAAGAAGAGATGTTACAATGATGACACAGCTATAATGTTTCGGTCTTCTGGTTAAAACCTTTATTTAGTAATCACTGAAAACTCTCTTTGTGTCTCTTCCACATAGTATTAAACACAGTAAAATATAGACCATAGTGTCTATTTAATTGCTGTTATATTTTTGATGGCTTTCTAATAACATAACAATCCTTTTTTCCATTACCAAAGCTTTTCAAATCTTTGTTCCTATGGAGATATCTAACAATTTTAGAAATGCTGACTGCACTGAGATACTTGAAGACTGGTAATCGTGAGTGTGGCCAAATGGGAACAGCTCAGTAATGTTAAGGCGTTGGTATGAAGAACCCTGTACCAGATACCATAACCATTTCGGTGCACTTTACTCCACAGTATTTCCAGTCAGGTCTGGTAGACTCTTTACAGCAGGGAGAGCATCATCAAGTATACCTATCTGGGTGTTCTAGAGACACTTTACATTGTGAATCAGATCCTGGAAAGAGGGGAGAACTGGGATTTTGTTCTAGAAGTGATCTTCAGATCTGAACTAAAACACAGAATGAGCGTGTTAAGTGGCATTAACAGCATCACCAGCAAAGCAATGGCTTCTTCTTCTACACTGTTAAAAATAACTGTGTTTTTATTCACTAGATAACATCCTGGAATTATGTCATCGAGAAATGACAGCGGCTTAAGCCATGGGAGTTTTTTTTATACAGATTTAAGCTCCTGCTATTGCAGCAGCATTTGTTTTCCTAAGAGCTTCCCTTTCCCAGCATCACCTCTCAGTGACTCCAAGCAGCAATATGTCAATGACTGGCCATGAAACTAACTGTAAGGGAGTCAGTAGCCATCATTGAATGAGACATAGCCACATGATTTTAGCTTCTTCTCTCCTGTTATTCTGAGTGCTTAAAAATGCAAACCTGATGTTTTTATTATTTTGTTTGGCATTGAATATGGTAAGGGAGGACAATGGACAATGTAGCTTCTCCAGTCCTTGCTCTTTAAACTCTTAAGGCTTTTCTGTGTCTTGCCTCCATTGTTTGATTTCAGAAGTAACTTAAAATTGAGGAAGCCTTTCACTGTCTTTTGAATACCTCTGCAAATTAGAGAGAAAATCAAACTTTGAGGTGGGAGAAAGTGAGAGTTTATGAAAGATGAATATTCTAGCCACTGGTCATTAATAGACCCTTTTTTTTTTTTTTTTTTTCCTTTTTCTTTTCTTTTAATAAATAGCAGGAATATTTCAGTATTATAAAATTGATTTTCTTTTTTATATCAGTGGGCTGCTTGTGAAAGGTAACTGATTAACAGCTCCAGAAACCAAAGTCCTCTCTTTTTATCAACAAAACAGGTTCAGCAAGGGTGTAAGGAACATAAACTTCCCCCACACTGCTCCATCAATATGCCTCAACCTTGACCCAAAAGAATATCTCTTAAGGGGAGAGGCATTTGTAAAATTTCTTTTCCAATTAATTTGACAGCCCTGCTGAGACTACTAACAAACCTACTAATTCATGCTAATTGCAGTAGTGGACCTATGTCACTGGGGAGCTGAGCTGAGCTCTTTGTAACATCATGCAACCCACCATGCAGCATTTTGATTAGGAGGTGTCACTGGAAGAAAGAACACTGAGTCTGGAGTCTGTTCTGCATTATATTTTTCAAGTGCAAAATGTGGGCACCAGCACTCTCCTTTATGTGTGAACAAGGGTAGAAAGCTGCAAAAGAACATTCAATTTCAGTAAATACAAAATCATTTTCCTTCCCCGGCAGGGAGAAAACATGGACTTCTGTGTGTCTGAATAACTGTTTTGTCTTGTGATATGTGCATTGACACAGACAACTGGGAGATGTAAGCCTGGCCATTGAATTGCTGGAAATAAAAAACAAAGGAAAGCCTCAAGTGTGTTAGAAACAGAGGGTAAGAGATAAAATTTAGTCCAATATATAAAACAATCATTAGCTTCATCAGAAGTGTTATGGAAAAAATGCCACCATTTTCCACCTGATAAACAACACTGCAGAACTAGAGATGGGTATAATCAAAGCTATAGAAGATATTCCTTTAAAAGCTGATTGAAAAGTTTGTGATTGTTCATCACACACAATCAGTTTGTGATAGATATTTTTAAAGTGAGGAATGTCTTACAGAGGATACATCAGGAGCAGCTGTTCTCATTCTCTCATAATAAAAACCAAGAATACATGGATTTGCCTAAAAGACTACCAAATCGGAAGGTAAACTGAAGGAAAGGATGTATTTTGTCACTTCACTTTGACTACCTAGACTTGAGAGGTGTGTCAGAGAAATTTGGTGAGACTGACAATTAGCAATAAAATATTGGATATTCTATGTGAAGCACAGTACAATGGGTGATTGCTGTAATTAATCTTTGTTAATGAAATAACTTAGCAGATATATCAAACCTTGGGCTTTCAAGACTTTGAAATAATATATAGGTTGTAGGAATGAGGGTGAAATAATGAGATGACAAATGAACATCCTCTTTTTCTTGTACTTTCATACAGTGCTGACATTAGATGTAACATAGGCCCCAGGGTAAGTGTTAGGGCTAGATGTAACCTGGATGACAATTAATTTGTTGTACTTTATTTATATTACCTTTGCTATTGTTAACCTGTTAATCTGGCCTGGTTCAGGCACAGGAAGACTATTAAAAAAAAATCAACACACCTTTAATTTATGAGAGTTGGTTTTCACTTATTAGCTAAATTTAGCCCAGGAGGATTACCAGGCACTATCTTGATTTTTCCACTGAGCTGGAAAAGAAACATCTTCCCACAGCCCATGTCCTGTGGGACAGGGACTGCCATGACTACCAGATTTGTTTGATTTGCTTTGGAGGGCAGGGTGAATGGGCTGGTTATTCTTCTTTGTGGCTTTGTTGTTTTTTTTTTTAAGTTGTGACAAAGAGGGGAAGAAAGACTAAACCAGGGCAGGGCTGTGGTTATCCCTTTGTGGCACCCTGATGTTTGAAAACATTTTTTATTTTAAGTTGTTGGGGTCCTATATCTAGTTTGCCTTTGAGGAGTCCATAGTTCAAGAAAAAAGTATCTCTTGACTTTTTATCCTTGCCAAATGGTCATTTAAAACTTCCAAATTCCTTGTGTGTGTGTTTGTACAACTTTTTTATTCCTATTCGAGTTGATGCTGGTGGGTATTTTTCTGGTATTTCTTTAATTTAGATTTATTTATTTTTAAAATTCTTTTTGAATTAGGAAGATATTTTTCATTTATGTGTGGATTAAATTAAGTTAAAAAAAAAAAAACCAACAAAACAAAACACACACACACACAAAAAAAACAAAAAACAAAAAACAAAACAAAAAAACCACACCAAACCTACCAGAATATGGAATTTCTTACTTTGACAAAATGATAGCTTAAAATATCTCAATGTGTTCAGGCTTGGCTTCAGGAAAACATCTTGTTTAGAGAAAGTGAAAGACAGTGCTTGTAAACATGGGTTTATTAGATTCCCTGTTTAAATACTTGCCAAAATGATTCTCTTAGTAGAATTGGAATTAAGGTAGAACTTTGATTATTTTGCTTTCGTTCTGAATCAAGGATGGTTCTCAATGCTTTACAATTAATGAAAGATCTATTTTCCCCAAAACTGCCTGCAAAGAAGCTGAAATGCCTTACGCATTTTGGAGCAAGATATTTGTGTACCCACAAGCAAGAACATTTTTGCTGTAATGCTGTGTTTTAGAGCTACTATCTTTGACATTGCACTTTCAACAATATTGCTGAAATACACAGCTGTAATGTATTTCATAGAAAGAGATACAGAAGCCTGCAAGGCATAACGTGGAGCTATTATAGGCTATGGTTGAAAGGTGCAGTGTTATTCCCTCAGGATAAAGCTATCTCTTATGTACATATAATTAATATGTCTGCCAGTAACAGTTATTAAACAAGGAACAGGAATTGTTTCTGCAGAATGACTTGACCTGGGAGTAAAGCCAATTTAAAAAGCATCTGATTAAAATATGTTAAGGTCACAGATCGCTATAAAATATGAAGAGGGGAGGAAAAAGCAGGAATTTACTCATGAGTAATATTAAATACTACTGAATATTGGTTTTGTGCTAGCAGCAGCTCTCAGGTGGAAGAAATGAGAAGTGCTCATTCCAAGGAGTGTTTTTCTAGAGGCATTTCAGTGTGACATTGTACTGAATCCTTGCCCCATGTGTACCGCATAGTCCATCCTGGTGGCACAAAGGATGGAGGGGTGGGAGAGGAGTGGAGAGAAGAGAGAGCATTTCCTGAGCCCTCAGATTATTGGGCTCTTACTGTTGGATGAGACTTAGTGATAGGAAAGAAATTGCACCAGTTTTGTTCATTACTGATTTCTAGCAGTGGACAGCTGCAGTAGTTCTTCAGATCTGTCAGAGGCTTTGGCTGTGATTACTGTGTTTTCCAGTTTAGAGGTGCAAAAGTACATGATGCTTGTTTCCATCTGCAGTAATTTCTCCTCCAAATATAAGTTATGAACATTTGCATTTTTTCCAGCACTATTGAACAGCTAATAATGAAAGAAGTGGTGGAAATTCACTTTAGTATTTAAAATGCATCTTTTAGATTCATGCCTACATTTTCAGAGTAAATGTCTCATACACAGAAAAGACACTATGAAATATTATTGATTTGCTTATAACATGTAGGAAAAATATCTGGGTTGTTTCTGCTGCGGGTTGCAGCACTACGTGGTTTGTAGTTATTTCAGGTATTATGTGGTGTGGTGTATGTGGTTATGTATCATGTGGTGAAGACTGCAGGGAAGACAGTGTAAGACTATAAAGAACACTGAGGATAGTTTTTAGTTTTTATTTCCCCAACAAACAGAATAGACCCCTACAGGCAATGAAAGAAAACCAAAGTCTTTCCTTCATCCTGTGCATATTCTTACCGTGGTGGTAATGTAGTCCATCCACACCAGAACTTTTTAGCCTTCACTAAAGACTTTCTCAATGTTATTTCCCTTCTCCCCTGAGGGAAATGGATGGTGCGTGTGCCAGAGCCACTGTCCAGCAAAGAGAAAGCGTGCTCTGCCTGTGCAGCAGCAGACTTCAGTGGGGATCCTCACCTCCTGACCAGTATCAGGGCTGCCCCTGCCTCCTCCTCTTCCTCTTCTACCAGCAGGGAGCTGTCAAATTGTATCAGTGACATTCAGCCCTATACCTCTGTATAGGAGCTGTCAAATTGTATCAGTGACATTCAGCCCTATACCTCATTGATACTGTAAGCAGAAGCACTTACTTAGCTTTGAGACCTACTCCCTGAAGGGGCGTCTTACTGTTAGGATCTGCCTTAAATTCAATGGAAATAAGAATTAAAAACAGACCGTGATTTTTAGAAGCTTGTTTGGGCTACGTGGGTGTGCAAGAAGGTGCCTAGAGGCCCAGGAGAGGGAGAGGACATATGTATATGTAATGCCCTAGATTATGCTGCTTCTCATATCCTAATTGCTGGTGAGCTGCTGTGGATGGTTTCCGTGCTCTGAGGGATTTTGAAGGAAACCTGCACCATAAAGCATTTTTTCCTGCTGAGTGGGTGCCACAGTGAACGAAGGAGGAAAAAATGAGACATTTCCAGTTTTGTGAGTGATCTGATACAAACTCAGAGTGGCTCAAGGCAGAATTCTACCTTCATTTCGTACACTTCATGTATCTGAGCCAGAACTATAACATAACTATACAGTGTTATTTTTAATATAGCAACAGTAACATGTATGGCTGGATATAATTTGTGGTGGAAGTGTGAAATGAACACTTTGGAATTTGAAGTTAATCGTGATTTTCACCTTTTTGTTGTTTCTCAAAGATATAAGCAAGCACAAGAAGGGAAAGAAATTACTCACATAAGGGGAATAAAACGAGTTTGAGAGTTTTATAAGGTTAATCTGTGCCACTTGTTATGCCATCCATTTTCACAAGCTGACAGCTGCGTTGCATCTCATTTTGCATGTTCGGGTGTCTGTATGGGTGGGTGCAATTCTGTTGCTGGTGATAAACATAGTGCTGTTGACATTTCCAGAACATGATCATAATATGTGTGGTAAGAAGGGAGAGCCATGTAAATACTTTTAAAGGGGACTTGAGAGCATTGCAAAGATGCAAGGTTCTACATGGTCATTAAGGTGAGACAGTTGGTAGCATTCAGTTCCCACCACACCTGCACAGCCAAAGATCATTCTGTGGCTTCCAGTCCAGCTGCTGTCCACTGGCATGCTGTTTCCATGGATGACAGAAGTGGTTTGCAAAGCTCCTCTCTGAAACAGGGACCACATGCCTGGGGAATGCTTCCTTGTCTTCTCTGCAGAGCACAGGAGGCTTTTCCTAGTGTTGCTGTCATTTATCTTACTAACACACATGATAGGGAAACTTTAAAGTAGCCATTGCATGATTATGACTTAATCCCTTTCTCTTCTAAATGCTGTAGTCTAATGCCACAGTGGCATTTGTGCCCAGGCTGTTTTATTGAACAGCAGAGGAACAGCAGAAGGAAACACTTGATTGCGTGGTGGGTGCTGCCTGTTGCACTCCCAGTTTCTTGGCTGTGTATATCTGCTTTCAGTGCATTGGGGTGCTTGAGCCTTGTCTTGAAACATCACACCTCCACTCAGAGCACGAAAAGCTCTGTTGGACTGGGGAGTGCAGCTTGGTTTGCAAATAAAGAATTATTTTGATCTTATGCAGAGAAATGCACCCTGTCAGGCCTGGAGTACTGGGGCTGGGAAGTCATCTGCTCAGGCAGCACAGGCGTAGATCATGAGTTGGTATTTATGGCTGGGAATTGGTGATATTGCTCTGCATGTAAGGGGCCTCAGGGTCTGAATACTAAAATGTTCTTATTTGCTATCAGCTTTGTATTTTAATTTAAAATTAATTCAAATTTAAATAAACCATTTAACCCTTAATTAGGACTGTGTTTTCATCTCAAACAGATTAGTCAAACAGACAGAAAATTTACTTTGCAGTTGAGGTCTCATTTCTTTTAGCAGTAACTACCATAGATTGCTACATGCATTTGTTTTACTGTCACTGAAATAACTTTCCCTGCTCTCTGTCTCTGAGACAGACTCATCATTTCTATCTTGAAGGAAATTTGTTTTCATACAAGGACAACCTCAGTCCTGAAACTCTTATTACCAGTAGGTGTCTTCAAGACAGTCAGCCTGGCTCGCACTCAAGAGATTCGAATCAGACTGCATACAGTTTTTAAATAATATTGCTGGTTAGAATTAAAACAGGAGTCACCAAGGTCAGCAGGAACTTGGCTTCTGGCTTGAAGAAATCTTCTTGAAAAGCAAACCCAAACAGTCTTCCTGTACATGTTAAATATCATGTCTGTAGAAACTCTCAGGTTTTCCTTACCCACTTTTAGTGTGTCAAGAGGTTTTCCCTCCTGCCCGTTGCATATGTTTCCTCTTCCATCATTCCCTCATGTGAGAGAAACATCTTTGGTTTTAGAAGAAAATGTTGAAAAAAAGCAAGCACTGTCACAGCTGGTTTCCATGCTAGAATTACAGGTTCTGTGAAGATTCCTTATGCTAGTTCTTTTTTTTTTCAACCTAACTGAAACCAACTTATGATATTCATCTCCAAAAGCAAAGCTTTCTTCCATCAATTCATGTAATCCAGTTTTTCTGACACACAAAAACCTTAAACCTTTGAAGCTTCATTTTTTGTCTCACATGTCAGAATTTAAAAATTACTAGGAAATAGTAATAATAATTAGTTAATAGTAAGTACATTGACAACATTTTCTGTTGGCACCCCCCTTTTGAAACACTGATTTCAGATAGAATTGCATATTTATTTTTTTTCTCTCCTTTGGGCTGCATTTGTGAATAGTTTTAAGGTAATCTGACTGACAAAAACAGAAAATGCAAGACATCCTGAAGGGGAAGACACAAGATTGGGATGTGCTCGCATTTGCCTCCCAGCCCCTACTGCTCACTCTGTACTGCAATAGTGGAAACTCAGAATGATGAAATCTCTCTGTCTCTGTGGAAAAAAAAAAAAAAAATATCCTGATATCATGTTTTGCGGTTACTTCCTGCATGCTCCCCTTTCTGCTGCTTTTTTTTCTCTCTGGCCCCACACCACCACCACCTTTTCTTAAATGAAGTCTGTTAGTTTACACCTGAGGGATGAAAGGGGCAAGATTGTTTATTTATGTGAATTTCATTCCCATATTAAAATGTTGGTGGTAGGTGCATTGAAAGTGCCTCAGCCTTATTGTAGTTCAGTCCTATAAATGAATACTCATGTGTTACGATGTTATGAATAAATTATATTTGATAAGCAGTGGGAATTGTCTTGTAGGAAAACCAACAATATGACAAAGGTTCAGTGTTAGGCTATTAGCCTTTCTCTATTCTTTATGTTAAATTACTATATAAAATTATTTAAAAACCCAATATTTTTTATGTATTCAGAAATGCATTTTTGTCTTGTGTTTACCTGCCCATAAGTAAAACAATATCAATTCAAATAGAGATGTATCTGCATGAGTTGGTGTGGTTAAGCAAAATCATTTGAGTTTAATACCTGGCAGTGAGTTTTCATGGGAACTTCTGGTGCAAATATCTGGACAGAGGTAGTGTGATGTTTGTTGCTTAATGTGGTTTTTAGTTACTAGCACTGGTAAGAATGTTATTGGCATTTGTTCTTTTCTGCCTGGCTTGTTGTCTTAGGGCCAGGAACAGCTATGCTGTGCCTAGAGACAGTAAAATCATCTGAGGCTCCTCTGTAAACCAGAGAGAGACCAAAGAGGCTTGCTCGAGGCACTTGTGGCATGGGGCAGTATTTGGCAGGGAATGAGATTTGAGTCTCAGAAGTCTTCAACCATAACAACAAAACTAAAAAAGCCAACTCTCTTTCATGCTGCATTTTCTCTTAGCAGTGTTTAAGAGGTGTTGAGCTTTGCTTTATTTCTTCAAGTTAAACAGAAATCCCCAAACACCCTTGCAGCTTTTCAAGGAGATAGAAAATCAAGTAATGTTGGATGAAGTACAGGTTGCACCAGGCTGGCATTAGGCTCTGTGAACCTTGCACAGAGTAATTTTTTAGCAGTTCTGCTTTCATGGATTGCCTGTTACCTCTGTACCTTAAGGACTCAAACTTTGGATAGTTTCTTCAGGGCTTGGAGAGAACTTGGAGAAGGAGGTGTCTTTCCCAGCTGCTTTGCTAGCATGGAAGTTGGAGATAGCAGCTGCATCCAGGCGCCTTGATTTGCAAGGGCTGTGAAGTGCTGAAGAGTGGGTGAGATTAGCACCTCCTTGTGAGATGTTTCATGCTTCCCACACTGTCTTCAGGGCAGTATGATGAGGGTTTCCTTTATTAAGATGTTTCAGAATAGGACATACAACTGTACAGGGCTTTGTTTTCTCTTTACTTGCTATTGCATTTCATTCAGGTATTTGGCACCAGAAGCTAATCAACAAACTTGCCTGAGCCATATACTCACTTAGGGTTTGATAATGGATGATAAACATGGAAGCTAAGCTGTCAGTTGAATACTGCAGCTTCTGTCTCTCTCTTCACTTACAATGATGCTTATTCTAATTTTTATTCTAACTTTGTTTTCACCTCATCCACCTTTCTGTTTGGGCACTACAGGAATGAATGGAAAAGACCACATGTTGTATCTTGGGCTTTCTGCTGCATTTATGAATCAGTTCATCTCTGTAAGCATAACCAAAAACTATATAACTGTTCAGGCTTAGACTAAGACTGGTGAACCTGTTATTATGGCTTCCAATTACCATTTAAATCAGGGACAGGTCCAGGGCCATTTTATGTAAATTTGACTGGGCTCCAAGAGGAAGTAATGTTTTTTTTCCCATTATATTGGTATGAAAATGTATCGGGGTTTTCCTAGTGTGTTTGTGTGTTACATCGTGCTTCCTGTGGAACCAAATCATAGCAGAAGGATGGACACACTTCAGGATGTGCTCCCTTATAGTTACGTTGTCTATGTGGTCAATTTTTGTATATTTGAATACAGACCTGTAGGTGACCAGTGCCACTTGGTAAGTTCCATTTGGAGAAGGACATGTGTCTTGAAGAGATGCAGCATCTGAACAGTAGAGTCTGCTGATTAATATATGGTTTTCATCTCTTTTTCTTCTTTTTTATTTTTTTTTTTTCAGATGGTGAGACCATCTTAGCAGAAAAGTCAACTTTGTTGTTTCACTGCCTGGGTTTTTCACAAAAAGTTAGATGCTCAATTGTTCATTTCTGTCAATTTCAAAGGCCTTTTTCTTCTGATGCAAACATGGCCCTGAATCAATCTAAAATGTAACAGGAGCCTAAACAGAGAAAATGTGGCAGTGTTAGTAAAACACTGCTGCCCAGTGTTTTGCCAGAAGCAGCTTTTGTGGATGCAGATACCATCCCTAGTGGACTAGGTTAATACAAAAATCATCCTCCTTGTAAAGACCATGCATATTCCTGATACTTGCTCAGTATCAGAAGTAGCTCATTGAACTTGATGCATGGTCCTTCAGAAGTGGAATAGATCTTTCACTGTTCAGGTTATTTTGGTTTTGGCTTGCTTGGTCATGCTGAACTAGGCAGACATAGGTTACAATTATTGAGCCCTTGTAAGCAAACTTCAGTAACAGAGACAGGATAATGTCACCTGCTTATGCAGGACAGGGCCAAAGTTTTGGTAAACTAACCAGAAGAGGAGAAAAATAAGTGAAGTTCTCAAATTGCAAACACAGAATATGTTTCTTCCTAGTGGTGCAATACACTGTTTTGTTTTCCAGGCAAAACTAAATGCAAATCCCAGTTGATAGATGAAGAGCTCCATTCTGCTATGAGGTTTTATTTCCATTAGCTTTTCGCTATGAGGAAAGTCCGTATTTTCAGACCATAAACATCTGCAAAATGTGATCTACATATGGATAAATCCCAGTGCAGTAACAAGGCTGCATGTTAAAATTGAGGAGATGTCCATGGAATTTAAAACTCTACACCTGTTGTTTTGCAGCTTGTCGACCTGGGTTCTACAAAGCCTCTGCCGGCAATGTGAAGTGTGCCAAATGCCCACCTCACAGCTCTACCTATGAAGATGCATCTCTGAACTGCAGGTGTGAAAAGAATTACTTTCGCTCTGAGAAAGACCCTCCATCCATGGCTTGCACCAGTGAGTAGCATCATTATGCTCGGGGCTGTCATTCTTGCTCCTCCATCTGTATCTCAGCAGCTTGCTTGCTTCCTCTCATGTCCCATTGCAGTCGGCCATCCACTGCTTCCCATGTCTTCTTACATGTTAGACAGGCTACCAAAAATTGGTGGGCTGGGTTTATGTCTTTCTATTTTCATCTTCTCCTTCTCTTTCTCTGTTAGACTCAAGAAGGAGAGATAGGATTTTTGAATTACTACCAATATTTTCAGCCTTCAGTTCTGAGCTGCACCCTGAGGGTATTGTCTATCTATAAGAAAACATGGTCCTTGATAGCCTAGGTATGTAGTCCAGTGAAATATTTCAGGAGTCCCTACAGGAAATAACTAGAAGAATTTGGCTATCTGCATTTTTGAATTTTGTATTTTTGCACCCTTGTTATTCCCATCTTAGAGCACTACAGAAAATCTCATCCTTCTGATTTCCTGTTTCATTTTGTAGGACCACCATCTGCTCCAAGAAACGTTATCTCTAACATTAATGAGACATCTGTTATCCTGGACTGGAGCTGGCCTCTTGACACTGGAGGCCGGAAAGATGTGGCTTTCAACATAATTTGCAAAAAATGTGGAGGAAACATCAAGATGTGTGAGCCCTGTAGTGACAATGTGCGATTCTTGCCCCGTCAGACTGGACTCACCAACACCACGGTGACAGTAGTGGACCTCTTGGCACATACCAATTACACTTTTGAGATTGACGCAGTCAACGGGGTATCTGACTTGAGCACCCTTTCCAGACAATTTGCTGCTGTCAGCATCACAACTAATCAGGCTGGTGAGTCCTTTTTTGATTACCCTTTCTTTGTTTAAAACTACTGAGATCTATGTACCTTTGTTTCCTTTCCCTGTTTTACAGGAGTTACTTCAACCACTTGTGTGCTAGGGTAACTAAATGACTTAAATATGCTTGTAAAAGTAAAAGCAGAAACAAGCCCAGTGTGTATTGCTGTCAAAGGACCTGGCAGCAGGACTGTTATGATTAACTCCCAGTCCCCAGTTAATAGTCTCTAATAGCAGACTCATGTGATTCCTTAGCCAAAATGTGTTTTATTAATAAAACCAGATTTTAATAAAACACTCATTTCAATAATCTCCAACATAAATTGCTGTAGTGATGTTAGTGATTAGTTTTGATTAAATAGAAGTGAAAAAATGCTTTAATGTTAGACACATAAAAAGCTAACATTAAATTAGAGAGATTTAAAACACTGTTTTTTTTTTTTCCCCCCCTCTTTACAAGTTGTCTCACGAGCTCTGTATTATTGCCAACATGATTGGGGTGTCGAGCTGAATACTGAATTAGGTCCTGGTGTTTTAGCTGGTGGTGTGCAGTGACTACTTCTGTGGAAAATTGTGAAAGTCCTCAAGGCCCTCCATAGGCAAAGCAATATGCCCTGACTGTTGGGTAAGAACTTTTGTCACTGCTGTGCTGTTTTACCAGTGGCTTCTCATTTGACAAGGTTTCATTTACCTGAAAGATGTGAAGAATCTAGACTCCTTCCTTGCACTTATTTAGGTACCATTTGTGTAGGAGCAACATTTTCCAGTGAAGAGAAAGACTAGATCCTGAAATTCCTGTAGGTCTGCTCCATGCCGTTTACCATTAGGAAACGTTGTACAGAAAGCATGTGTGCTTGCAGTAAGTCTAGTCCCACCTCCTCCCATCCCACACCCCACCCCAAATATCTACATGTCTGTCTTCCTCAAAGCCCAAACTGAGTTACCATCATTCTAAGTAGACAATCTCGTTGTGAGCCATCTTATTGCAGTGTTTTTCACATAGCAGATACATCTCTTCTCCTCAGATCACATATCAGCTTGGGTGGGAGTCATAACAATGTGATAACAGACTGTTTTCTGACAGCAGTCATTACATTTCCTAGTGCTCTGGAGGACTAACTGACTATGAAGTAATCAGATAAAAGTGAAGTGAATCTACCCAATTTAAACATCTCATGACCTGTTTCTCATCTGGGCATTCAATTTAGCTCTGAAACGTGCTTTTTCTTTTTGTACATACCAAACAATTTGCTTCTTTTCCAGTAACATTTTTGGATACATACGTCAGCGACTTGAACAGCCTTTGTTTAGTTGGTCTCTTTTCTTCTGTTTTTTATATCAGACATATTGCTTTTCAGCCTGTTCATCACCATTCAGTTAGAAATCACCTGGGGACACTCCATAGAATGAACTCTAGGATCAATGAAATTATTTCACTGCAGTCTTCCTGCTCTGCAGTGTTCTTCCCCAAGGACCAGAGCAGGCTGCCTTTGCACACTGATGCAAGATAAATTTTGGTTTTGGTTGGACCCCATAGTTCCTGTGACATGGCAGAGTCAATGCACATCTGTAAATAGCAACTTTATTTAATGCAACCAACAGGCTGCTTTTTGTTTGTTTGTTCTTTTGTTTTCTGGTTTTATGCATATACTATTTTTGCTAAAGTACATTTGGATGGTGTGGGCTACTGCAGGCTTGATTGTGCTCCCTCTTAACATATCAATCAATTTACTATATTAGAATTCTCCAACAAGTTCTGCACGTTGCTAAAATAATACCTTAAAAATGTGTATGAGTCATCTTTTAAACTATAAATACCAAGATGCATTTTCTCTTAAATTCCCTTCCTGGTTAGCTCACAAAAGGGGCACATCAAAAGGATATTTTTAGATAAAAACCTGGGAAAAGGACTGGAGCAGAAAGACTGAATATCTTGGATTATATTATAATTAAATATTTAATTTAAAGCATTAAAGCACATTTGAGCTATATCTGGAAGAGGCCAAGACCCCAAAAGTCAGCCATGACTCTCAGGTTATTATGTGTGCTGTCTGCCTCTGGGTACATTCCTTCAAGGGCAGAGGTATCCACCAGTTGGATAAAGCTTTGCTAAAAAAGTTTTTGCTAAAGCTTCCTTCTCCTGGAAGTGTTTCAGGGACTGGTTGGATGTGACTTTGAGCTACCTGGCTTAGTGCAAGGTATCCTTGCCCATGTCAGGGGGCTTGGAACTAAATAATTTTAAAGACCTCTTCCACCCCAAAACATTATGTTTCTGTGATTAGATGACTAAGCTCTGCTGGTCTCAAGGAGAGAAATATTTCTTTAGGGGTTTTGTTCTGTCACATGGGTTGATAAGGTTCAGTACAGCCAGAAGGAAGCTTGGGGAACTGTCCCTGACAAGCCCACGGAAGGAACAGTGTCAGTCTGTGAGCTTTGGAGAGAGGATTGAAGTACAGAAGGTCCCCACAACCTGTATCTCCTCAGTCTGTCCTGAATCCAGGCTATTTCACTTCTGTCAGCCTTGGTCTAAGAGACCTGTACCCTTGCAATGGTTATGATGAGGTTGCAGTTTTAATCCTGGATTGTCAATATCCATGTGCTTCTTCAATACAATGTCAGGGTCCATCCCAGCTTAGTGAAAGCTTTTCTGCAGAATATTTCATACCCACCCAAAACATTGTTTTTCAGGTGCTGGGTTTCCAAGAGTATGAGGCAGAACTTCAGAATGTTTTACATTTTCTAACGAAAAACAATGTGATTTTTGTGGCAGTTCTCTTGGTGGTAAAAATCAGACATTGTACATCTATGCTTCAGATAAACTCAGTTCAGAGAGGTTTTCAAGCCCAGTCTAACAGTAAAAGAAAGGTGTTTTGCTTTCAGTTTTAAGGTTTGAAACATCCAGACTCCATTCTACTAGTTCTGTGAATGTAAGAAAGATAATAATTTTCATGGTACAAAACTGTTATACAGCCAAGATCCAGTCCTCTGAACTGAGGGAAACTCTGAATTGTTTGGGAAGTTGGATTAGATTTTTTTCTTCCACTGTCTCACCTATATTCTTCTGCACTTTTTTGGACTGTCTTTTCCTTCTCTTCCAGAGGAGGTTAATGAGCAGGTGTCACTGAAAAAAAAAAATAAAAAATTGTATGGTCTCTTGCAAAATGCCATTAGAAAGGTACGACATTGGAATATTTCTGATTCCTGTTTCTGTATCTGGTATGGAAATAAAAGAGAAAGGGCACATATTTCATTTTTATCTAGTTGGTTGATCTTTGATTGCTCTCTAATACATGTCTTCAGTTGCTGCCTGATACCTCTTCCCCTGAATTATTTTGAAGCTGTCTGCTGCTATCCAAAGGAAGCCCCCTGCTCATATCAATATCTTGCACTGCACAGATGTTGTCTCTTAATAACACCAATCGACCCTGTTTAGAAAGGGTCATTGGCTGCTGAAGGATATGGAATTCAGTACCCCTGGTGGTGGTGTGCTAATTGTGGATGTGCCCCACAGAGCAGCTGACAGCCATGCTCTGCTGCCTGGCTTGTTACTGGCATGCTCGGGCGTCTGGGCAGAGATACTGTAGGCTTACTGGGTTTTCTGAACACAGTTTAAGGGCTTCTTAAAAATGCTTTTATCCATAAAGACCAGGAAGTTTTCTGTTCCTTGGAGATTCATAAGTGACCCAAAGGGAGTCCAAGGAGGTTTTAAATGGAAATAGGAATGCAATTCACTGAAGAAAGATCTAAGTTTGGTAGGGAAAACACAATTGTGCTGCTGGATAATCTGCTTGCAGCAATGAGGGAGGAGGTTTTCCAATGCAAAATAGACATATATGAATCAAGTATGTTTTACAGATGCTCTTTCAGAAAGTAACAGTTTTTCTTGCCTGTCACTGCTAATGTGGTATGACACACTGCGGTACAGGTTGTAGGTATGCCTCAGGAATGCTGAGCAAAAAGATTAGTTTTTTAATCAGTGGCCTAATTGACCTAACACTTTAAATAGACATATTCTCTACAGTGATCTTTTCAGAATAGAGGAGACAAGGAGAAATTTTTGAACTTGTGGAAGTCAGCACCATTAGAGGATACTGATCTTTCTAATGGGTTTTAGGAAGCCTTGGCCATCCCATCAATATCCCACTGCACTCAGTGGTGTCCCTACTCTTTCCTCTCAGCAGATGTGAGAAAAAAGGTTCTGTTTGTTTATTTAAAGTCTGTTTGCTTAGGTTTGTGTAGCTATGTATTCCTCGGTTCTAACAACTATAAACTCATGCAAACAGTGTGATAGTGGCATGTCTAGTAAACAATAAATACAGTTCTGTCTGTATTTGATGTATAAAAGAAAACAAATACTGAAGGCATGTTCAGATTGTTGAAACCTGGGGAAGTCTCACAGTGAGCAATAACAAATAGTATTTGCTATATTCCTGAAGAGGGCTGCACTTTGTATCCAACAAATAAATGTAATATCTGTGTAACTATGGTCCATGTAAGTCCATTGAATATAAGCATATACTTAATGATAAAAGTGTATTTAACTGCTTAAGACTTAATTCACAAATAAATAATATTTACTAGCTACTCTCTCTAAAGGCTCTAGTTTTACCTGGAGAAAGTGTTAGGATTGGTTTGTAAAGAGTTCTTCTAGGTCTGTGTCTCAAAGTTGAGTAATGTGTAAAATTGAAACAGAACATTTCCTCTATAGTCATGTTTTGGCACTGTGACAAAGTTAGAGTCTGTATTTTCCTGACTTTCTAGAATGTAATTCTGGTGTGCTTCCTCCAGCATGTTATTTTCAATGTGAGCCTTTAGCATTCCTGTAGCTGAGTACAACTTGCACCTGGGGAGGAATAACACCATGCCCCAGGACATGCTGGAGGCCAACTGGCTGCAAAGCAGCTTTGCAGAAAAGGACCTGGAGGTCCTGATGGAGCATATGGGATTGCAGTAGGAAGAGCACTATCAGGAGGTCAAGGGAGGTGATCCTCTCTGCTCAGCACTGGTGAGGCCACATGTGGTGTGTCCAGCTCCGTCCCCCCTCAGTACAAGAGAGACATGGTTTTACTGAGGCTAGACCAGAGAATGGTCACTAAGATGATTAAGGGAGAGGAACGTCTGTCATATGAGAAGAATCAGACAGAGGTAGGGCTAACCAGCCTGGAGGAGAGGATGCTCAGGTGGATCTTACCAATATATAGAAAGGCCTGATGGAAAAGTCTAAAGAACACAGAGTGAGGCTTTCCGCACTGGTACTTAGTGATAGGAAAAAGGGTAGCGGTTATTAACTGAAATACAAGAAATTTTGTTTAAATGTAGGAAAAAACTTTTTTTATTCTAAGTATGATTGAGCACTGGAACAGTTAGACCAAAGAGATTGTGACATCTCTATCTGTGGATGTATTCAAAATCTGATTGACTGAGGTCCTGACCAACCTCCTCTGTCTGACCCTGCTTTCAGTGGGGTCTGGACTGATCTGCAGAAGCTCATTCCTACCTCAGTCTATGTCTGATGATAGCAGCAACTAGAAGGAGACCACATAAGGGGCTGTTCAGTAGTTACTGTCCTCCTTAGCTTTGACTTTTTCATCCTTTTAGCAAAGCTTTCTCAGTGAAATTTGGGAGAGTAATCTCCACACATACTACTCCAGTTGGAGAGAGAATAAACCTATGGGTGCAAAGGTGCTGTTAACCTCAATATCCTCATTTCACATAAATCTGTGAAAATATTGTTGGATCATTTGTTTTGGCACTTAGCAATGATAACCTCAAAACTCCTACCATTTATCACAGCACATAAATTTTATGCATAAATGAATATGGAAAACTGCAGTAGGATTGTCTTATTTTACAGAATACCTCCATAACACTAGATGGCTTTAGGGAGGTTTGATTTTGTTAAATTACCTGGGGATTACAGCCTTCTTCCTAAGCATTTTCATCAGAGGGCCTGAAGGATCCAGTCTTACTCATCTGTGTATTGTATAGCATTAATGTATGCTACAGTACTATAGCAAACAGCTATGGTGCTCCCCTTTGGAGTTAGCAATGAGTAAACTGAGACCTACTTTCCACTAACTGGCTTTCCCCATGTGAATATTAGGATACCTTATTATGGGAGGAAGCAGTTTTAAATTGCATGTGAGCATTTCAATTACACTGCTGAAAACCTTTGCACAGTTACAGTTGTGTAATTCTAAGAATTAGTATTTTCCTGTCTTTTCATGTTAAATTAATTGGGACACTCTAAAGGAAGCGTGCTCATTTTGGGATTTGAACTGAACAAATTAGTTTATCAGCAAGTTTACATTACTCTAGTACAGTTTTACTATGGAGACAGATAATTTATGTCTGAAGATGTCTTTGGGCTTCCTAGCTGTAAAGAACAGTATAAGCTCTAGAATATTAACTGCTGTTGCAAAAGAGCTTGTCTGCAGTTTTATCTTTATTTTCCCTGTATTATATTCAAAGGGCTTTGGATCACCATGCAGGGTAGCAAATCCAGTTATGCAGGTTAGACTGCAGTGGCCACAGGGACAGAGCAAAGAGAATGATCAAATCTTGTACAGGATAGATGGGAACAAGGGCATGAAGTCTGTGACTCTTTTTGTGACATTTTCCTGGGTGGAGCAAATACTCCACGTAAGGCCTGAATATTCTTTCCCCAAACCCCAGCTTTGCATGTGCATGTTTCTAGGTTCCTAACCCCTCTATTATTTCCAACCTGATTCAGCAAAATAAGTATTGGCAACAAAGTTCAGTGAACAGAATTACATTTTCTCTGTTTTCCAAATATACCTGTGCTGATGCCTGATTTATTTGGTTTTTTAATACCTGAGGTCTTTACTGCATGACTGCTTGATAATAAAGTAGACTGTTTTGATTTAATCACTCAAAGCACAGTGTAACAGCTTTAAGTGTAGTTTTATATTTAATTAGTTGTTAAGGACTTAAGAACTTGTAAACCAAGATCTCAACAGAGCAGCTGCAAATGGTGGGATCTGTGGATTCAGCTACACTAATCCAGTGTCAATAGTAGAAAAATTCCAAAGAGTTTTGTGCTGTCACCTATTCTGGCATCAGGGGAGAAACAAAGGGATATTATGTAAGAAGAGACCCCCCTCAGTTCAACCCAGCTCTTCCACACAATCCATACATGATTCAGATAGCTGAAAACAAACAAACAATCAAAAACACACAATCAAAAAAACCCACAAACAAAAAAGTAAACCCCAAACCAAAATCAGAGTATAAGTAGGAATGTCCACATTCCTGCTGTAGAAAGGAATACAAAGGAAACACAGGAAACTTTTTGAGGGCTATGTTCTACCTAGAGATGTCAGTCATTTTCTAGTAATTATAGAAAGTGATTAAGCTCCTCAGGTGCCTAAAAATGCCTAAACCTGAGCTTTGGTCCTTCCAACAATTCAGTTGTGTACTTGTAAAATATTGATTCTTTCCTCTGCACAGTTTCTTTCATATAGCAATCTTCAAGAGAATAATCATCCCTGGATCCAAACTGAGACATCTCCACAAATCTATAGTAGGAAGAATAACAAAAAACTAGATAAGAAATACATCACCTCTGGCTTCCCTAGAAGAGCAGTAGTCTGATTATCAAGAGTCTTCTCCTTTTATCTTTTGTATTTCTGAAGCTCATAAAGTTGAACAATTCATGCGGTCTGTTTGATCACCTTGCTTAATCATTTAATGCATGCATGAAAAGGTGTGGGAAAACCTATGACTGCAGTAGTAGCTGTGCATATGTACTTGTACTTGTACTATGACAGTATCAGGTCTGAAGGTTGATTTGGTAATCCATTTCTCTCTCTCTCATTATTTTTCTTGATTAATGAATAGCAAAGTTTAAAAAGACATCAACCAGGTATTTTTTTCAGGTGCTAACACACAGCCCAGTCCGTTGCATAAATTGGATCAGATTTATTTTTACTCCTCTTTCTGCTTCTTTCTTAAATGTATTTCTTGGTTGTCAAATCTAGCAGTTTTGAAACACAGAAGGGATAAATCTCTTTAAGGAGAAGGCATCCGATAAGGCACTATTTTTGCAAGGCACCGGGATGAAAGTTTTTTAAAAAGGCTTGAGAACAAAACTGAACACTAGGTACAGGAATAAGAATCATTAGAAGGAGACTCTTAAAGGATAGACATAGCTAGTTTGTAATATCTTGATCTACATGTGTCATTAGCAGATTTAAAATTTCAAGCCATCCTTTAATTTTAGCTTCGGAGAATTAACTTTTAAAATGCAGAAAGAATCAGTAAATTTTTCAGTGCCATTGTATGTAAAGACTCCTAGAATAAGTTGTTAAAGCTTCCTCAGAACTAGAATTTTATTTGCCTGAAATCTGTAGTTTCGAATAAATTCAGCACCAAGTTGAGCACTAAGCTGTATTTCAATGTATGTCTGATTCTGTGCAGGAACCGTGATGCTCTTTATGTAATCAGCCTTTATTCTGTTAATCTCAACTCCACTGTCTTCAGCAACTCACAAACAATGTGTGATGCTCCCTTTTAAAAATAAAATCCATATTTAGAAAGGATTGTGTGCACTTTACAATCTAAATCCCAAGACAGGTCCCTTAAGTAGATCTGTCTTCTAAGAAAGACAATTTGAGAAAGCCACAGATGTTTGGTGCATGATATATTTCTTTCTTTCCCTATGGTCCTTATAAAAGGGACAAGAAGATAGACTTATTAAAAGTGAGCTAATGACATGATGTAGGGAGTCTCTGGTTCACTGACTGTTATTACAGCTGTGCCCCATTACGTACTGAATACCTAGGACATGCTTGTTTTTTGAATGACATTTATCTTTTGAGTTTTGTACATTCCTGGCATAAATAAAGATTTTACGCTTTTCAAATGTGTTTTACAGTTCAGCCCAGAGGCTATTCAAGGATCATTTTAACTCAATAAAAATCCTCCTTTAGGGATATAAAAGGGAAGTGTTTTAACAATGTCACTCTATGCATAGCCTGTTATTAGCTAGAGATGTTCTTCCTGCAAAGCCTTTGATCCCTTTTTCCCTGAATGTCAAGGAAGCTCTGCCAAGGCTTCACAGTCTGTGGCATACATTGGTCTCTTCTGTGAGCAGTCCTCATGTGAACGCTCATGACCTTAGAGAAAGTTCACAGCTGAAGTTTGTGCCTCAGACAGTGTTTTCACTTCAAATACTTCTTAGCTACCTTTTCCAGAAGTCATGGCAAAGTTGTGTTCAGCAGTCAGTGGATAATGGTTTTCTTTACTTGCTTCTGTTTAACAGGAGGTTATGTGTGAATTCTCATTTAAGATGCTTAGCACTCAGTTAAATAATATTCCTTAGACTTCTGGTTCTCTTTCCGTTATCTGTGATAGCATTCTCTATAATCATTGTGAGAAAGCAGTCTGTGTTTTCCTCCACCATATTCAAAACTGTCAACAACTCCCCTTGCTTCTTGAAACTATTCCACCTAGACAATTTGCAGGCTGGGGACAGCTAGGGAAAAAAATTGTTGCTTGTTTCTTTGGATTTGGGGACTATTCCCATCAAATTATCCATATAATAATGAAGTTGTGATCTCTTTTCAAGTCTGTTCCATCAGAGATCCTTTGAAAATTAAAGGATCCAAAGCTATCTGTGACACTGTCAAAGGGTGACATGGCAAGAGGCTTGAGAAACATTGTTTTCCATTCACAATGTTTTATGACCAAGTTGAAAAGACAGACCAGTTTGGCAGGATGTGGTGACTGCTTATAAGTATATAATATCATAAATTACTTACCTCAGGGCAGTTGTCATCTCTGGTTTTGGCTACTGGCATTTCTAGAGATGGTTCTTAAGAACATTGTGGATGGGATGTCTCTGATTAGGCAAAGAACTAAACTTTCAGCAACTTTCATAGAAAGGGAAAGATTATTCAGCACCTGACAGTCGATGTTATGAGCATTGTGAATACATCCTTTTTTTCTGAAAACTTCACACCAGGAAGCTTGAGGCTCTTATGTCCTATAAAGAAATGTAACAATGAGGTAGGAAAGGCAAAGCAAAACTGTTTATTTAAAACTGATATGGTCTTAAGTACATTCAGTGAAAAATATGAAGTATTGCAAAGCTCCCACCATCACCATCTCAAACAGAGAACACAAAGAATAACATTTGTGTTATGAGTACCTTTGGGCTGAATCCTTATGAATGCATATATGGCATTTGTCTCCTCTCTGAAATAACATCTGTGAACGCCATGGCACAATAGTTTTCAGTTTCTGAAGCAAATGCCTCGTCCAGCCTGATGCTTCCCAAAAGGACAGGGCATTACCATGATTTATCACACATGTGTTAAACATATGAGGAAGTCTAACATTTTGTTTGCTCTGTGGAAGGCATTTGCTATCTCTTTTAATAAAAAGAGGGAGAAAGAATGTGCAACACTTAATGAAGTTTGCTTTTAATTTAGAATTTATTTGTGAGAGTGAGAAATGATCTCCGATAATCACTTGTCCAGGGACAGCTGCTGCCCAGAAGGTTGCCTTTCTCCCCTCTTAGGAGTGCAGAGAAAATCAAGCAGCAGCCTTTTTGTGCAATTCCTGCTGAAGCTGCTTGTTTTCCCCTTTCCAGTTCCCTGTCACCTATCCTTCACAGCACCTGTGCAATGCCTGCAGCGACTCTGGAGTCTATAACAACAGACTGGACTCCACCAGCCTCCAGATGGATTTGGGTACTTCTGCGATAGTGCAGGCAAGCATCCATTAAAAATAACCCTGAACAAATTGGTCTTAAAAATGTTTCATCCTTTTTCTAGGAGAAACATACACAGCTCCCACACTCTGCTTTGTTTCATCCAAAGTAAGCCTGCTTCTATTTACCCTTCAAGTTTTGTACCATTTTGTTTCCTTCCACATTTTGATGTGTAAATAGCCCTCTCCCAGAAACTGGGAACCGTTTCATCCACTTCCTAAAAATTGCATCCTGCTAGGATCCAGCCTGAATCTGGAGTGAGGGTCCTGTGTGCTCACATGGCAGGGTGGGAGCATCTTGCTCTTGGGACGGAAAGGTTCCCTAATGTCTAGACAGGGAAAAGCAGAGGAGGTATGTTGCATTCTTGCTGACAGTCACCTAATGATGTTAGGGAATGAGATGACATTTTACAGCCCAAGTCATAAAAATACACGGAGTCTGCTTCAGCTCAAGGAAAAGGTGCAGGAACACGAACACAAGTACTGTGCTAGTTTAACTACGTGTCCTGCAGATTACAGGGCAAAGGACTGTGTCTGCACACACATTGAAACTGAAGGTAATTGTGTCTGGAAGAGGAAGGTGTAGGGTTTAGCAGGTTTCCAAAGTGCTGTTAAAGTGTAACTGTTTTCCCCTCCTTCTGCCTCCTGGGAGGCACCTGGGGAGGAGAGGCTGACTGATCTGCATGGAATATGCCTGAGGGATCAGCCCTGGGCCTCAGCACCAGGGCAGTGGGCAGCAGAGCCTTTAAGTGCACTTGACAGAGAAAGTGAGTAGTAATGCAATTGGAGAAGGTATAAATTAAATAAATTTTGGTCCTGCTTCCTGGGAGAAATCATCTTTAATAAGCCCCATAGATGTTACTCTGCTAACTACATGTTTGAGATGTAAAGGATCCAAGGACAAGTTCAGCAGTTCATACAGATAGTCTATTAATTAGACCATGTTATGGAGATGTTGTATTGTTACACTGATTTGCAAGCCATTACTGAGGACTCTGTCATGTATCAAATGCTGGTTGGTAGTGGAATAGTTGGATAAATCTTAAGGTGGATAGAGAGTCATGTTACACAGACTGCATCCAGGCAGGTTTTCAATGTCTCCAGAGAAGGGGACTCCACAACCTCCCTGGGCAGCCTGTTCCAGTGCTTTGTCACCCTCATAGTAAAAAGGTTTTTTCTTATGTTCAAATGGAACTTCCTATGTTCCAGCTTGTGTCCATTGCCCCTCATCCTGTCACTGGGAACTACTGAGAAGATTCCACACTGGGAACTACTGAGAAGATTCCAGCTCCATCTTCCCTGCACCCACCTTTTAGATAATTGTAGGCATTAACAATGTCTCTCCTCAGCCTCCTCCATGCACATTGCATGAATTAAATGCACATGCATGGGCACCCAATTCTTGCACAAAGACAAGTTCTCTTGTTTATCCTGTCTCTGTGGATGTGACTCTGGTTTTCCAGAGAAAATGCTTCTGTGCAAGAGATCAGTTTGTTCATTCAAAGATCAGTTTTTTCCCTTCAAATTGTATGATAGTTTTGTGGTTTGAACACTGGTCCTCTAAGACTTAAAAGATTTAGGCTTGGGTCCCAGGGGATTCTACTGTCAGAGGCTGCATATTTAATTTTCAGAGTATGATCTTTATTTACTGCCTGTGTTCCATGTTATCTCCTAGGGACATTATAGACATTAAAGAAAATTTATACATTATATCAGATGACAGTATTATGATTAGATAATGAAATAGTGAGTTTTCTAAAGAGAGAAAAAGGAACAAGGCTTCCATTCATTCAGCAGTGGAGAAGTTTCAATCAGTGTATTACAGTCAGTTCTGCTGGCTCAGGTATGTTCTTGATCACCATCTTTCAGCGTAGTTGAAATGTTTTGCTCTCTGATGCTGGTGGCTATTTGCAAGCAATAGCTGGAGGTGAGCAGGTCGTGGTCATTTTAGAATTAAATCCTTCCCTAAAATTTAATTTGTGATCTAGAGACCTAAGCAAGAAACAAAAGGACTCTAAATATTTCAGCAGTTCTACACACATGGCTTCCCAAAGTTAATACTGAGTTGTGTCTGTCACAGGACAGGGAATTTTCTTCCAGTATATGTACACATCTGTAAGCCAGTCACATATAGAAACAATAACCAAGGAATAAAGAAAAAGTCCATAAGGAGATTTATATACAGCTGCTATTAAACCAGAGGAAAACAAATGATCTGTTTGGGTCAGTTTCACTGGGAAATCAATTTCAGCAGAGTTTTATCGTCATCTCTGCTAGATCCTACAGGTTATTTTTTTCACCTTCAATAGTTTTGAGTGAGGTTTTTACACTTGTGAGTCTAAGCTCCCCGGATCATTGCATTTGATACCTTTTCAGCATCCAGATTCCCAGTTGTCACAAATGCTACCTAACAACACTGAGCACTGGGAGTACATTTCCCCTTGTAACTCTAGGGAGTTTTGAGTGTTCATATTAAATTCTTAAACTAGTTGTGAACCAGGTAGATGGTAGTACAAGACAAATACTAACCATCTGATGCATAAAAATGCCTCTATATGTATTGCATGTAACTAATAAGACTAAATCTCTCAGTACCCTGAGTCTTATTCAATGAAGTTAAGAGAACTAATAAATTAATCAAAGCAACAATAAAAGCATTTCATCCAAAAAAACACTGAAACAGTGTTAATTTAACTTCTTAGTCTAAAATAGTTCTTTAATTAAGTTCTATCTCCAAATACATGTTTTCTAAATGATAAATCAATTTAACCTAACTTAGTGTCACTATTGATGCTTTAATATAATTTTTTAAACTTCAAATTATCCTAAAAACTTCATAATGTTTCATTATTTGCTAACCCACAGTACAAAATCTGTTTTTCAGTGGGAGCTGCAGACATTTAAAATATTTGTCCTATAATTCTGTTGTTGCACAATCTAATTGTCTTTTAATTTAAGAATGGTCTTGGAACTTCAGTGAAAAATGACTATTCTAAATATGGAGTGCTTCTGTTCCTTTTTGTAGCTGGATTTTTAATTTGGTTTCATCCTTTTGTATCTCTTTAATGGTTTTCAGGAAACTGAAAGCATTTGATTCTCTTCATCATACAGAAACTGAAGACTATATGCATGACTGCTCATGGTGATGTCTTCATTGTGTAATGGTTTATAACATTAACTTTCTTTTAACTGTGTGCTGGATTTTCAAACTCTTCCAAGTAAACAGTAAAACGTGGTAAAACTGAGTTGCTCTGGTGAGAAGAGAGAATTAGTTGTGTTACAAAATAGAAAATATGCCTTAATTTTGCTTGCACACTATTTAGAACACAATATATAGGGTTTGATTTATTGCATTGCATTTAGGGAGGCATACAAAAAGAAATTAAGCCCATGATCTAAATGTTAAGTTATTCCTGCCAACTGCAGTCCAGCCCTTGAGCTGCGACCACGGGTCAGGAAGGCACCTCTGTTGTCATACGGCTGTCCCAGTGCAGGACACATTACCAGGCTGCCTTAATTCTTAATTAAATCCATTAATTGTAGTAGATTTAAGTGTAAACTTAGAATTCCCCCTAACAATGTTTTCTTAAACTAGGGTTCAAGGATTTCTAGCACATTTCAAACCTGCCTATCTAACATTGCATTAAGATTTAAAACTTTAACAATATGTGTCTTGCAGACCAGCAAAGCAAGGTTATGCCATGTGCTGTGCTGGTGGTTTTTTTTTTTTAATTTTATCTCAGCTTGATCAAATCAAAATATGGCCTGTGTTCATCAGTCTGTTCTGTGTGTGAGCAAAGGAGGCAGTTCTGAATACAGGCAAAAAAACAATTTAGTAAAGAGAGAGAGAGAAAGATATAGATGATATAGATATAGATATAAATATAGATGTAGATGATATAGATATACAGGGCAGCAGGAACAGCAGAGGAGCCAGGGCAGCTCCTGGCTTACAGCAGAACCTGATCTGGGGCAAGTCAGGTTGCTGCTTGAGCAGTGACAAGCTGTGCAGGGTGGCAGCCCCTCCAGGCACAGCATCCTGACTCCTCCCTCTGCCCCTACCTGCGGGGGACTGGCTGTCAGGGATGCTCACATCAAGAGTTATCCTTGCTCCTTCCTACTCCACTTTTTGCAGAAGAAGTGTCCCAGTGCTGAAGTCATCTTGTGAGCAACACAGCACAGTTTCACCTGTCCTTTGAAGAGGACACAGCCTGACATAATGCCAGAAAAGGAACTGCTGGGTGAGGTTCTTGTGAGGGATGACCTCTCCAGGGCTCTGTTTTGTCACAGAATCACAGAAGGAAATCAATGTCCACTGTTGCTTGCAAAGTCCAGGGTGAACACGCAGAGATGAATGGAGCAGCAGGGAATTTAGAAAATCTGTACCCTGATATTGAGTCTTTATTTTTAACACTCTCTGTGCTTCAAAATTAAAATGCTCAGGTGATAGGCAAGATAGTTTTACTAGATGAAAAAGACAAATACAAGATTAAAAATTAATATTAAGTTGCAAATACATATCTTCCCCTCTGAACACAAAATAGTGTGGTTTATCCTCTGGAAATAAATAGTTAATGTCCTAGAAGCAGACACTGTCTGAGAAACTTGCTGTTAATTTCAGCAAGTACAGCTACTTACAAGAAACTTAGCTGAAAGCAAAAGTACAAACCAGAAAATCACCTTTATCCTGGCCCAAACCAGGACATTTAAAAACCAAAATATATGAAGACAGACACTTCTCCTTTATGAGCTGAGGAATAGTGCCTTAAAACCAGGTAACTTTTGTAATCCACATAAGGTAGTGATTTATGCAGATTTGGAATACATAATTTCCATAGCTCAGAGGTCCAGTAGCTGTTGGAGTGGCCAGTCATTGCAGGCAGTGTATTACAGAACTCAGATATGTTGTGTACGTGGGGTTAAAGGTGTCTGAAAATTTGTGTTCCCCGTTACGATCCCTCCCCCCTCCACTTGGCCGTCTGTGGGATGCTCTCTCTCCCAGACATTCAATATATATAATTTCTAAGCAGTTTCAGGAACCCAAGGGATTAGAAAAGGTATATGAATGTTTTATGATGTTATTGATAACTGCAGAGCAGACAGTTTTCTAATAAAATGCTGTGAGATAAGTTACTAAGCATCTGCAGAGATGTGTGTAAATGAGCTCAAAATATGGTGTTGGAAGAACACTATTTTTAAAACACATTGGTAGTGGAGCATATAAGACTATTTCAGACTTCCATGAGAATGTGTTATAGTACGATTTACCATAATTTATTAGAGGAAAAGACATTTCTGTTCATCATATATTAATTATTCATAATATCTGTATTAATGTTACTTTAATGGGGAATGTTTCCAGCTGGGATACTGGGCTCGGCAATCTATTCCCATGCAAATTTAAAAAAAAAAAGAAAAGAAAAAAAAGATTAATAGCTTGTCTTTAAAAAAAGACATAAAAATGACTTATAAGAGCATAAAAGCAGCAAGCATGGGTATATGAGTTAACTTAGAGCTGCAACAGTAGAGCAGTCCAGCTAGATAACCGCTCTGTATTTTGGTTCTGGTGCTGCTTTGTCCCTGAGTGGAATTCAAGTGGAATTGCTGAAGGATGTTAGTTGTAAGAGTCCTGTATACCTAGCCCTACTGCTTTTCAGGTCTTCATCATGACACTTTTTCCCCTTCTACTTAAAAAATTTAACAAACTTACCAACCAAAAAACAAACAAAAAACCCCAGAAGCCACCAAAAAACCCCCTAAAACCTCCAAAACTTTATTTCAGTAATTTAAGTTCAGGATAAAAAAAAAAAAAATTTTTTGCAGCTTTTTAATCTTCTCAGAAAGCTATCATTTCACCTAAGTGCCATGAAAATATTACTCAGAAGATGTTTTTCAGTGCAGAATGAATATGGAAGTGCATATTTATGTATGTGCTTGTGCTTGTACATAGCTTTCTAAATGCTCAGTTATAGGAGGATGTCAATATTTAGATTAAAACTCAAGACTGGAAGGTGTGTTTTGATGAAAGTTTAGGTAAAATCAACCACAGCATGAATTTTCCAAATTTTATTTTAGTTGAAAATTCTTTTTTGCTGACTTTTAAAAGCTCTCTTGCAGGGATGAAAACCCAAACAGAAAGAACACTGGCTAATGAATGCAAATGTGTAATGCCTGTAAAATGCAAGTTTTATATGAACAGTAAAAGCTTCACAGGATTCAGCTGAAATTAAATTGTTTAGATCAGCTAGAGCCTTTTTATTAGGATAGCACAATGTTGAACTTACAAACGCATTTGTTTTACATGTTAAGATAAAAGGCTGTTTCTTGGTAAAAGTTTTTATGTTTTGTTTTGGGTATTTTTGGTTTTTTTAATGACACTTAAAATCTTTAATCTGTGATCTGTAAGCTATCATATGATTAATTTTGGTGAGAGCCGTGGAAGAGAAGCATTTGGTGTGGGAAACCAACCCAGAAGAAAAAAAAGAAAATATTTAAAAATTGCATAGCTTTCAATGAGTTCAGGAAACCTAGGCCTGGTCTTGGAAAAACGTGTAGAGCTGGGTGGTCTAAAGCTGAGCTTATGTTCAAGAATCATAGGTAATTATTATTTTTTTCTGTAACTCTGACAGTACTTCCAAGCTTTGGGTGGTGGGTGATTCTGTGGCATACAATCAGTTGTTTTGCCTAACTGATTAATACAGAACAGAGATGAGGTTTTGGGTTTTTTTTTTCAAATTTCATTTTCAAAGAAGTGTGGTAAAGGAGAAGTGTATATGGGAGCAATTTGTATCTGGAGAGCTTACCAAATAACATAATAAAAGAGGCTGTGTTCTGCAGTATACTGATGGTTATTACTAACCATGGATGCCAGGAGCTCCTTGTATGTAATGCATCCCAGCACCATTTTTAACTTTCATATGAAAATGTTATCAGAGTTCTTCAGTGTCTGGTAAAGATAATACTTCGGCACTGTAACAAATAGGCAGTACTGTTATTTTGTTCTCTTATTTTAGTATATCAAACATATTTCATTGCTTACACTGTAGTAGCAGATCGAAACCATCTGCTGCCTTGCCACTGGTCCACCAGTCTAACAGAAAATCTCAGTTAATTTTCTTTGAGGCCAACATGCTTTAAGACATGTACCAGGACTATAATCCAGCTGCTGAATGTTGATACAAATCCAGACCTATGCTCGTGAGTCTTTTAAATGGAAACAATACTCTTTGCCAAGGATTGGAACAAAGATAAACTCAGTTTGCTTTTTTCTCTCTCCCCCCGCCTTCCCCCATCCCCTTTACAGCTCCATCCCCCATCACAGTTATAAGGAAAGACAGGACATCCAGGAACAGTGTGTCTCTGTCTTGGCAAGAACCCGAACATCCAAATGGGATCATCTTGGACTACGAGGTCAAATACTATGAAAAGGTGGGAAAAAGAGATTGAAGGAAAGGTTTTTGGGCCAGTTATATAATGGAATTGTTGAGTCTTGCCTATGGCAGGTATTCAGAGACAACCCCGTTCACTCATTGTCTGCCTCAGTGACATCAAGTGTTGCAACTGTTCAGTTTTGGGAAGGGGATCATGAAGTGAAATTGTTGTGTTGTCTCCCAGGTTCATCACCAAATACATGAGAACTAATATAGAAAGTAATGCAGATAACTTGTAATGCTTTTTTTTTTCATTTAGTCAGTTTACTTCACTAAGTTTACTTTTTCATTGAGTAAGTTTACTTAGTTCTGTTATACTGTCAGATTTTACACATTTCTTTTTCAGCATCCCTGTGATGTTCCTTCCCTGTGGCACAAGCATCTTTTACACAAAAAGGATTTGGAAAAAAGATGAGCGATCCTTTCAGTGACTGCTTTGCAGTATGAAAGTTCCCACTTTTCATTAATAATTGTATAAAATTGTATATACGTACAATTTTGTATATACATGCATTTTGTACATACAATTGTATATACATACAATTTTACATGCAATTAATAAATGCTTAGTAAATAGCTGCAAAGAAGATCTGCCATTAAATAAGTTCTACCACACGTTGACATTTGCGTGTATTTGCAGTTGTTGATTTCTGCATCCTATATAGATCTGTATTTAGGAAAATCAAATTTTCATGTGAGAATAGAGGCTCTTAAACTAAAACTTTGTTAGAACTGAAAAGCCATAAATCATTGTGAAGTTTATGAAGAGTCGTCAATTTTAGATTGATTAGAAGCAACCTGTTGATGAATATATTGCTACTGAGGTTTATAAACTTGATAAAATATCAGAAATAATGGTATACCTTGGAATTTACTAATTGCTCTTTGTATCTAGTAATCAGGCTTATATTGCTAATTAATCTCTTTCTTAGGGAACATGTGATGCTAATATCCACTTATAAACTGGTGACAAAAAGACTTCATAGGTATTCAGTTAGTCTTAAGTTTTCTCATGGAGTTTACTAGGGGGGCAATATCATAGGATCCTAGAATGGCTTCGGTTGGAAAGGGCATTAGAGATTATCTACTCCATCCTCCCTGCCATGGGCAGGGACACTTCTCATCTAAACAGGGTTTTTCAAAGCCCCATCCAACCTGGCCTTGAACACCTCCAGGGGACATCCACAATTTCTCTGGGCAATCTGTTTCTGATAGTCTCACCACCCACATACTGAAGAACTTCTTCCTCAGATCCAGTCTAAACTTACTCTCCTTCAGTTTAAAACCATTTCTTTGTCCTATAACTGGACACTCATGAAAAGTCCCTCTACAGCTTTCCTGTAGGTTCCCTTCAGGTACTGGAAGGCAGCTATAAGGTCCCCCCAAAGTCTTCTCTTCTTCAGGCTGAACAATCCCAGCTCCCTCAGCTTCACCTCGTAGCTGAGGTTCTCCAGCCTTTGGATCATCTTTGTGATCCTCCTCTGGACTCATCCCAACAGATCTGTGTCTTTTTAATGGGGGATTCAACAACTGGACACAGTATTCAAGGTGGGTTCTCACAAGTGCAGAGTAGAAGGGGAGAATCACCCCTCTTGATCTGCTGGCCACACTCCTCTTGATGCATCCTAGGATACTGCTGACCTTCTGAGCTGCATGAGCACACTGCCAGCTCGTGCTGTGCTACTCATCAGTCAACACCCCCAAGTCCTTCTCTTCAACCCACTCTGTACCCAGTTTGTAATTGTGCCTGGGACTGGTATATGATATTGATAGTCCATGCCAATGCAGATTGGGAGGCCACATTCTGAAAATATTTCTCCCAAATTAATGTCCTCTGATTTTGTGAGGGTTTTTTGGTGAGCATTTGAACCTTCAAAGACCTTGGTAAAAATCTAAATAAATATAGTAATACTGATAAAAAGGGGGAAAGAAAGCTTTCTAAATATTTCAGTTCAGTTTCATGTTGTAAAACATTATTCTGTAGATTTTCACTTTGGATTTTTTCTATTAATTTCAATAGGGACAGGATCAAGTCTGGATTCTCTGCTTAAAAAGTGAAAGACAGCCCATATATCATAATCTCTTTTTTCATACGTTTTCAGTAGTGACAGGATGCAGGAATTATTTAGGGTCTCTTATTTCCAAATTTTTTGAATAAAAGAAAATAGATACTGCCTTGCAAGATCTGTTTACCTCACGAAGTGTTCACAGCCAAAAAAATGCAGAACTTTAGCCTGTTTTGCACAGCCGGGTTATTTCTCTGCATGATTAACTTACATTTCATTTAAGAGCTACCTGGCTGCTCTTGCTGCCATTGGTCATATCTTTGTTTTCCAAGAGCTACAGTAGCCCCATCTCATCTCCACCTCCAGTTTCCCCCAGTGGAATTCCTTGCCTGGCTGTCTGTGTGGGTGCAGGGCATTGGTGTGTTGTGAATTGTGGCTTTAGGATGGTCTCTTGGGCTTCAGATGCTCCAAAGATAGAATACTTTCCCTCTTGTGAACATTTAGTTCATTTTAATAGAATGACGGGGAGGTTTTGTTTCTGTACGTGTTGTTTGTTTGTTTTTTGGTTTTGTGGTGTTCTGATCATCATTCTACACTGAAAATGACCTGCGTTATTCATGAAAATTTGTCACTCTCCAGTCTTACAGAGCAACTGGCTGTTAGGAGACAGCTTCATAAGACAACTGGCCCTATGAGGCTGTTCTATGAGGCTGTTCTTGCACAAGTGTTTCTTCCCTTTGAAGTCTGTGATCAAGACTTCATTTGCACCAGGCAGCTTTCTTAAACTGGAGAGCCAACTGCTTGTCAATAGGAGCCAGACCATTTAGAGTAAAGGTGGTATTTAAAAAAATAACAAAACGAAAACCAAAAAAACCAAAAACAAAACAAAACTAACAAAAAAGCCTTCTGACACAAGTGTTTTTAATGAGTATTTTGCAGCCCTGTGGGGAGTCAGAAGCCTATTCCTCAGGGCTTATGAAAGATAACTAAGAAAAGCAGATCTATTGTCAGGAGGCTTGTAATCCATTGCCCTTTTTAAGTCCGCAAAATGAAAAAGGTTTAAAACTACTATTCTGCACATGTTCAGTTTACCTGAGTGAGTCCAGAGCAGCACAAGATGGATTGTTGGTCTTAATTTCTTTTCCAAACCTCTTTGGAAGATGCTGCTTATCCGTCTGAGAGCTCCAAGCATCTCCCCTTCCCCTCCTGCCCTCCATCCCCTCCTGCTTTTGAAAAGAGAGCTTTCTTTTTAAACTTACCCAATCCATTTGATTTTCTACTTCAGAAATCATCTTGGTTGCACTTAGCAAAAAACCCCACTGCTGTTATGTGGAAGCTGCTAGGAAATAAACCCTTCACAATTAGCAATCTGGGTATTATTCTGACAAGTCATACCTGATTTCTGGTAGATGATTTATGTTGAGTCTTTTCCTTCCTGCTTCTTTTCACTTTCTGTGACTTTTGTAACTTCATGAAAATTAATAAATACAGCATAAAAGTAACACAGGTCAGCCAAATTCTGTCACACGCCTTGTCCGCGCACATGTGTGAGGTTTTTACTTTGTTAAACTGTTTTTAAAATTGAAAGAATGTGTGGTATTTAGGGGCATCTGAGTGTTACTGGTATTCAGGATGTTGGATATAGATTGATAATAAAAATAGAATGTCCTATACGTAAATTATGATATCATGTACTTTTTCTAATGTATTATTTGTATAAAGTAAGTGGAAAATATTTATTTTCTGCAAGGGTAATTAGGTAACTATTAAGTTTTTTTCCAACAGTGATTTCACTTGTGTGACCAAGAGAGAATAAAGCTTTATGTGATGTTTCTAGAATATCAGGGGCTACAGTTTTGGGAAGCTATTTTAACTTTATGGAATGAACCTGCAGGGTTTTAATTCCTAACATAATGAACTGAGAGTGACAATTTTTTGACTTACTGTTTGGAATAGAATTGTATTTTCTGTAAAAATCTATAGGGCCTAGTTCTAAGACCCCAGTTGCAATTTGTTCAAAACATTTGAAAAGGAAGAAAATCCTCTTTCAGAGGAATACTGTTTGGGACTTCCAGGCACTTATTTTATGGTAGGGCATAACATTTTATGTTAACTTAATGATACCAAATGACAAGTCAGCTCAGTCCATCCATATAATGCTGTGCTGGATTTTAAGTATGTCAGCTGTCAAAGTGCTCAGGGAACAAAAGTCAGGGTTTTTTTCTTATTCAAGCAGATACTTTATTTCCTTCTTACTCACATAGTTATTTCTGTGGAAGGAGTATCTTGTCATGCAAATATTCAAAAATCCGTCTCTTTGATACCACACAAACTATTAAATGCTTCATTTAAATATGTGGCTTACAATTATTATAAGTAAATCCCACACACTTTATTAAGGTGAAGCCTGCTGCAAACAAGTGAAATTTAATTTAAGTCTAACATTGCTAAAATAGACTTGCCTTTGCTGTCATTGAAATTTTGTGCTCAGTAGACTGGTTAAAGCCAACAAATAAATAATTATATCTATTTTGTGCTCTTTCTGAGGCTGAAAAAGTAAGTCATATGCAAATAGACTCAGTTGTTCTCACACTCTTATTATTATGGCTTTGATGATATATAGGCCCTGTATACTCCATGAGGTCTTATTGATGAATGATTCATGCCTGGCAATAAGAGTCTGAAGGGCACTGAAGTGTGGATTCCTCCTGAGGATGAGTTGTCTGGCTTTGGCCTCTCAAGTGTAGATGTAGCTTATGGAGAAAATGTTCTTCCTCATATAATATAAATATTTACTGTCCTTATCTGGAAAAGGACACACTGTTTGTTATCACTAGTACTGCCACTGTAAATACTAAATGTATCCAAATGTATGTCTTTTGTTAAAAGTAGTTCAAAATTATAAAATGTCATTTGCAAATGAGACACTAACACTAGTGGGATTTTCTTCCCAGTAAAGACTGTGTCTGGTAAACTATGCAGAAATATTCAGAAAGAATATGCTTTGTGCATCCAAGTTCAAGTTTATCATCAGAGTGTTTGATTAAAGTTCTGCTTGGCAAAGGCTGACCCTCCTTTTTGTATATTCTTTTTGCTTATGGCAGCTATAGTACTGTATCTCTGAAGTTTTACTTCTTCCTGCAGAAAGATAAACTTGGGCTTTTATGTGGTGTTTCACTGATTTGATTACTAGTAACATAAAAAATGACTTACAAAATATGTGTGTAAAAAGCTTACCATAAACTAAGATATCATTACATCCTCCATACCATTGTTTTAAACATTTATTTTCCAAGTCCCATTGTGGATTATTAACAGACAGCACCATGACTATATTTTCTCTTGCACGTATGTATCTGCACAAGAAGGAAATGTTTTCATTTCATAAAAGCAGCCAGAAGGGAGATCAAAATGAATGCCCAGTCATACCATACACAAAAGATTTTTTGTTTTAAAAGCAAGATTATTATGTCTTTGAAAGGAAAATAGTTGTCTACATTCAAGTGAATGATGAGATAAGGAAAGCCTGCAAATTATAAGGCCTTTGTTAGTTCAAAAATAATAATTTTATGCAAACCTCTTAGCACTTTAAAATATCTTCCCGTAATTTTTCTCCCCTGAATTTATAATGGAAAAGTTTTTCAGAGAAATATCGGGAACCTGCGAGGAGGTCCAATGCTGATTTCATTTTTGTTTCTAGTGTGCAAAGAAAAGGGGTCATGTTAAACATTTTATAGTCATTCCTCGAAGACCAGGTACAGCTCACCTTCTCTGAGGTTTTGATTCTCAGTGGTAGCTTTTAGGCACAACTTAGCTTATTATTATTATTATTAATTATTATTGTTGTTGTTGTTGTTCTTCTTATTATTTATTTATTTATTTCCCTTCACTGTGATTACTCATGTGCGTGAAAGTGAGTATCCTATAGAGATGTTGGCTTGTTGACTTTTTTTGTAAGTATGGTATAAACTTTTCCATTTGCCCCTGTATAAAAGACTTCCAAGACCAGGGTAGCAAAGCTGCAGTGGCACCATACTGATGTCTACTTACTAACAGAATAAATCTAACTTTCTTACACTAGACAACACAGTAGAGCAAGCACAGTTCAGCAACTCTAGTTACTTGAGCTTGTCATGTGAAGATGACATGGCTTTGGCAAGTAGTGTGTTAAGTATTTTCCAGCCTCTGTACTTGTGCCTCAGCACTCTAGTGTTGTCAAAATTAAAACGTCAGTACCTTGAAAGCTACTGTAATGCTGTAAAACATAGTAGGAATTGGGAGAGATTGTGTGCATCCAGTATATGTTATCTTTACCCAGTTTCTGCTTTCAACCAGGTAAAACTCAATAGTTTTAGTGTATTTCGAAGTATTCAAAGTAAAAGAGCAGTGTATGAAATCCCAAATCCCCCCCACCTCCAGAATAAAAAAGTTTATGGTTGGGAACCTAAACAACTGAGATTCTCACAGATCCCCACATGTGTGGCTGCTCTCCACGCTTTGTTCTGAGGCAGTTCCAGGTGCCATTTGTAGGAAGCTGGAAATGCTCTTTTGGTACAGGGTGGCTTAAGTAAGCTAAGCCATACCTCAGGCTCCAAATGCATGCTTAAATTTTTAGACTACGTGCTTACAGTCCAACCGAGACATTGTTCTGTCAGAATTAGCTTTTTACATAGTATGACGTGTATTCAAACTTACTAAATTGGAAAAATGGTCCATATCATATTGTGTAGAAAGTCCTTATGTCAGAAATATGTGAATATGTGGTTGTGAACCTATGATCTGTACTGGACACATACTTTGTGGTTTTTTAGCAAAAAGCAGTTAGAAGCAGGACAACTTTTCTTGTCTAACTTCTAAAGCCCAAGATTCATTCAGGAACAGGTTCAGTGGGGCTTACACAAACAGATGCATCAAGCTCATAGTTTTTATAGCATAATAGTTTTCAGGGCTGATATGGAGAGCTTGAGTGGAGTTTCTCTTCTGATTCTTGTAAAGATAAACACTGTCTTGTAAAATGTGAGGCAGTAAAACCTGCATCCTGCAAGAGCTCTACAGGGCCTTAAAATATCTAAGTGGGCCAGTTTCAACTTCCAGTTCAGTGCAGTAGGCAAATCTGGTTTATGGCTATTAAATAACATTTTTATCTTGATTTTCTTTTTGTATTGCAGGCTGTGGACAAAATGATGCAAAGCTGTTCAATAAAAGTCATGCAGTCAGCATGCTAAGCATTTGGTTTGCAGCACAAGGCCTTAGAAACTCTAATGATTTAGATTTCTTGCTAGTCAAAAGATTTTAGCTGATTGAAAATGAATGGCTGTATAAGCATTTGTCAGACTATAAGAATTAAAAAAAAATGTTGGTGCTCTGCAAGTGATTTCTACTAATTTTTTACCAACCACCTATTTTTAGCTCTCTTTGAGGGTGTGGTTTTAATCTGATAATTTCTCTTCCCAAAAGCAGGAACAAGAGACAAGCTATACTATACTGAGAGCCAAAGGCACCAACGTTACCATCAGTGGCCTCAAACCTGATACTACTTATGTCTTCCAAATCAGAGCCCGAACTGCAGCTGGATATGGGACAAACAGCCGCAAGTTTGAATTTGAAACCAGTCCGGATTGTATGTATTTGTTCAAATGGTTTAAACTGACATCCTGCCCAGTTTCTGACTGATTTGAATGGCTGCTTTCTTTCTAGTTTAGTATGCTCTCTTTCTAGTTTAGTAAATGCAACTAATAATTGTTTATGATGTGTCTTTCTAGGTAGAGTTACAATATAACTTTATATTTTATCATTAAACTTGAAACATGCTATAAAGAGTATACTATGAGTATCGTAGGTGGTATTTTCTTACTTTTCCTACCTAACCTCTGCATTGTGCCAGAACTGATGCTTGCTGAAAGAGAAAGTTTGACAGAAAACTGGATTCAATGCTGAATGCTGTTCCAAATCTGTGACCTGAACCCTATGGACTGTAAACCTCTGCTCCAAGACAATTAATGTTATATTTGTCCACTGCTCCTGTGGGTCACTGTGTAACTCTGCACTTTGCTGTGAAGTGTAGCTGATGCTTCCTATGTAGCCTTGAGTTGAAACTGATATGCACAGGCCAGGGGGGAAGGTTGTTCAGTTGAGCAGATGCTCAGAAAGCTGGACAGTTTGGCTCCCTTCTCTATGTCACTGTGTTTCAAGGTTGCCTTAGGGAAGTTTTTACTGATCTGGAACTCCTTTTCCTTTTTCTTTAATACCTGCATGGTAACATTATTCAGCCAATATCCTTATACAAGTTCTGCTGCTTTATCAGAAACAGCCTTAATAGAGCTCATAGTCTTAAATGTTACCTTCTCATCACTTGGCACTATATGGTAAATCAGAACTTCTCTTTGCTAGAAGCTGGACGTGGATTAATGCATCAAAAAGTCAGCCTTTGCTTAGGTACCCAGTTACTGATGAAGACTGACAATGCACAAAGACTGTTTTTAGAAGGTCAGACTTTTACAGGAAAATTATATCTGCTGTTCAGAGTTATAACACAACTAAGGACTATGATTCTGCCTTAAAAGGCTTCTTCATGTACTCATAAGGCTTGAGAACCCATGATGTAAGAAGTATTCTGCTAAAAGCAGCAAAGTTTTAACCAAGAGTAGAATAAGCCACATAGTCTTGCACTTTGCATCATACTTTCTTTGAGATATATTATGTATTTCATCCTGACTTCTTCCTCCCCCAATTCAGCTTTTATTCTGAAAAGCAAATTAGCTTCTTTTTTAAAAAAGGTAGATATGAATTGCTGGTGGTATCCAATATCTTGGGCATATAGGATGAAGCAGCAACTCAAGACAGACAAGTACAGCAAGAACTAAAAAATCAGTTTCAGTGATAACAAAGTTAATAATTGTGAATTTAACGAGGCTTTTTAATTATAAACAGTAAAACTAGTAAAAGTAATAGTCATTAGAATAATAGTAATAACAACAACAACAACAATAATAATGTAGCTGCCGGAAAATGTGGAGGACAACAGGACACGGTGGTGCATATCTCAGTAATGAACCAACAAGTTACACAGACACCAAATTGCATCGTTTGGTTCCTCTTGCCCATTTATCATAAACATGTGAGTTTGGTTGTAGGTCTGCAATAGGCAGAGGCTTCTTCCCAAGGGGGATGGTGTGACTTCAAGCAATCATGTAAACAAACTATCCAATTTGTGGGAAGCAGGAGAGCTAACTCTCAGCCCAGTTTGCATAACTGTGTTGCAGGATAGCACAGGAGAGCCCAGTTCTGCTATGCCTGGTGAAGTTTGATAGGTGTCTGCTGAAGATTGTTCATAACTAAGATCAAAAGGTGTCCTGACACTGTATGGCACTCTTCCACACCAGAGCTCCATGCTTAGGGACCACAGGGAAGTATCCAATGTAAGGCAGAAAATAGCCTTTCTTTTTCCTATAAGCACTGATTAACCATGGGGTGGTTCTTCTATCAGCTTCTGTGTACCCCAGCTTCTCACAATCTTTGCAGAGATACTGTTAAGCATAGCCGGGAAGCTTAGTTCATTAAAGGACTTTCCATCATGCAGAAGGGAAAGTGAGGTTGATTATTATTTACTGTCTGGGTTTTCTTGCCAAGGAAAAATTCCTTACTGACCATGAAAAATATATGTATGTCAGGATATACATGCTTATATGTACCTATATGTTTATATATGTAAGTATCAGTTTAACAGCAGTTTCTACAATCAGCAAGAGTGAAAACTAGCAGCAGTAGAAACAACTTTTGTAAATTGTCAAAGATATCCAGATTCTTTTGTTTTCTTCCCTTGTATTTATTTGTCTGATGAAAAATTATTTAGTAGATGAAATATTTGTCAGGAGACCAGCGATGACTTAATCTGTCTGTTCCCTGTATGAGTGTCAACTGTGATGAAATCAATGTTATGTGTGTGGGAGGTTATTTATATATTTTTGTGTTAACTTTCCAGCATTCTCCATTTCCAGTGAGAATAGCCAGGTCGTAATGATTGCCATTTCAGCAGCGGTAGCCATTATTCTCCTCACGGTTGTGGTGTACATCCTGATTGGGAGGTGAGTTTGTTGTCTGCTTTGCACATTCGCTCCTGATTCCATTTCCCTGAGGAGCCCTGATGGGGATGGCAAATTGGGTGTTGTCGGGCAGTAGCGTGGCTGCTTTGCACCTTCTCCTTTGTCTGCTGCCCAGGAGCTCCGAATACTGCATCTTGCTCAGTAATGAGCCCACTAACATTAGCAACCACAATCATGCAGCAGTTGTTAAAAAATGCTATAAACACATTCTTAGGCAATTGTAAAATTAAACTGTAGGGGTCAAAAATCAACAAATCCTCTCATTAGCCAATTTCCTCAAATTCCCTGAGAACATAACATGCCTCTATAGGGCACAGAGAACCATTAAACTTTGAAACAGGCACTTAATTGTGGAGGGAAAGCACTTTATTCTGTTTCCACCTGCAGTTAACATATAAAAATCTTTTTTTTTTGTTTTTTTTTTGTTTTTTTTTCCCTTGTAGATTCTGTGGATACAAGAAGTCTAAACATGGCACTGATGAGAAAAGACTACATTTTGGGAATGGTCATTGTAAGTCAATGAAGCATATTAATGATTCCAGATCTGTTGAATTCATCCCCTAGATAACTGGTATTTTTTAATTTGGAAAAAAAATTAAAAAAAATCATACCTCACTTAAACCAAGTTGAAATTGGGAAGAGAATTATCTCCTCTCTTGTGGGTATGGAGATTTTCCCCAAACAATTATTCTTTGTTTCAAATTCTTTCATCTGTGTTCAAGTTAGTAATGAGCAAAACATTGCTATGTATGTTAAAACAATGCCCATGGTTAGCAATATGATGTTGATTCTGCTGTGCATTACTGAAATGCAGTGTAACTTCAGCTTCCTCATTATCAGCTGCATGAAAACTAAGAAATTAATTTTATTTTTTTTTCCCAAAGCAATACGTAAAATCAACAAAACCTGTCTTGATGACTACTGGAGGGACTGTGAAAACTGTTTGCTTGACAAAATCGACCCAGTTATAATTTGGTTTGGATTTATTCTAAGCGTAGGCTTAAAAGTCATTTGGATTTGTTTCTTCAGTAACAATAACTGCTAAACAAGTTTCTCATGAATTAATTAGATTTTTAAATCTAGCTCTGTTTACAAAGATATTTTTGTTCAAGTCCTGAATCCCTGCTTGCAACTATGAATGTTTATGCTTTCTTTGGATCTCATCTCATCTCTTCTCTCCAAAAGAGAACCTTTCAATTGTCTTTGTGTGAGAAAACATATGTATAGTTAAAGATGTGAGGTTTTGCTGACTCTGAGGAACCCAGGCTAGAGTTGAAACGTGTTTAAAAGTCAAACCAGAAGCCTATCTGCTTCTGATGTTTGTGTACCCATTTTTAATAAGGGTAAATGGGACTTTATTCATTGGTACTCTGGGTCATTGGTCTGTGCCCTGTGAAAGGAACAGCTTGGAGCAGGATCCCCTCCAGGATCCCCAGACTTAGGGGAAGAAGTGTTGATTTTCTGAGCCCAGGCATGAGTCCTGGCTCCCAGGAAGAAGTAGCTTGCTCTAGGGGAATATTATCCTGCAGTGTTTCAGCTCCTCTCTGATCTTGGATCCTCTCTGCAGTGTGCAGGACTCTACAGCACTTTTTCACAGCAGAGGAGCTATGGATCTTGAAGAGTAAATCACAGTCCAAGTTCCATACCCACTTTAAAATAGGAATAAATTCCTTTTGGAGCAGGAGCAGCTTAGCAGATAGGAAGGTGAAGTTTAACATTCTTCATCAGGAGTAGGGGAGAGTCTTAGGTTTTTTTTTATTATTATTACTGCATTTTGGATTTTTTTCATCTTTGCAGGGAGAAGATAATACCGTTCATTAATACCAAGACTCGAAATTTCTATTTTTAATCTACAGAATTCTGGCTGTCTAATGAGAAGGTTTTTAATGAGAAGGAGTAGTTTGTCTTTGAAACTCTTTCAGTTCCAGATAAATATCCTGCTACATCTTGTATACCATGTTGAATCATATTTCTATTGCTTGATATGTTGTAAGGTTAATGTATGTGGGGTTTTTTTCCACACAACAGTGGCACTATACCGTCTGCAAGAAAAGATCTGTTGGTACCATAATCAGTTGCCTCCCCACCAAATATAATTGAATTAACATTTTAATAAGGGATTTACCTGCAGTAGTAGGAAATTAGAACTCCTTCCTCTAATCCCTGTGACAATGGAGTAACTGTTCGCTGACTATTCATATCATTATTGTTTCCAGTTTGGAGCCCCTCCTTATCTCAAGAGAGCTTTGAGCATGCATATCCACACCATAAGTGCTCCTTCCCCTGCATTGTCATGGGATACATGAGCTGTAACAGTGGGTATGCTTCCTGAAGCCCAACAACTGCTAAACAACTAGTCTCAAAAAAATAAAATCTACGTGGTTACATGTGGCTCATAGAATTAATGCTTCATCATCCAAATTTAATGAGGTTATAAAATAAAAGCAGCCAGTAAAAAAAGTGTCAAAGACAAATAACAGGTCAGAATTTGCTCTCCTTACTCCCACACAATGGAAAGTTGCAATCACCATTCTGAAACATGTCAGTGCTGTTAAATTCCTGTGGATTAGATTGCTTTTAATTTGGCTTTAGATATTTACGTACTGTTTTCTGAGTAGTGCCATGCTGATTCACTGTGTTCTAAGAACAGAGCCAATCATGGACCTGGTATTTCTGTTAGAAATTTTTGAATTTTATTGATCTGCAGCTATTTATCTGTTAGGATTTGTATGTATGTGCATCTGTGGCTGCTGAAACTCTATTCTACCTTATTATAGTCTTCCTAAAAGAACAGAAAAAATGCTTCTATGAACTAAAAAAGGATGAAGTAACTTCCATGGCTGTTGTAAACTTTCAGCATCTTAAATACAGCAGCTGGTTTATTTCAGTCAGTTTATTCTGAATTACTTTAAAAAAGGCTCCAGCCATGAACTATTCCCTTCAGCCTTATTACAAATCCTATAATATTACTTCAAAGGAGAAAAAATGTTTCACCTCCTCAGATCCTCTCCCTTTGCCTTCTTTGGCTAGGCCCTTTTTATTTTTTTGCTACCTTTAGGGCAATTCATGCTGTTAAAATGAAAATGTAAATTATTATGTTTGCACAGAATGAGCTGTAAAGTAGTACAGCTTAACACATGTGCATGTGTTTATTATCTGTTTTTCATGACAGAACGCAGTTACTATACAGGCTGCCCTTAATTATTGGTGTGAAGGGATTATTCTCCTTGCAGTCTCCATCACCTGATCTTGGGAACCTCTGGGGTCAGCATTAAAAATCTGCAGCCAAAAACCCCACAGTGCAGGAGCTTTTAATTGTTGTTATTTTTATTAGGGCTATGAGGGAGCCTGTAATGTATATTCAGCATGGACGGAAAGGAGCATTTACAAGATTTTTAACCAACAGCAATATACAGCCAATTACTTTTTGGTTTACTTGCAAGTAATTCTGTAATCATCAGGATCTTAAAGGAAACGTAGTTGGCATTTAATGCCGTGCACACGCAGCCCTTGTGTTAAAAGCATGGCTCTTAGTTTGCATTGTTTCCTAGGCAATTAGCTTGGGAACTCAGTTTTATCATTTCTTTGTCAATTCTGAGACCAATAAATCTCCATGAAATTGATTATTTATTTTTTTATGTACACCGGGGCCTTTTTCACAAAAGAATGGTGTGCTCTAACTAATGGTCAAAAGGTATTTTTCCCATCTGTGTAACACTAGCAAAAAAGGTTTAACTATTCTAGTATTCAACAAATTGATGCAATATAACAATGCCAAGCTGGAAAGGATATTTCTGAGTGGATTAAGGCTGTGTTTGTAGAAGGAGTTAATAACTTTTACAAGACCAACTGGTACGGTTAGGAAAAGCTAGAATACATGTGCAGGAATGGAGGTTTTGTGTCAGAAGTAGAAAAGTTCAAGCTGGATGTAACAGTTATTTCATTTTTTGTCAAAAAAACAGCTTTGTGTTCTACAATGAATACAGAGGCAGCCACACCAGGTACAAGCAGAAGCAGGGCCTTGAGCCAGGGGTGGGGAATCAGTCTGTGCTTTGCCTTCAGCATTTTTGCCGCAGAGAAAGTTTGGGAGTGCTAATATATTTCTCCCACCCCCAATGCTGATAGAAGAAAAGATATGGAGAGCTTGAAACTGCCCTTAAGATAATTCTGTCATTTGAACTAGTGCTTGCCCCAGGCAAACAGCACCATCCCTGATCAGGAAACTGTAGATGGGGAAGAAAACAGTAACATGAATGTTAGGGTAACTGAGTACTGGAATCAGACCTTATTAATAAGAACAACTGACTGTCATCCTCGTATCTACTAGCAGAGGGACTGGGGCAGAGGTGCTTTTGTTCATATGTAAATTTATTTTCTTATACATGTTGTTGGAGAACTCAAAAAGAAAAAGCCTAAGTTAATATGCTCTCCTTGATACATTCCTAAGAACTTCTCAGGTTGTCCCGTAGCATCACAAATTTTTTTCTTTGCCTGTTTGTTATTACCTTGAAAGGGACAATATAAGGCAGGATCTAAATGTAGCTAATCTGGGAGAGGTGTGGAGTACTTTAATATTTGAAAAGCTGTTAAATATTGCAAGTACAGATATATTTAAAATAAGTTTTCAGACTTCTGTGCAATAACCTCATTAGTGTCTCGGCTTTCACTTTGTAATAAGATTCCTGAAGACTCATGAAAAGCAGTTTGATTTGAAGAAGCAATGTACTTTTTTTCTACTGATTTTATTTTTGTTGTCTCACACACTTTCTTCAGAAGTATTCATAAAGTCCTATTAACATTTTCTCTCTGAATTTTTTTTGACACAGTAAAACTCCCAGGCCTGAGAACTTATGTAGATCCACATACATATGAGGATCCCAATCAAGCTGTGCATGAATTTGCCAAGGAACTAGATGCTTCTAACATATCCATTGATAAAGTGGTTGGAGCAGGTAATGACTATCATATATATTGAACTAAAGATTGCTTTTTGCTGTGTATACTGGTTTACATCTTTGTGTTTATACTTAGGACTGAGAAGAAAACTTTCTAAAGTCTTCAGATTAGTAGGTCATATTTACAGCTGACTTACTGCATATGAAAAGTTAAGGGCACTAAATTCTGGTCTTCCCCCAAAGAAAGGAGACAGCAAGACAGTTTTTCAAGACACCTGTCAGCCCACATTTGGACACATCACTGTTGGTAGTGAAAAGAGTTCAGACTCATTTCTGTGTTTCTTTTTAAAATCTGTCACCACAGAAAATGGTATCAACTGTGAATATGTTTTCTTTTTTTTCTCTTAAAAGGACTGTCGACTATTATACCTGCAGTGAAACCACAAACTCATTTCAAACCAGTCGCCATGCATCCATCAGACTGCAATGACCTTTGGTCATTGGATTGATTTTGGTCACTGTTTCGGATTTGAATTATTGATTTAGGAGGAAAGGGTTGTCTGTGTGATAACTGATTGTCTGAGCTGTACAGACACCATAAATTGTTGGGTTTACACAAAACAAACTTTCGAAATGAACAGGTTTTTTTTAGCAGAGGAACCAGATTATGGAAACACTGAGTTGTTCATGTTACAATGCAACATGTAGTTCTTGGTAGGATGTGTTCTTGGTCCTTGAAGTGAAGTGGCAGATTGTCTCATCGTCAGAAGATCATAAAGTGTTAGCTTTCCTGCTAAATTAAAGCATTTGTGAGAAGTGCTATTGATTTTTAATCCACTGAAAATTACTAGTTTGTTCTTATTGATTTTTTTTTCCTTCTCTCTAAATTTACTACTTGAATTAAAATCATGAGATGTGAGACAGACTGTCTCCTAGGGCACAGCAAAAGGTTTCCATTTGGAAAAAAAATGTAGAACCAAGCCACTGTACTCAGTGTATCTCCTGATTCACCCAGTAAAAAGAAACAGTACTTGTCCTCTCTTACTGCAGCTGCTCAACTCCTTGTATGAAGTTAGATTATTTGTGCAAAGGTAGAATGTTTGTTCCTTGCTGGTTTTAATTTTGCCCCACAAGAGTGCACTGTTCTCCATCATCTTCAGTCAAGGCAGCAAAGCTCTGCTTAATGCACGTAACAGAGAATTAATATGAGTATAGAGAAGGGGATTACTGCAGCTCCAAGTCCAAAAGCAGTATATTTCCTTGTAACATTTTCAAGAGCCTTTGTTCACAAATGTAAGCTTTCTAAACTTGGCTTTTATGCAGTATATGGATCTAGAAAACAAATGTGTGAGCCTCAATGATATGTCATGTTTTATAGCTCATTGTTATGACCTATTTTTCATCAGAATGTAACTAAGAATGAGAGGTAAACCACAATTTGCCAAATATGGTCTCTGAAAATAGAGAAAGAGTTTTCTGAGAGGCTTCAAAAAAGGTGTATGTCCTAAAAGAGTGAGGTGGTTTAAAAGTAAGTCCTTTCGCTTCACTCCATTTCAGTGAGTGACAGGAGGTTCCTGCAGATCCTCCACATTGAAGCTTGGACTCAAGATATAATGAAGCCATTTTTTGAAGCCTGTGACTCAGATTCATGCAGCTTAAACTACATATGGTGTTACAGTTTGCATTTCCTAGTAGCAGTTGCCAGAGATGCCAACCGGAAGAACCAGGCAGGGAAGAAGATATGAAAATCAGACTATGGAGCACAGGGAGCTGCCAAAATGCATCTTTAGCATCCCTTTACACTGCTGTCACAGTGTATGGTAGCTTTTGCATTCAGAGTGAATGCCTCTGAGGCTGCTTCTGCAGGAACGCTTCTTTCCTCTCCAAAAGCAGGAAGGCATTTCCATTTCTTACTTGAGTCAATGAATTATTTGAGTGGATGACTTGGTCTTTTTCTGCCCTTCTGCCTTCCAAATGTAAGTGTGAATGAAATTATAAAAAGACAGTGATTTCAGAAGGGATTCATTTAACTGTGTTGAAGTATGACGTAAGTAACGAGACCTTCAAGTCAGTCAAGTAGTCTTGATATTCTGAGGTATTTTTCCAAGCAGTTTTTCACAGCCTCAGATAGAAGTCTCTGACAATAGAGGACAGCTTACATAGCTTTGAAAATACACCCAAATACATATACCCAAATATAAGAAAATACCTTCATGCAAAAGAACCTTAAGCAAAAGCACCAGGGATTTTAGTGGGAGGCTAAGCATAAGAAAACTGAGGTCAGGAGCCACTTTTTCAGATTTTTCTTTACAGCAATTGTTTCTTTTAAAACAAGACACTTGTTTTTATGGATTCAGTTCATTAAACCACTTAAGTTTACATCTAATTAGATAGTAAGAGAACGCTACATAAAATACTTTTTTGATTTGAGATAGATTTAAGTATGTGCTTTGCTGAACATGAAAGCAAGCATTTGTTTTTCTTTCAAAGTTTAAACATACTTGTAGCATAGCATCTTGTTGGTCAAAGTATGTCTAAAATTTAGGGGCTACCTTTCCATGAATTTACTGTGAAGGTTTTTAGTGCCTCAGTGTTTGTAGAACATTGCTGAGGTTTGTGAAGTTTATGAAACATTCAGCTTGGATGTCTCTCCAACTCCAGTGGAGTCCTGTGCACAGCAATACAATCTTGATTTAAAACACAGCAAAGTAAATGGAGTAGCAAATTTCACAGAGTCAGTTTTTACTTGTCCCCTGGGTCTAAATGCACAGTAAATGCCATTCACTGATGTACTAAGTAACCTGTTTAAAAAGAAATTAAGATCTCCTGAAGAGAGATCTTTATATCATGAACAGCCCTCCTAATAATATCTATTTGCTTTCCACATGTAAATAGACATATCAGTCTGCCGGCATGTTTATATATGTAACATAAATAAAAATAAACACTTCAGGAAGACTTTACATGAAAAGCCATCAACCTCATCTCTTAAAATTAGCTCTAGGTTTTCTACTTCCCAACTCAAACACAAGTCCTTATTTCTCTTAAAACAATAGCTGATGAGATCCAGTCCCTTTCTTACTGGGACCATATAATAATCATCTGAAGGGAAAAGATGTTGAGTGACTGCATGTCACCGTGGTTGTTGACCAGATAGACTTATGTAGCATTTCCTACTGCCCTGTATATGAAAGAACCAAAGGTTAACAAAGATAGCCTGCACAGTGAGCTTTTTCCAGTGAAGTTGTTTTCCAGAATAGTAAGCACAATTTATATTCACAGACCAGCAGTAAGCTCCACTGTTATGAAGAGTCCAGCCTTTGGTCTCATGCAGTATCCACTTGCCTTGAGGCACTTGTGGAATCCAGTTAATCACCAAAGTTGTAAATTGTGCAGCTGTGGCTAAATGGGGCAGTGCTGATGGACATTAGCTGTAACCTTTTCTTTCCCTGAAGTCAAACAAATAGGATTTATATGATTCTGGTCAGAAATGAAGGATTGATTACTGGGCTTCTCGATGAAATTATAGGTATGGTCTCCACTGACAGTAACTGAACAATAGTTTAAAGGGGTTAGCTTGCTATAGCTTTTTTTGACAATTAAAACATAGAGAAAAGGGGATATAAAACTTCAAGACTTCTTTAAAACATTTTTTCTCCTTCTTCTGCTTTCAAGATGTGCTTTGGTCTTCCTTTTTGTGGTGCTCTGTGACAGTGTTGACCTGGGGTTTTGAACTGAGGCAGTGATTTGGTTTACAGAGCTTGAATGTTTTTAATTAGGAAGTCTGAACAGTACTCAGCACCCATTAGTTACTAATAATAGGTTTTACAATTCATTTTCTGAGCTGCTGTCTGTCTTCAGAACATGAAATATAAATAATGTTAGAAAAAATAGATCCAAGTGCTCTTTTAGGTGTGTATATATATATATAGTGTATATAAAGATCTACCCTGTTATGGGCTTTTTGTTATTAATATTATTATAGGCTATTATTAACACTAATAGCCTAGAGGATGAAGCAGCTCAGCAGCTGGTGATAAGGTATTGTGACATTCACTCCTATGTTGTTGACTCATGACTTCTACATCATTGTTGCTGTTGTTGCCTGGGCTAGCAACTGAAAAAGGTCATTGCCCTATAACAAATTTTTTCAGGTTTTTTACTGAATTGATTGTCTAGAAGAGAAACTTCAGGAAACAAAGCTGTAGAGAGACCTCAGTAGGCCAATAAGTCCACACCTTTGCCCTCAACAGAACTTATTAGGGACCATTTTTGACACACGCTTGTTCTTCACCATCTGCAAGATAAGAGTTTATAGCCTTCCTAAAAAATCTTTTGTGCTGTCCAAGTGTCCTTACTGTAGTCTGCAACTATTTTTTTGTCTGCCTCTTGTATATAAGAAAAGGAGTGTGTGTCCATCTTGTTTTAGAATCATAATTCTGATAAGCCTAAACTGTTGTCATGTCTCTTCTCATTCCTTGTTGTATATAAATATCACCGACTCCTTGAGCTTTGAACATGAACATACAGCCCTGACTTTTAAGATTCTGGTCATTGTAACTCCCTTTATCATTCCTGAATTGAACTGCCATGGATGGGATGTGGACTGTCATACCAGCAAGTTGATGAAGAAATTATTTCAATTTGCAGAAAACAGGCTGAACATAACATCTAAAATTTATCCCATGTGATATCACATCTGAAGTCACCAGTGAAGGGCTGTCAATCCATCAGACATTTTGGAGCAATAAATCTATGAGGAGTAAAATGATTTAAATTTGCCTATTAAAAATATCGTATTTCTATGGGTTTTGGTCATATTTGGTTTTCATAGATGCTGCTTAATGTAGCTGCAAAGATAAAGAAAGATGACTGTGAGTAAAAGACCTCCAAGAGTCTTTGCTCTCTGGAGTCTTGCTATTGCACTTAGGATTATTACACACTAAGTTGGAAAAGCTCATATGTAAGCAGTATAATCACTCTTTCCATTATGTTTCACTCACAAATAGAAACAAGATTCCCAGTTTGCATAAAAATTATGCAGATTTAGATTTGTAGGGTTTGTTTGTTTCCAAGTCAAAATTTCTATACAAGACCACTTGTCAAAATATGGCATATGAGGGGCTATTTATATTTAGATCTCATGTATTTTGACAAGTGAACCTGAATACGCAAGTATTGTTGGAAAATGAGTGTTAAATCCCTCCAGCAACACACTCTAGTTTCTTCAAAGAAAAAAAAAAAGCACAAAACAAAACATCTTTATACTGTTTTCTGTTCAGTAAAGTGTTTTCCTTGTCTTTAAATATAAGTAATTATATAGGCATCTTGCCATCACCTTTTGTGTATATTTTATCCATTCTCTGTATTTATTTTATTTTTCATTATTTCAATTCTTTTGTCATTAAAACAAGAAGACAATTGTTGCTGCTGTGATTTTAATTGGAGTGTAGTTTGAACGTTTTATTGTATCATGAAATTTAAGATGGAGGATTGGATAATTGGGATAATTGGGAAAGGCAGTTGCTGCTAAGAGGTTTTTTAAAGATAATGGAACTTCTTTACATGTGTTATGTAATCATTAGTTAAATACAGAAATTTTCAAGTGAGATGTTTTCTTTCAGCAATTTGTCAACTTATTTAATACTTGTTCTTTGGAACGCTAAGATAATTTTCTCTGTGAACTCTTCTTGAATGCTACATAGCAAAGGATAAACCAAGTTGTATAAAAGCAAACACGCAGTGGTATCTACCATTTTGTGTTTAGGGATTTCACACGATATGCTGTGGGCACAGTATTAATGGTGGACTGTCAGGTCCTGTACTCCCATAGTGACATTATATATTTGCATTATTAGATCCACCTGAATAACAATAGAGCAAAGATTATCTGTATGGATTTATTTTTTTCTTTGCAACTGTGTATATAAATTCTTTTGTTATGAATTTGCTTTCTGTTTTAATTGAAATAAATAAAATAATTGGAACTGTACTATTTCTGGTAGAAACAAAGGGTATAATGTTTACAAGAATGCATGACTATTTTGATACTTCTGTATTAATCAGCTAGCCCTCCTGCTGTTGTCTCAAAGTGACTGAAACAAAAAGGGAATTTTCTGGTGACATATATGCATTCCTCTGCTCTGCAGTCATCTGAATATGCAGTGTAAATAAGTGACATTGTCCAGTTTGACAGATAGAAAACCCAAGCATGGAAATGTTACTTAGTTGTCTGAAGCTCTGGTTTGTGGCCCACCAGTGAATAAACATCACACACTGTGGATTTCTTCTGAACACTACAAATTTTTTTTCCTAAATCCCCATGAAATAACTGCATTTCATCTTTTGTAATTTTTCTGCTTTTTTTAGGGGAATTCGGAGAAGTGTGCAGTGGGCGCCTAAAGCTGCCTTCTAAAAAGGAAATTTCAGTGGCTATCAAAACCCTGAAAGTTGGCTACACAGAAAAACAGAGAAGGGACTTCCTGGGAGAAGCAAGCATCATGGGACAGTTCGACCACCCCAATATCATTCGATTAGAGGGAGTCGTCACTAAAAGTAAGATAAGATGGGGGCATCTGTTTTACATGGGACATGTCAATAGAGGTCCTTTGGCCTTGTATTATTCATTGATTCTCTGATCTTTCAATGAAGAGAAAGTGCAAATAAGCAAATCATCCATGTGTATGCTATGCATTCCCTTCCAGAAATGTTTATGCTATAGCCCTGTTAATATGTATCAAATACCCATCAAAAGATGTTAACAGCAAACACACATAGCTTGGCTTTTAAAATGCATGTTGTATGTCCACAAGGGCAGGAAAAAAACTGCCCAAAAACTTACCCATGTGCAAGCAACAGCTAAGCCTCTGTCAGTAATGGATCCAAGGAGGAATGGTGTTGGAGGCAATTGCCTATGGTGCAACTGCAGGAACTTCACTGTCTTGCTGTTTTCAGGCTTCTGAGAATGTAAAAAAACAGTGCCCCAGGTTAATGAGATGGGGAAAAATGGAAATAAAAAATTATCTGCCTTAAAAATAATGTAGAGGACATTGTCAAAAAGGAGCATTTCTAAAGAACAGTACCACTCAGTGGTAAAACTGCTAGGCTTAATAAACTGCAGAGATACGAGTTTCTATGAAGTGGCCAAGAGGCTGCTGATAATCTGTTAGGAGTCATAGAGTCTGAGTTCCTAAGGTTTCCTAATGTTTCCTAATTGCATTGAAGCCATATTATTATATATTGTCACTAGCACAAATTAACAAACATCTTACCTGGCTGTTGGAACAGATACTAGTATATTAATAAGTAAGTGCAAAATTTTTGCTGTGTGGTTTTCATGCAGGAAAAATACTCCAAGTGATACTCAGTATTTACCAGTATGAGGCATTTTAAACATCCTAGAATGTATAACTCAGTAAAAATCTAAAAAAATTCTAATCTTGGGGCTTTAGTCTGTCACTAGTAAAATTTATTTTATTTCTTTGACATTATTTATACTCTTTCTCACAGACATTTTCTAAATCTGCCCTTTTTTTGTTTTGGGTTTCTGCATTTTTTTAAAGCATGTTTTTGTCTGTGATGACAAACCATTCTCATTTTGGGACAAAAATACAAGGGAAACTCCATCAGTACTGGGTACCGTAAAGGAAAAGTAACATTTGAAGAACTCCAGTTCCAATTTCTTTAGGATAAGATCAAGTTGTAACACACATTCCTAAACAGTGAAAACCACAGTGGTGTGGTTTTAGAGCTCGTGCCCGGCTTTCCCTACAGAGGCAGCCACTTGCTACAGAGGTAGCCTCCTTGCAGTCACTCAGATTCTGCATGCTCTTCTTGTTATAAGCAGCCAGTGGGATTTGGTGCTCAGGATGCTGCCTCATTTAGGCAAGTTCTGGCTCTCCTTGATTGTGCTACTGATTGTCCTCTACCTTCAGGTGGAAAGACAGGAACAGTACTAGAAACGAGAAGTTGCATGAAGTACCTAAACTGGATTGTTCTCTGAGATGCAAATTCGGAGACTCTGAATTTCCATTGCAGCATAAGGTGATATATTTAGTGAGCAAAGCCCTGCAGTAATTATTAGGTGGGAGATCTGTAAGTTTTAAGAGAAGTTATTCTTAAAAAAATAAATCACAAACTCCCTGAGATTTTTCAGGAGACTGGAAAAATTCAGTGAGAGGTTTCATTCCTAGTTCATCCTCCAGGACTGTTGGCAAAGCAGCTCCTTGCATTTGCAGTGAACTGCGTGGAATGTCCTGAGGACATTTTCAGTTAAACTGGGTAGAAGAGACCAAATACTTTGTTATTAAATAGATGGTTTTATTTGTGTTAAGGAATGCTGTTTTTAAAATTATGGGATTTGAGATTTCACAGACAGGTGTGAAATAATTTCATAGCTTACTGCAACACATTATATGAAATAAAAAACCCACAAGAATGTGTCAAAAATAACTAGTGAAAGGTCTGTAAAAAAAAACCCTATGTGTTTTGAAACAACATATCTAGATATGATTCCTGAAAGTCTACATTGCTGATTTAAATTACAAAGAAGTTATTCTTCAGCTTAGTTTTTACAGTCCCTTCAGGAAAGGACTACCAGATCTGCCTGTGTAAATCCAAGTTATCTCCTGCTTTTTAATGACACACGCTTTATAAAGTGAGAATAACATTTACAGTCCCAAAGTTACTTGCAATGCCAACGTTGGTCTGTATACAGCTGAGCAAAAATCCATTTTGTTACATTTGTATTTCTGTGGCACTTGTGAAAATAATTTAATTGCTGTGCATGCAGAAATTGGTGCACTGCTTTTGAATGTGCATTACTAATTCATTTTGCATTCTGTATAAGTGACTACTAGTAAGTTTGCTACTCAGATCTATTCACAGCAGACTGATGTTTTTTTGGGGGTGGGAGAGGGGGATTGCCAGCTGCCTGTCACATTTAAGTAGGAGAGAACAAGCTCTGAATATTCCCAGCTGAAGTTAATAAAAGCCTCAGGGATACAAGACCCACTCTAGATACAGAAGTTTAAACTGCTCTGGAACTATTTGTATCCATTTCAGTGGGTAAAATTAGATGGCATAAATGCAAATTAAGATAATAATTTATTTTAGCATTCTGGAGGGTAATAGAAGAACAAGGAGACTGTGGGGAGATTCTTGTTTAAAAAAAAAGAAAAAAAAAGAAAAAAAACAATATATTCATAACAAATTAGTAAAATTAGCAGGTGTTTGTATATTTTAATGACCATTGTTAAATCACACTCTAAAGGGTTAGTTTATTTACAGTCAGCAGAGAGCCTGTGAAGTATTTCTTGGATCACTCTCATCACAGGGAATGCATGGTATAGAGGCAATATGACCTCTTCTTCATTAACCCAATTCTTTTTGACAGGTGGCCCTTAGCAATGATCTCACTTTTCACACTAAGCAGATCTTCTGAAGCAAGTCCAAAATAACTGCAATTGTCACGATCCCTCTAACAGCAACATGAGAAGTTTCTTTGAGCTGGGGTGGCTGTGATCTGCCAGTGGGACAACCCACCAGCTGTATGATGGAGGTTGCACCCACCAGATAAGACTTCAGCCCTTTCGTTTCGTGCTGAGTCGTTCCCATGCTTCTCATTGATTCCTGTTCTGTGTTTTCCCACCGCTCCTCTCTCCTGGGTGTGCTGTAGGCAGTAGTCTTAATAAACAGCGCACATGTTCTGCTTAGTTTACTAATAATTTACAGCAATTTGTAGCCTGTTAGTGTAATAAATTTCGGCAACACTGTTGACACAAGTTGTTATCATGTATAAACAGCTGTGCTTTGATAAATGAATGCAGAATGTTCTTTTAAAAGCACACAGTGTTGCCTCAGAGCATATGCTTCTTATTACGGACAGGTTTCCAGCTGAATGAGAGTGAAACCCTGCACTTGGGGCTTTCTTGAGTGTAGGTGAGCAAAGCAGGAAGATGCTCTCTGATGATTTGAAAGACATATCTTCATACTCCTATTTCCGTCGTCTGATGTGTCATAAAACTGAGTTTAAACAGAAACCAGGCAACTGTCTCCTGATTTCAAAGTACACAGTTTTATCATAGAAAGTTTTGGATAGCCCCATCATTTCACTGCCCTTTGCTTGAAAGATCCAGCAGCATTGTCTGTGTATTACCATATATGCCTTTAGGTTAATGTTGCACACACACCCTAAAGTATGTACTTTTACTTGCACTGCGTATTTCACGCTAACGAGAGTAAGCAAGAAGCAGATTATTTTATTTCTTCTTAGATTTTACATTATTAGGTCTTTTATCTGTACCATATCCTATATAGTTCAAGATTAATGTTTTGGATAAAGAGTTTGTTTCTGCTAGTTAATGGATGGTGGAGCTGATTGCCCATTACTGTGACTCCTACACAGCAGAAAGAAGATATTTTAGCCCATTAACCTGTGCAAAAAGTACAACAGCATTTTATTCTCATTATATTAAACTCATTCTTTGAAACTGCTATTTCTCCTCTAAGATTTTCTGTGTTGTAGAATTTGAGTTTCTAAAAAACAACAAATTGTGGCAATTTACTTTGTTTTTTTTTAATGGATTTCTTGCGTCTAATTATACTGGGTACCTCTTTCAAGCCTCATGCAGTTCAGTTTTAAAAGCTAGAATATCACCATGGCCTCTATGCAATATGCAGGCCTTTATCACTCTTTTATGGTCAGATGCCTTCCTTTATTATATGTCAAATAGTAATTAATTTCCTTAAATAATTTCAAGCTCTTACCCACCTTTCTCTCCACCACGAAGAGAAAATAAACAAAGCTTTAGAAAATATTGTGAAATAATAAAATCCATGTGATGGTAAAATATTAGTAGGGCAGTGACCTTTGGAAGTGTTACTGTAATGTGCAGTAATGTTACTGCACATTAATTTTGCATTCATTTCTCTCCCACATATCAGAGTTATATATAAAGTCTTGGTTCTTTTACAGAATACCTTAGGGTAGAGCAAATTGTTTCAAAAACTGGTCTGAATCTGCATAAACAAGTTTTGAAATATATTAGAGGCTTTTCAAGGGTGCAGAGCTGTTTCTTTAGAGCATGTTGCTGCCCCTCGGCTGCAGTGTGCTCAGCCCACAGCTACATTGTGCCTGGCAAGAGGGGAGGTTCCTTTTTCAGCATTCCCATTCCATAGGAAGGCAGGACTGCCTGGAAAGAGGGCTGACCCCCAGCAGTGGAAAATGGCTTTCTAGTCCCCTGTGTTACTTTTATTCAGCACTTTCCCTTCCCTCTCCATCCCTAGCCCAACATTTTCCTCAGCTTATGCTAGGAAAATACTGAAGCTCTGCAATTTAAATACATTGTAAATACTCTCCTGAGGGAGAGAGGGTTTTACTATTGCCTCTCTTTGCCATATATCTCTCTATATTTAATCTCTGCCTCACACTAATATTTAAGAAACATATTAACTGTAGTAGTAGTAGTAGAGCACCACTCCACAGTCCTTTCACCTTCATTGTGCTGGCCAGGGCACTTTGGAAAAACTGTGACCCTGTCTACAGCCAGGGCTCAGTTCCCTTCCAGAGGGAACCTGGGGGCAAATGCATAGCAGAACACACCAACTTCATTGCATAAATTGCCCAGTTATGTGACAGGTTTTATTCAGTGGTGATGGATATAATACTGTATACTGAAAATGCAGGATGCTTTTTGTGTCTTGGGACTTGAGCTGATGAAAATTGTATCAGTTTATGCTGAATGGACTGTGTTTCTGTTGCTGTCAGTGAAATCACAGTTCTGTTGTGGACAGAGCTCCTTTTGATCATCCATCTTTTGTTTTCTTTAAAAATGTAGTGTTATACTTGACATTTGGAAGATTTGAGAATGTTTCTGAAATGCCTGTTTTTTACTGATTGTTGTGTATTAATTTTAAATGCCTGATCCCTGTAATATATTTACAGGTAAACCAGTAATGATTGTTACTGAATATATGGAAAATGGTTCCTTGGACAGCTTCTTACGGGTAAGTGCAGTAGAGAACCATATGGTACAAGAATGGCTCTTGTTCTGTATTTGGGGTTTGAGTTTGCTGCCACCTTACTCTGATTCATCATCAGCTCTTGTTTCTTGATATTTCATTATTTCATTTGGGTTTTGTCCATTGTGATGTATTCAGAAAGGCAGGTAGGGATCTGTTAGTCCATTTTGACTGCTTGCATTGTTATTCCAAAATGAAGAATGTTTCATTATTAGGTCACATGAATAAAAAAAAACAACAAAAAAACCCCAACATTCTGGCACACAAAAATATAAATTGTTTTTCTGAGGGCTGAATTGCTACTGTAATGCACTTATCCTTATTGGTTGGGAGCTTGTATGTCTTACCAAGGGATTTCCAAAATAAAAGGAATCGTGGAGATTTTATCAGTAAACCAGTAGTACTGAGCCAAAAGCTGTTTCTGTAAACGTGAAAAGTTTAGGGAATAACCCCATACCTGAGGGTGTTTGAAATGTTTTGCTAACAAACTATGCCGGCCTGTTTTCTTTCCCTAACCTTAGGCAGACTAATACCACTGCTGATTTATCTTTGTTTTCTGTCAAAGTTGGTAGTGAGCCTAAAAAAAATTTGAATGCTCCCTGTGTCACCAAGATTTACTTATAGCAAAACAAGAAGTGTAACAGAAATCCCATCTGAGGGGAAACACTAGTTTAATTTTAATTTGTTAGGGCCAACTCAGCTGTGGCTGAGAGACTGCTTTGGTTCTGCCATGGTTGAATGACATTATCCCCCAAATTCATGACACTGAACTAGATGTTTAACCCCAAAAGGGGATATATTGTCAACCTTGGTTTCAGTATGTACTATATATGTTATGATGTCCACTGAAGCATGTAAAATGCATATAAATAATATGTCAGTGTATCTGAATGAAATATATCCTCACTGAACTGTATATATTTTGTTTGAGCTAAAAATCCTTGAAGAAAGCTCTGAGGAAAGGAGAGTAATTTCTGACTGTACAGAACAGTTGTTCATCTTGTTCGTTCATTTGTGTGTGGGGTATTTTTTTTTAGATAAGAACCTTATGACATAATAATGTCACAGGCAACCCAGGCCATATAATCCTTTTCACTGATTTTTTCAAAACTAGTTTGTTTGCTTTCCCCATTGCCATTGAAAGACTGTCTCAGCATCTCATTCCTTTAGTGATTAAACCTCCTTCTGATTTCTACCTATATCTTTGCCATAGATCCTTTTATCTTGGCTGTAGTTAAAGAAGGTTTCATAACAGGGAATTGCTAAGAGTCTTTTATAGTAATGAATTTCTTCATGAAAGGGAATTCTGAGAGGCTTTTAAAGCATTTGTTGTGCTATATATTTGTTAAATGTTTACAGTGCTAATGTCACCCCTAAGTATATTAATCAAAAATGAAATTAGTCCAATCATTTGTGTGAGCTCATCCCACATGGCAGAGCCAGCTCCCGTGTACTTAATAAAATTATGGAAGATGCAGCAATAAGAGCTGGAGAGCTGCTACATTTACAGCACTGGGGGATTCATTGGAGAGCTGGACTAGGATGTACTGTTGTCCTGTTGTCTATGTATCTGTATATCAATATCAAATCTAGATGCTAACAAACAGCATTAGCAAGAGATGGGAGATTTAAAACATGTCTAGAAGTAGACAAACATAAATAGATGCAACTCTTTGTTTCTAGGCTAGGTCACAGTGTGTTTAAGTGATTTCTAAGCTGAAGAAAATTTTGAGGAATGAGGTTAAATTTAAGAGACTTTGAAAGCTACTGAATCAGGTTAGAATTTGCTTTTGTTAGAAAAAATGCTTGTGTAATAGAAAACTTTGATTAGTCCATTGGGTAAAGCTGGGATTTTTACTATCAATTCCTATGGCCTTTGAGGGAAGCTGGACATCTGTTTCCCTAATGTCCTGCCGCTCCAGTCTCCTGAGCACACACAACATGGATTTATGTGCAGCTTTCACACAGGTCCCATCTAGGAAATTAAATTTCTGATGACAGCAAGAAAAGAGAGAGCAGGAAAAATGAATTTTTATCTGAATTGAAAATCTGTCCCCTTCTGACAGCAGACTGGGAGATTGTTCTCTGCAGATCAAAGAAGTTCCACATGTGGCATTTAAATCATGACCCTCCTTCATGGGGTCTTCACTTGAGGAACTTCCAGGATCTTTATCAAAAATTCTGTGTAAGAAGGAACATGGACAGTCTCTGAAATGACTTTACAAATGTTTTCCAGAAACATGATGCCCAGTTCACAGTCATTCAGCTGGTAGGCATGCTTCGAGGGATCGCATCTGGCATGAAATATTTGTCAGATATGGGTTACGTCCACCGAGATCTAGCTGCTCGTAATATCCTCATCAATAGTAACTTGGTATGCAAAGTCTCAGATTTTGGTCTCTCTCGTGTACTGGAAGATGACCCAGAAGCTGCTTACACCACAAGGGTAAGTTTCTGTGGTTTTGTATCCTTTTAATTATTTTTTCCGTGTGTGACAAATTTAGACTGAAATCTGAGGGGGTCCCTGAGGATTAAACTCTTTGTTGCAGGGGCCATCCACTCTTGCATGCCCAGAGATGTTCAATAAACTCATCACAACTATTTTAAAATTTGTATCTCAGAGAGAACAGAAGATTTTTTAAAAAATAGTTTCAGTTGGTAGCTTATTTTTCTTAAAGTATACAAAATTCAAAGCTGAATTTCTTTCTTGCGGGCATGTAGAACAGCTAGCACCACAATTAAGGGCCGAGTTGCTTTGGCACACCATAATGGTAAGACTTCATCTATGCTTGGAAAAGATTTTGTTACAGTGCTGATTTAAGTCCAAGCCAGTAAAAAAAAATATAAAAATCCTATCTAGCAATAATTGTCTTCTAGTATGATGAGTTGTGTCTGACTGGAGCATACTGATAACACAGTTCTGCAAGGGGATATCAGTTATACCTGCTGTAGTATCCCTGAATGAGTAAAAACTTGAGTAAGACAAACCAAAAACAAACAAACAAACAAAAAAACACACACCCCCAAAAAAAACCCCAAAACAAAAAAAAATATATCATCTATATACAAAGTAATACTCATCTTTTGGAGCTATAATGATACCAAGAAGGAGACTTACCTCTGACTGTTTCATCCTGAGACAGAGAAATGCTTATCAGATATGGGATTGCCCATAGTGCAGGCTATTTCTTGTTTCTTTAATGGGCTTCATCCTGCTTGAAAAGCTTCTTGAAAACTACACTCTTGACTTAGAGCCTTGGAAAAGCCACAGTGTCTTCTAAATACAGCTGTGCTGCACCTTGAATGATATTCTGGTTTATTGTGAAGGTGCTGAAGACATACATTTAGCTTTATGTATATAGGTATTACATTGGAATGTTCACTTTAATTCTATTGCAAGTGAATTTTATTAACTTTATAAAAAGTGCAGTTTATCTCCAGTATCTTAGGCAAGTGTAATTGTCAGTGATGCCTAGTAATTGTCTCCTCTTCACTGTACAAACCAGATTAGAGTAGAATGTATCAGTAAAATCTTAATGTGGGTTTCTAGGGCTTCCTTCATTCCTAATTACTGACAGGAGCAATCACTTATTATGGTAGTTTGCATGCTACTTCTTCATGATTCAAATAAAATATGACAAATGAGCTAAGAAATCCTAGCTGTTTTCCTACACATTATATATACACAATGTACACATGCATTTTTATATACATATATTTATCATTCATACCTTCATGACTTACCAAGCATAAGGACTCCATTCTTTACTTGACCTTTCATTGCTTGCTTAGACCTCTGATAAGCTTTGGCATGTTGCTAGAAATATGCAATATAAAGCTCTTTAGAAAACTTTCTGCAGAGGTCTAATATATAAAGATAAATTAGTTGGAGAAAGAAGTTTTCATGCTCAGTATAGGTGCAGCATTCTTAAGTAAATATTAATATAATGCAAGACTTCCTCAAGAGAAAATTATCTATTGTTCAGCCAGAGGTTTATTGCCTTGTCAAATATTCTTGCCTGCCCTCTTTTTAAGAACTCCTGTGAAAGAAATGGGTGTTAGTGTCCCCAAGGTAAACTTTTTGAGATACGGTATTCATCTTGTCTCATGTTTAACCTCCCTGTCCCAGGATGAATGCTCACAGGGTAAGGTGATAACTCTGTGTCCTACTGCCACTGCCCACAGGAAGGTGATGGATCTCCCTTTTAGAGCAGCTGTTGACACGCAGGGAGACTGCTCTCCTCTTCACGCACATTGCTTTATTTTCTGAGCAATTTTTTCAAGCCTCCTCTTCCTGCTGGTCTCCTTCAGATTCTTTTCAACCTAGTTTCCTTAAATGTGATGTCTAAAACAGGATACTGATCCCCAACACCAAGCATAGCATATTTATCTCATGTTTCTTACACATAGGCTTTCTGTTAATATCTCCAAGGATGAGAAGTCTCTATTTCCCCTTCCACCCCCAACACAGCTTTGCCACATGGTTGGCTCATGTTGTGCTGCTCAGACACATACCTCTGCTGTGTTCCTAAGTTCAATTCTCTTATTCCAAAATTCCTCTGCACATGCAAAATCATCTAGAATTTAGTAATGGCATTTTATGGGTTCACTTAAAGAGCTGAAGAAACATTTGTGTTCTGGTTAACTTAGATGAAAAAGTTGTATAGGGAGGAAAAGTAGCTGCTCATCAAACTGCATAGCATACATCTTTATAAGGAAAGCATGCTTCCCTGAAAATGAAGCAAGTATCTGTGGGACTTACATCCGTGGGTGAGCTGGGACAAACTAGGGTGCACAGAGCATTAGTGCTTCTGGCCAGTGTTAAACTTGATTTTCCCATTTTTTATTTCTTCCGCTTCTTCTGCCACCTATTAGCTAAGCCTACCTGCCTATTTACATGTAGATAGTGAAATCAGATGGAAATAGACTGTTTTGTAAAGTGTAATCATCAGTGCTCATTAAACCCCATCTGGTATTTATGGTGTATATGCAAAATGCAGCAAGAAGCCTCCTAGATAATTAAAACCTTCAAATACAACCTAGGACAAATCAGAAGTTGTTGGTAAACATACCTGTGACACATATTAACTGAGAGAAGGACAGGCTATTTGCCATTTATTTTTTTGCTCAGGTTTCCTTTGAAGTGAATCTTGTATACGTATCAAGGTTGTGTGCTGTGGGATAAGTCTGATCTCTAGTTAAAATAACCATGATGATGAAACTGGGCTCCACTCCCCTGGCAGAAAGCTGGGCAATTCATGTTTCTGCTGCTTAGTCATATCACCAAACCCAGGACTATTTCCTAGGCTGCTCCTATTTTTTTTTTTGCAAGGACAAATTATATGATAAAATCAAGACAAAAATTATATCCCTTTTTAAAATAATGGGATCATCTCAAACAATTCTGTGCCTTTACAACTAGAGTATGACAAATTTTCAGTAGGATCTTTTGAAAGATAAAAAAATTATATAATTTAGAACCACAATTCCAAACATTCAGCCAGCAAAGAGTGCAAATTATATAAAGAGATAGAGACTTTTGCCTCCTCTCCACCTCTTCTCACTCTTAGTTCTCCATTTAGTAACAGCAGTACCAGGAAAATTTATAGAGTTAGCTGCAAAGATAAATGTTTTATCTGTTTAGCCTCCTCTTCTACCCATATTTTCTGCCTATAAAAGTCAAAGCGTGAGAAAGATTCCATGGCTTTAATTCATAGCTGCAATTCAGGATTTGTCTATCCCCCAAGAAGCCCAGTCGGGCCTTCAGGCTTTCAGCACAGACCACTGACTGGGTGAAATCTTACGTCGTTCTGTTCTCAGATGTGTCTGAAGCTTTGCATAAAAGATTTGAACTTTTGTCTTTTTATAGATCAGTAATTTATGTATCCCTTTATATATCAATACATAATCTGTGATATTCATGCTATTGTAGAAGAGCTCTGGAGGACAATTCAAGGATAGCAGGTGCGTATGTGAAATGCAGGGAATCAGGAGTTGTAAGAAAACTTTGCTACCTGACAGGGTCATTTTTTACCTCCTGAATTATTGTCCCTGACTCAATACCACAAAAGGCCTTTGGCAGCCTGTGGTCTGCCTGCTTACAGAAGCAGAAGCCAGCATGTGAATCAGGCTGATTAAGTGTTTGGATTTTTTCTTTACTGAGCCTTTGTGCCGTAGGGGACGTACTGTAATTATCTACATTCTCCATACCTATTCACTTTTAATTGAAAGGCCAAGATTATATTGTAATTGTCACTGTGAAATTCATTCTTTTTATTCTTGTTATTTTTAGAAGTGTGTATGACAAGTAGGTGGACTAATGGCACATTATGAAGTTGAAGTAAATTTAAACCATCAAACTTGTAGAGGGACTGTAATTACATCTCCCAAAGGCATAATATTTGGATAATCAGTAGGTGAACTATGACTATTTAAATGCATAGTTGGATACCTTGCTGGTGTTTGTGGCATTTCAGTGTTAAACGCTGTCCAGTTATCATATTTGCACAGATAATTTCTCATAAATCTATAGAACTTCAAAAATAACTGTGCTTTGATTGCAAGTATTCTGGCAGCTTGTGCCCCCTGCAAGCAGGGTCAGTGTCAGTACAAGGTGCTGTGCCATGGGGAAGGGCACTCAGGGCCTTACTGTTCCACAGAAATTACTGCAGCTGGCACTTGGCAGAAGTTTGTCATGGTTCATTCGTTCCATATATGTGCAAAAAACAGGGTAATGCAGTCTGAGCTTATCCAAACGTGTGGTAAAAAACCAAAGGAAACAAAAAGCACAGTATTCTGTTATCATTTACCACTCAAGAAGGAGATAATTTCAAGGTAAAATATTCATTAGTAAGAGATTAACAAGTAGCATCAGGTAATTTTCAGGTGTTTGAGAAAGTAAGTCAGGCTCATCTCACTCACATGAAAGCATCTCATCCTGTACGGGTAAGATACCTCCTAGCCTAAGTCATCGTGTAATTAATTTTCAGGCTTTTACATTCAGGTTTTCCTGCAAAGTCCTTCTAATAATTCTGCTAGAATCCATTTTTCTTGATTCTCCTCTCCCCAGGCCTGTGGCTTAGGTGCCTGTGGCAGTCACCCTGTAACAGATTATAAATCAGAATATTGGAATGGTTATAAAGGCAGGGAAACAGCTGCCTTGTGCTGGAGTGCCAGACACACTAGAAATAAATTGACGACTTCATCAACTTTAGATGAATTGCGCTGAACAGTCAGATGCTGTAGGAATCACAGCTCCATCTAGAGCAGATAAAACTTTCAGTTACTGCTGGCTCACTAATTTCAAACCCCGAGTCTTCCCTGACTTAGAATGCATGGGATTTTGAGCTGCATTAACAAACTTCTACAGTTACTAATGCTAATACTTTCTTTCTACTCAAATTCAGACAGTTTATTTCGCTTCGTGAGCATGCCCTTAAAGGGGGGACCATGACAAAAATATATAAAATCTGTATTTATTTTCAGAAAATAATCAGTAAATATATTACCAATAGCTAATGATGCATGCAAATGATGATTTCTCTGCGTAAGCCTGTGTCAAATAGATTTGGACAAACCTTTTTCCTGGTCATACCTATAATGACTTTTATCTAGCACACTTATCTTGTATGTTCAGTCCTCATAGCACTAATTTTGAAGAGTAGGAGCCTAGTAATATCAGCCCATAATATCAGAGTATCAGATTTTCCTGTGGTGGATGGGCAACAAGAAAGAGCACATAAAGAAGATTAAATTGCATGAAAGCCTAATGGACAGTCAATATATTATTTTTAAAAATATTAACAGGTAGGATTTCTTAGCACTTTCATCATAGCAGTTTACAGAGCAGTTATCATTATACTCATTTTAAATATTGGGGCACTGAGGAAAGGAGGTAAAAAACAAGAGAGAAGTAGAGAACTTGTAGAGAACAAGTACAGGAGCTTAGTTTTCCGAGATCCAACTCTGTGGTCTAGGAGAAAGAGTCTGGATTCATTTATGCAAAGGTTAATTATGTAAGATATCTTTGATCCTGCCTAAGAGTATTGCAAAGACTATCTTGATTTCTGGCAAAGCAGAAAATTGAATAGCTGATTTGTGTTCAGATGAGATAAGTATTTCTCAGAAATGATGGAAGTGAATAGGAATTTTTTAATGCTGAATGATCATGGATTTTTTTTCAAAATAGAGTATCTGCATTACAGCAAGGCTTAGAGTTTTCAAAGGTAATATCACTAGAAAGCTGTGCATTTGGATTGATACAACTCTTCAGATTTTATGCATATATTGGTATTTGGACATCTGCTAAAATATGAATGTTGCATAATCCCTTCAGAGAAATTTTTTTTTTATTAAAATGCTTATTTGTCTGAAAAATATTTACCAGAGTTGGTTTTTGTTGTTTTTTTTTTTTTTTGGTTTGGTTTGGTTTTTTTGCTCTCAAATTAATCAAAAAATGAGTCAACAAAGTAACCTTTTAAATACAAATATAAGATTGCCATTTTTATGACAAACTTGGGAGCAGAATAACAAAATTATAGTTTTATACTCTATTCAGTGGCACTAGATTTATTTTTTAGCTACAGTATAATACCCTCCTTGTTTTGTTCTTATTTATGGTAACGCTACATGTATCTTTAGGATTATATTACATCTGAGAACACCTGAGACTTAGCAAAAAAAAAGAAAAAGTTTCTTTCCTTGCAGTGGAATCTTATGGATGATGTACCTTTGTCTTTCACTAACAAAAAGCCAGAATAACTTTGTTTCACTAACTTTATAAACTTCCTTACCCTGCAGTAAAGCACTGACCAAAATGTTAGGAGACTAATCAATGTCATTTTGTGTAATTGTGTTTCTTCAGTTTTATAAATTACTTTTTGCAATTTAAAGTATACAATTATAAAGGTAAAGACCTTTTATCAAATATGATGCTTCCTGTCCTTGCCTAAAGTGCTCATGTTCTAGCAACAAGCACGTTTTCCCATGTTATATAATTTTTTCTCTAGGGTTCAGCAAGAAGGGTTCCATTTTCTTATCTTAACATGAAATTAAAAAGTGAGCCTGAAGCCACCCACAGAAATTCAGATTTTTGAGAGAGTAATATTCTGACAACTCCACAATGATACTTCTGTGTTTCACAGAACCATCCATTATGCTGATGCAAGAAAAACAACATAACTACTCCCAGCCTTGAGGGCTTTCTTATGTGGCATGTTGTAGCTCTGTGTTCTGCTATTCCTCCAGTCAAAGTGTAGACAAAACAATTGCTGGAGAATGAGGCCCAGGCTGGATGTGTCTCAAGGAGCCCCATGACAAGACATAGCTTTTTATCTGCGCTTCTTTTGAATCATATGGCAGAGTCTCTTTCCCACTGGGATGAGTGAGAGATGTTGGATTTGGAATGTCTTCCCGTTTGTGGATTTTTGTGTAAAGTTAGGGTTTGACTTTCCCCACCATCAGCATTCTTTATTGGAAAACAAAGTTCTCTTTGTTACTATGCACTGAAAAAAGGTTGGAAAAGTGGGATTGATTTCTTTATCATCCCCACATCTAAAAGTGTGAGTGAATTTTTTTTTAAAATGCTAGAGCACAGGAGAGCTTCCCTCATTTCTTGCCTGTGCCTTCGACTCACTGAGGGCCCCAAAATATTTGTAAAGGGGGTATAATATTGCCTATCAGTAGAGTATGAGAAAAACAAAATAATTTTATGCTCTCCACACTTTTGTGCACAGGGAATTGTGAGCAAACTTATAGTGAATAGAAAACACAATGTACTTTTTGTGACCAAAGAATAGAGAGAAAGCACGCTCTCCCCTCTGTCTTCTGTGATGAAACAGCATTTTCAAAAACTTCTCTTTATTTTTTATGTCCTTTTTGTTGGTCCACAAGTAATGTTGAAATTCAGTGTCTACCTCATTTTAAGGGTTGTATGTGAAATAAATGTTTATCTTTTGGTTAAGGGAAAGTGTCTGCTAAATAGGATGGAATCCATAAAAACTGTATGTCAAGACAGATTCCTTCTCTGACCTTTTCCAAGTCTCTTAAGACATATCTAGTGACATTTTGGAGGTTTAAATTGTATCCTGAGTCAGGCTTGCCTTTGTTTCTTGTATTTAATCTAATTTGTGCAATATTAGCCATGAAATTGCAGGTGCTCAGGCTCCAGTGTATTTAGGCTGTATTTAGGTTTCTAATTAACACTGGTGTCTGCGTTTCTATTTTTAACCAAGCTAGTTAATCTAAAGCTGGTGGGTGTGTGCCTACTGTCAGTGCAGGTACACCGCGGAAGTGTAGGCAAAGCACTCATATCTTTACATTTTTATTTCTTGCTGGTTATTCAGTGTGAATAAAAGCACTCCCTTCCCACAGAGGTTATTCTGAGGATATGTGTATGACTGTAGTACAATGAGGGTTTCAGAGGTACCTCAAATAGCTAGTTTAGTGTGAAATATTCAGAATATATCCCTGTTCATTGTGCATCTGTGGAACTGGAAAAAACTTTAAACTCTCATTTTTCTGTATTCGGATGTCTTTAGTCAAGAATTACCGTAAGTAACAAGTTTTGCACTGCTGTCTCTTAGAACTTTGTTTTCTGTGTGACTTGTAAATCAGAGCCTTAAAAACCTCTTTCAAAGCTGCCCCCATTGGTAGCTGTCTCTTTCCTCTAATATGCAGAAACAGCCTTTACATTTTACTCAGCCTGTGTGCATTTTACTAATTTGACTTATGGCACCTGTACAGCCACAATCAGAGATGTTCCCTGTACTGCTACCATTAATTGCAATGGTAGCTTTAATTATCTTCAAGTTTACATCATTTAATGATGGCTTTCTTCTCTTGTGACTGTAAAGAATGTTAAAGACCGCTCCCTCAGATGACATTTTTTGCACTCTCCCCTCTGCACGGATGACCCCATCAGAATCTGTCTTTCTGGAACTGTCTTTTGATGGCTTTGAAATGGGAAGTTTGTGCATATGGTCACAGTCACTGCCTTGTGCAATTGAAAACTTGGCATTAGTGAAACAGCAACATCGTGGCCCCTCATTTTCCTTGAATGTCTTAGAAAACACAGGATGAAAATGTGGTGAAACCACACAGGTTCCACACTAACAGGAAACTTGTTTGTAATGCCTACAAATAGCCAAATACATTCTCTTAGCTTTGATATAGGAAGTAGTTGAGGACTTCCTACTGGCTTTTACTGTTGTTTGACTGTCTTGCCAGTTTCCAAACATTTCAAAACTGAAAATCAACCATACTTTATATACAGTTTATTATTATCTGTGCATATTATACTATACACAAATACATATGTGTGGATATATGTATTTCTATGTACAGGCATACAGTATGTATACTGTACAATATATCTACAGCTTTAGCAGATTTTACACTCTGATGTGTTTTACTCCTTATATAGTACAAGATGCTTTCAGGACAAATGACATAGCATTTTCTATTTTACACTGGTTTTTATGCCATAATAATAATAGCTGAGAATCTTAACAGATAAAATAATCAATCACTCAAGATTATATAAATGGCATTACAGCCGAATGGACTGGTTTATTTTGTTTTGCTACTAGGGGGGCAAGATCCCTATCCGATGGACATCACCAGAAGCCATTGCATATCGGAAGTTCACATCAGCCAGTGATGCATGGAGCTATGGGATTGTTCTTTGGGAGGTGATGTCTTATGGAGAGAGACCATACTGGGAGATGTCCAACCAGGATGTGAGTATATCGTTATCTGAGTTATGTTCTCAAATGAAGGATCAAGCTGTGAAAGGAAGTGAAGCATAATGAAACCAGGTGGCTCTGAGTTTTTGACATTGACTAAGACGTAGAAATTAAAATCTCCCTGGTCAAGTAAAAGTTCTGATGAAGTTAACAAAAAGCCTACAGCTTTATAGCAGGGTATTTTGGACCTCTGAAAGAACATATCTGAAAATTTTACCACGCTGGTGGTTTTCTGTAGGATGATGCAAACAATTCCACTGCAGTGAGGTCATTGCCTTTTACATTCCTTAGCTCTTTGTTAGAAAACCCTCCTAAACTTCTGTTGATCCCCTTTGGTTCCACTTGCGTAATACTCTGTAGAAGTTTTCTGTAAATGTCAAATACACAGAATAAATTGCTCTTTGAGCTTGAGAAAATGAGAAGCAAAGCATTTCTAGTAAGATTTTAATGAAACCAAAACACTTCTGGAAGTAATCAACATATAAAATAGAAAAGTAGAGTGATCTGATTAGAAGGCTTCCAATTTAGGCTCCTTTGCAACATCAGTAAACTATCCAAGCCAACAATCCAAATGATTAATGGAACTCTCCCATTATTTTTGTAAGAAGCATAACATTTCCTCAAATGGGATTTTTATTATGTCTATCTTGAGTTCCTTTTCTGTTGTCTTATTAATCTTAGATTTATTCCACGGGAGTTACTTATTAGCAGAATTTTCTGAAGTTCAGTCAATAACTACAGTTGTAGTCAGACAGACATTCTCTATGTTCCTTTATGTTAAACAAGAAAAAAGCAAATTTCCTTTCAAATGAGTACCTCTGGAACCTAAATCTCTGCAGAAAACTATGTATTTCTTTTAACTAATGAACACCTTTTCTTTTGTGTGTGGAGATTAATTAATTGTGTTGCACAGCCTGATGTACTTGGAGTACCTTTAATAATATCACATTAAAATCAGAAACAAAAGGATTAAACTGTTGATGGGTCTCTGCTTTACGGCTGCTTGAACCACAGACTGTTTCCCTGTCCCTGTTTTGACTTGAAATAGTATTTCCTGCTTTTGAATTAACTGATCCAGATAAAGAGAAAAGATTAACAGAATACAGCTTTATAATTTTCTACTTAGAATACATTGGGGTTTTATTCATAGTTCAATAGATACTATAGGACTGATTGGGAGGTTTTTATACTCCATAGAAAAGATTGTATTAAAAAGCTTCATAACAGTGTAGATTCCCGGCTATTTTAATTTATTTTTTTTTGTCAATCCATATAAGCAATAAATGGTCTAAAAAAATGTGTCAGTGTAGACAAATTATAAAAGAATTTGGCCTGTGCTACCTAATGGGAAGTGTACAGCTATCCTCATGGTAAGATAAAAAAAATGGTTTGGGTCACATCCATGAGAGCTTCTTTCTATCAGTCCAGGATGTTCCATAAGGGGGGTAGGTTCATTTTCTACCTAGTGCAGTGTCTGCTGGAGAGTGTGGAAAGCACGAATTGCTAAGGGTTATCAGACAAGAGATATTCAAGACCTTTGGAGGTTTGACATCTTTAAGCAAGCACCTTTCTAACTGTAGCTTTTGTTTATGGATTTTGTTCAATCAAGTGTGAGTTATGGACAATCTTTCTAGATTCTCACCTTCCTCAAAGTCACATACTGTATCTTAACTCCCCTTTCTGTATGCCTAAATTACTGCCTGGTTTACTTTGCAGATAAACCAGAGGCATTGCATGACAAGACAATTAGTGAATAAACACTTTTGTTTAAACACCAAATGTCCACATTAATGTGGTTCACAGAACTGATAAAACCAAGTTGATTTAAGTGCCTTTAAGTTTTCAAAAACTTTTATCCTTCTGCAGGTGATTAAAGCTGTTGATGAAGGGTACCGTTTGCCACCTCCTATGGACTGCCCAGCTGCCTTATATCAGCTGATGCTGGACTGTTGGCAGAAAGACAGAAACAACAGACCCAAGTTTGAGCAGATTGTCAGCATCCTGGATAAACTGATCCGCAATCCCAGCAGCCTGAAAATAATCACCAATGCGGCCGCAAGGTGACACATTAGCTCTTACATTCCACATAGATAAGTCTTTGATTTCTTCATCTTCCATGTTGAAAATTTGTTTGTTTTGTTCACCCACAACTTCAACTATTCAATCAAAATCTTGAAGGCTAGAGAAAGTTTCCCACCTGCCCCTTCAGGGGAGGTATTTAATGTTGGGTTTTGGTTTGTTTGGTTGGGTTTTGGTGGTTTTTTTTTGTTTATTTTTGTTGTTGTTTTTTTGTTTATTTTTATTTATATTTTTATCATTTTTATTAATTATATGCTGTTGTTCATTCCAGTTATAAAAAGCTTTTAGGTTGTGGTTATGAAACCCATTGTAAGATTGAGCAGAGTTTTGGGAAAAAAGCACAGATGGCAGATTTGGCCTTCATGAGATCTTCCCTCTCCTTTTGACCTGAGGTGGTGTTTTAAATGTTTAAGTTACATAGATTAAAACTAGGCATGTTCCTAAGTATCTTTCTGAACTGAGTCCAAACATACATCCTAGACTCCTATGCTCTACTCTGACAAGTCACCTTAACTTTAAGCATATGATTTGCATCCAGGAGGACTCACAGACTTCAAAATGCACTTAAACAATCCCTGTTAGATCAGTGCCTTAACTACGTATTCATTTCCAACCTGTGTAATATTCCTAATAGCATTAAAAACATTCATAAATAACCCTAGTTATTCGACACACTGAAACTATCACTGAGATGAGATAAGAATTAGCTCATCGAAAGAGTGTAACTGAAGAGTGTGTTGACACCTAAGGGTATAATGAGAATGTGGTGAAATAAGAGCTTTTGTTAAGTGGTGTTTAAGTGAATTGGCTTGTATGATGCACCAAATGTCATACTCTTACTGAAGTGATCTGAAAAGGTATAAGTTACTTTTAGCATGAAAACGACTGCAAAATCCTTCATCCACCAAGCAGGCAGAGTCAGGGAGAAATGCACTCCACTGCTTCAGACCCAGGTCTTGGAGAGTGCTTCAGTGGCCAAGAGGCCAGAGTCTGACATGAGTCAAGTTTCAAAAAGGAACACAGCAAAACCTGCCTCAGACCTTTACTTCCAGTATAGCACGCTTCTTGCAGATGGGACAGAAGGGAAATGGAAGCAAGGCAGCAGGAAAAACTGGCTCGAGACTGCAGCCTGCTGCAGGTGACATGGACCTTGCCTCGTTTTTTCTGGATCCTGGCATTATGTTGCTTCTTGAGCTAGAGGCTGGCTATCCTAATTATCTCATACTACCACTCTAGAGACATGAAAAAGAAGGCAGCCATAATTATGGGCTTTGTGTTTAAAAATATGTGAGACTACTTGCACACTAACTCTGTTTCACTAACTTAATTGCTGTGTATTTAACTCAGAGTAAACCAACAATCGATCATTTCTGTTACCTGCCAGGTGAAAGAAAAGAAAAAAAACCCTTAAAAATTGTTGGAAAAAAACCCCAGAACTTTAAACATTATCTTCTCAGCCAACCACATTTCTTTTGAACATCTTGGACCCCTCTTTGGCAAATGATTTCTGCAAATAAGTCTTTTGTAGGTAAATACTGCAGAAATCTGCTGAATAGGTGAGTTGGCAATCATCACTGTCATGTTTTGGCTTGGAGATTTGATTGCAGAAAACAGTGCTACAGATTTTGCATTCCAACCAGAAGCAAAATATTCTAAGTTTACTGTCAGTCCACTAAAGGGACTGAACCACAGCAGAGCTGAGAACAGTGTTGGCCCATCAGTTCCAGTTTACCTGTTCATAGCCAATAAAAGCTGATATCATCTAATGGAGACCAAATTCAGTTGATTGTAGATTGATTGTTGATTGTTGATTGATTGTAGATTGATTCAGTTGATTGTCAGAGACCTACTGGTTTCTTCACAGGAGCACCACAGTGAAGTATTTCTCTCTCCTGTATCTGTTTTGATTTCTTTTCTCCTATTTCACCATATGCTTTATGGGTGTAGGCAGCAGAGGCTGCACATCTGTGCCATTGTGCCATACTCTCTGTTTTTGGCATGCCATTGGGAAGGAAGGAGGCTGCTAACATACTAGGGGACTTCTTACAGCTGCTTTAGGTGAGCTCTCAGTAAAATATTACTCATGACAGGCTATTGCTTTGGTTTTGATTTGGAGCACATTTCTGAGGAAAGGTCAAAGGTGATTTTTATGCCCTCCTTCCCAATTACCTATCTGCTCCTTTGTCCTTATATCGCTTGCAGTCCCAAGCACTGCAATATCTTCCTGACTGCAGCTCCTTACTCTCCATGACAGACAGGGGGTTGTGAGGTCTGGGTGGTGGGCATAAGAGCATGGGTGATCCCAAGATTTTCCCCTCTGGGAAGGTATTTTTTGCAGTTCAGGAAATGTATGATCCATAATCTCTCCATCTCACTCTCCCCATGTTGGTGTATGTTGACCAAGGCAGGCTAGCCTTAAACCTGAGTACTCCCAAGAATTAAATAGGACAGCATAAGGAGTGCTGGGCAGTCCTGTGCAGATTTGGAAACCTGTGATCACCCCCATGTAATCAGTGCCAAAGCTGACTAATCTCAAGCCTCAGACCTGGCAGAAAAGTCCCCTTCATGAGAAGCTGGACTTAAAACAGGTGTGGGTCTTGCTGTGGGCTTATGTGCAGAAATATATAACCTATAGAAAAGGGTGGTGAGTCAGGGTAGCTCTTCAAGAAGACCCATGGATGTTGAATCCCTGCTAGTATCATTGTATTGTCAACAGCTGGAGATAGACAATCATCACTGCAGTGGTAAAGCACTGAGACTCAGCCTCAAAGGCTCAGGGGACCATATTGGCTCAAATGACTGCTCTCGGTTGTTATTTGATGCTGCAGTCCTCCTGCAGCACCTCTCCCATACTTGTAATAAGTGATTAATCTAAATTATAGAGGTCCCAACTCTTTTTTACCCATGTCTGTAGTGCTACTGGAAGAATGCTGAAACTTTATGCCCACCATATGCTTGTAGGTGTTCAGAATATACTTGGTCAGGAAAAATGTTTAACCTGACAATGTCTGTTGCAGAGCTTTTCCCTTCTTACCAATTTTAGAGATGATGTTTGTTTAAAATAGTCACCAGACTGTTGTATCCTATTTAAAGGCACATTGCTGGAGGTGTGTAGGACATCCTTGTCCCCTGGTACATTACTCTTAACTGACTTAAACTGAAGGATGTGCTTGAGTGTGCATCTGATTGCAGGCCATAGCCCAGGCACATTTTATACTTATATCTCATAGGAATACAGAAGAGGAGCCAAACCCTTCAACTCTTTATTTCCTTTTCAGTTTTTGGTCCCATATGGCCACTCCTGGCATCTAATGTTTTCTTGATACCTGTTTTTATCCCTATTGACTGTCTCTTTGCAGAACATTCTGCACTCTCGTGAACCTGATGTTAACAAATACTTTTTGTAACCTCATCACAGGAGATGTTTCATTATACCTTTCCTGGTATTTGTTCATCTCTACTTCATGTGAAAAATCCTTTGCCATTCCCTGTAAAGCTGAAAGTATGCACGAGTTATTTCTTACCTGTCAAAATTAACTTTTTAATCATATTGCCACCTTGAGCTCCACAGCTAAAAAGACATTCACTGGTTATGGACACCTGTGTATTTTCTGTCCTTTAGGGTGCCTGGGGTTATCTAGCTCTGTAAAGAGCTGTAGGAACAGAACTATGTTCACAAAAAGTTGTACAAGGCATGCAGTTTTCTAAAGCACAACCTCATAATATTTTTGATTTATGTCTTGCTATTCTTTCTTGGGTTTTGAGCATGATGTTCATTTTTATAACAGAGTCCTTAGGTTGGTTGGATATCTTTAGGGTTGAAGTAAGTTCATATTTCTTCTAGTTTTGATCAGGTTCATTATTTCTCTTCTTGAGCTTATTATTTTTCTGTCCACTGTGTATTACTTCACATTTGTGAACATTTCATGAAGATACAAAGCAGATGGAAAGTTTTTTAAATTTGAGTAGGAGAGGCAGAATCATTTCACCCACCTGCTAACCAGTTGGTGAGGCTGTGGTCTGAAAAGGTTTATTAGTTGTTGTTTCATTTGTGTGGGAAAAAATGGAACCTGAGAGTCACACAGCTGGAAGTACTTTGTATACATTACAAATCTTAAATGTACTCATAACACTTAATTTTATTCATCTGTTTCTTTTGTTTCCATTTATTTATGTTTCTGATTTTTTTTTATTTTTTTTTTGGTATTTGAATTTCTGATTCTGATCTTTTATAAATATACATATGTAGAGAGAGTGGTTCTCTAGAGTTACAATTTATATTACTGTTCCATAAATATCAATCTTCCTCTTACCCAGCCATTTGAAAAAATATATTTAAAACATAGCCCATAATTATAAATATATTTAAAACGTTTCTGCATCCCAAAGTGAATTAGGCTGTTGGAGGACAGTGTGGCCTTGAGGTACAATGGTTCTGATACAGGACCCAGGCAAACCATGTATTATGGAAGCTTTCCTATAGTTGCTGTGTTTGTTCACATCTGTGATGTAGATGCAACTAAAGTCACCCAGTCTTCATGAGCCTGATATAAATCAGGAATAGTCAAGTTAATCCACAGCCTTTTCAAAGATAAAGCATTTGGGGAAAAAAAATTGAAAAATGTTTCTAATTCCAACACATTCTTTTTAGACATTCTACATTTCTGACATGCCTGTGATTGATTTCAACATTGGGAAGGAATCCATACTGAAAAATAAACTGCTTCTGTGTTTGCTTTTGTTTCTATATAACTTTTTAGTAAAGTTAATGTCAGTGTCAAGTGTTGGCTGCTCTTGTTTCTTTACGCCACAAGCATATAGTCAGGAGTGGAGGAAAGAGTTATATTTAAAACACAGAGAGAAAACCCCTTGGGAATTAAGGATATTTCTTTATGAAGTCGTCTGTTTCTAGCTGTGTTAGTAGCTATATCTAAGGGCAAGTATTGCAATAATTTGTCTCATATCTCCATCGCAGAAAATAAACAGCTGGTAGTCTTCCTTGTCAAAAAGATCATTATTTTTGAGTTGTCCAGAGTTTACAGCAAACAATTTTTTTCGTTTCTTTGGATCTTCACAGAAAATGATGCTTAATTTGCATTGCAAATTGAGAGGAGGATCTTGGAGGAAGGAGATTTTAATGAGACATTTGTTGTTCAGTGTCTTTATTCTAAATTCATATATGGGGAATTTAGCCCAAGCAACTAATATGGGGAGTTACTATTATTATCATATCTTAGTGCTTATGGGGAGTTTTTTTAAATTAGATGGTGATTATCATATACTTAATAATAAGGGCCTGGTAATGTGGTTTTAAATCAATTTTGAAACAGTTTTCAATGTGCAAATACACCTATCAAATATTTTGCAAAATCAGTTTGTCCTCATTTTATTTTGGAAAGGGTCAAAACATCATCCATTTCAAAAGTAGCTGTCTTACTGGACTTTTTAAATTATCTTCTTTTTTTGGCTAACTTTTCTGTCTCTCTTAAAATTTAAATTATGTTCCTCGTAGGCAGATTAATTAGCAAGTTTGCCCTAAATCTATGAAGATGAAGGTGTTACTTACAGACTAACCAACAGTTGTTAATAGGATTCGGCATCTGTTTCTTCTGGCATGGAGCTACCTTTAGAAAAAGAGTGAGTTTGTTCAGCAAAAGCAGTACATGGCTTTAAAGACATTTGATTCCATAAACAAAGGGAGGACAGAGGGCTGGCTCTTTTGTTCTTCATAGACTAATCTTTCTGCTCTCCAAGTGCTCCTTGTAGAATCAGCCAGCTAAACTGCTTTCCAGTCAGTTCTTGGGTTTAAGGTACTTAAAGAGGATTAAAAATCAGATTCTATGATCTCGCATGTAGAGGATTCTGAAGCTAAGTTTTATTTTGTAATTTCAAGTACTGATTTTAGTCCACTAGTCTGCTCTGGATAACATCATAAATGTTATATGTTGCAAAATGTGACAAGTTATGTCTGCCTTTTATGTTCACTTTACTTAAGAATTTCTGAATAGACATACAAAGTGAACAGCTGATTCTCAAATAGGGAAACCAAATCAGATTTTAAGAAATAATAATGCTTACCAAAAGAAAAAGACATTTAAAATTATATTTTTGCTAATTTCAAAATTAAGACCGTTATGCATGCTAACAATACACCATTAAGTGTGTAGAACTTAAATAAAATGTAAGGACAAATTTCTGTTTTCCAGAACCAGGAACATATACAGTAATGAGTATACACTAGTCTTTGTGTTCCTGAATGACAACTAAGGTATATGGATAAAACTTCTTAGGATTTTATTGGAAGCTCTGGAACTGAAGTTTACAAAATGTAAAGTTGCCTCCTTGGCAAGTTCCAGTCCTGTAGTGAGGAAACAGAATGACTGACTATGGGAATAAACAATTAAAAAAATTTACGAACAGTTATGTGGATTTTTCTTTAATCCCCAAGATACATCTCTTTTGGTAATTTGTGTCATTATAACTATATTTAAAAAGAAAAATTAAAAGCAAGTATTGTTTCTGGATTATATTGCAGCACTGGAGGTAGATTTGGCTTCAGATCTCTTGTATGTATTAGAAGAAGACTCCATTTAAATGGAGAAATTTAGAGATAAAATATGAGTTTTATCTCTATTGTTACAGCTAAGGCTAGGAAAAAAAAAGAAAGTAACTTATTTTTAGAAAAAGCACAACTGAAATTCTTTTAAAATTGTCCAGGAAATTTGGGGGGTCGGAGTCAGTTACTTTTCCCTGATGAAAATATAGAAGTGTTTGAAAATGTGTATGAATAATTCCTCGTACATTCTTTTGTGTGTTAGCAAGTTGTTTACAACTCTGTACTGGTTTTCTTGAACTTCATGTGTTTTTTTAATTATTCACTGTATTAATCATCTTCAGCAGCTTTTGGATGACCTGTTATTTACAAGTGTTTGCTGCTAAATGCATACTTGGTTTTCCATCACTTGTGACACCCTTACTGGAGTCCAGCATCATGTTTTCTATCCAGCACCCAGAGGCATCATTTGGAATTAAAAATTTGAAGTTTGGTTCTCACAAAGTTTGTTTTCCCTTAAAATCTGATTATTTGGTAGAAACTCTCTTGTATGCTAGCTTAGTAGGATATTTATGACAGTTGAACTCAACGGGGACAGTGAACAGGACAAATAAAAAATTTAGACTGCTCCATTAAGCAGCTTAGTTGAAGCTCTGTTTTTGTAATAATATTTGCAATGAAATGACTGTTTGTGTTGGCTGAACATTTTGTTGAAAAGTCCCCTTTCTTGGCATTCAGGTCAGAAGGCTTCAGATGCTTGACATATATTGCTGACCCACTGTAGTATCGTTTGTTTGCTTCTTCCTGTTAGGAACTTCCAGGCTGGTGGGCTGAAGGAATGAGGTTTCAGTTTTACTTGGAGCAGCATTTCAGAGAGGGCTTAATTTTTGTGGTTGTCAAGGCATTAACAACAGGGTCCAGCTTTGGCTGAATGTTGTGTAATGCAAGTCTGTGTGAATTTTTAGACTCGTTCAAAATCCAGGAACAATGTAATCTGTGTCCTAAAATGGACAGCTATCTCTAAAGGAATTCAAGTAATGTAAGCCTAAGTTCTCTTTCTGGAGTCTGTTACACATAAAATGGTGATTTTTATGGAGAAAAACCTTAACTACAAATCAGAACAAAAAATGGATGAACATGGTAAATTATACTCCTTGCTGTCTAATTATAGCGTGGGCTGTGTGGGGAATCCAGGAGGTAGACCAAGGAGATTTTTAGGAACAACAGTCAGCCAGCATGCTAGAGACAGAAAAGCCCTATTTTTACCTGAATTTTCCAGCAGCTGTTAACACTGTGCTGGAGGCAGGCACGGAACAGCCATTGTTCCTTCAAAGTTTGAAGTTGCTGGGGCTCACTGTTAAGCAGAGACAGTAAAACTATGTTCAGTTCTACACCTCTAATTTGACTCTGCTGGTGAAGCTCAAACAAGAATTCACAGCAGACCAAATTGGGTGCTGTATAATTTAAATAGTAATGCAGCTCCATCAGCGGGTGGCCTGATCATGAGCATTTGCCATTTGGTCTAATTCCGGGGGATTTTGTTCTGCTGTTCTCAGCTCAGTGTGCTGGGTTTACAGTGTGAAGCCCTCGTTAGTGTTAATGGCAATTCTGTGCTGGATATGCTGGAAAAATAAACTGCACGGAGCCATTGCCTGATGCTGTGAATGCAGTAGCCAAAGTTTGTAGAAATCCAGGGTTTGTAGAAACTCACAGTTGTGAGATATAAGGGCAAGTCACACACAAGCAAATGGTGGATGCAAAAAGACAGAAAGACATTTTAAAAGCTCTCTGAGGCATTTTTCTCTCCCTCTTTTAAAGAGCCTATAGGCTGTCCTAGCAGTAATGACTGGTTGCTATAAAGGGTCTGTCTCTGGGCCAGCTACGAATCCCAGGAAATGGCTGCATGAGATTGCTTCTACTGCTTAAAAGCACAGCTTAAGCTGTGTTGTGACAGAAAGAAAACCATTTCAGTAACGTGCTGGCATTTTTTGCCTTCAGTGGTTCTGATGGAAGGAAAAAGTAGATTTGAGGAGCACTGATACACCAGGCATGTTATATTACTCAACAGGGATTCTGAAAATACATAAGCCCCTTGAAAACCATGTTCTGATGGGCAGCATGAGAACCATGTTCTGATGGGAGTAAGGATAGCTGGAGGACTGACTTATGGGGAAGGTAAAATTTTATTTGTCCATTAGCCTCGAGGAAGATGTGGTAAGTTTTTTGACAATAGACAACATGGAACTAGAAAATGAGAAGTCTGGGGTGACATTTAGAGAGATGAATCATATTGCATCAGGCAAGCAACCTTAACTGAATTCTTTTCCTCCACTGGTTATTTGTTCCATATTTGTTCCCTTCTTTATTTCTCCAGCTCTCCTTTGACTTTAAACAGTAGTTACAACCTTCATGTTCTCAGAGTGTGCAAGTGTGATACGAAGCCCATTGGGAAAAGCAGATGTGCTACCCTAAGAAGTGAATTGTATCTTAGAGACTAAGTTGCGGATCTTGTTAAGGGCACCTTAAAAACTGGGCATGAAGAGGTGGAACTCCAAAGATTGTCTCTAAGCTCCAGGGATAATCAAGTAAACACTATGACTCTACTTATCCTCAGCATGTCATTTATTTTCTAGTCTCCCACTGATAAACTTGTATGCTTATGATTCTGCTTGCTATAGAAGATAAAACTAAAATTTGGTGTCTGTTCCAGACGTTGGGTTTTCATTCTCTTTTTCTTAAAATAGGAGTTATCCTTCATGTTAGACCTGAATTTTGTGCTTCAGCTTAACATAATCACAAATAAAATAGAATTTGTGTTCAAACCTGGCCTGGCTCCGTCCTATAGAAGCTTATAGTTACCTGAAATTTGCCACAGGAGACCGCTTTATGTTTTTTAAATGCTTTTCAGTTTAAAAGAGTCTGACTGGGGAAGCGGAAGTCCGGAGTAAAAAACTGAAGGTGGGTTGCATTTCTTGGAAGAAGGGGTGGAAAGAGAGTGGCTACTGCAATGCAAAGGCCGAGATCATGTGTGCACAATTGCTCTGTGTATTTACAGAATACCAGCCTCCACGCAGAAGAAGTGACAGGATGTTTTCCTTTTATTTTTCTCACTTCCTGGCCTTTACAGGCTAGCATGTCCCTTTCTTGCCAGGCAGCAGCTGACCAGAGACTAGATTTCCATGCCATTTTGAGGAGGGCTCTAATGACATTTTCTGCAGTCTTTGTCATTACTATATGAGGCAGCAAAAGTTTCCCCGTGTTGTGACAAAAAGCTGTCCTAATGATAACAAACTTTAGTTCTCCCTGCTATTACAGATGACTCAAAGGTTAATTCCAGCTGTTAACTTAATGGGTACATCCAGAGAAAGCTTTCAGCACCAGAGCATTTTGTAGTTGGCATCTTGCTGTTAAATTTGTCTCTCTAACCTGAGTCTTGCTGACTTTTTTTCAGGGCACTGCGTGTCAGTAAATACAGCTCTGTAGATAGACACACAGTCAGGATGAACAGGACAGGAAGTCTCCATGGCTGTCAAAAGATGACACCATAGGGTATATCATAGTCAAAGCAAAATAAGTGGAAAGGGTTCCAAAAAAAAGAAGGCAAGAGAGGCAAGAGAAGAAAAGACAGAGGGGAATGTTCTATTTCACTTCCCCTGAGCAAACATGTAATTTCCATGATTTCTTTTTAATGACTCTCTTCTGAAGCTAGTAGGTACTGATTTATGAAAAGCTGTAAAAGATCAGGTGGAACCCTGCAGGACGTCGTTTACAGCTGCCGGGATTGCAACCCATCTAATTTGTCTGGTAAAGTGTGAGCTCATGGCGCACATCACCCAGACCATCAATTTGATGTTCAGACCTTCTGTCTAGGGGCTGGGTCAGGGGGAAATAATGTGTGCAGATGCTCTGAAAGTCCAGCTTTCCCTTGGTGCATGAGAGGAGCCATCACTGACTCTTAGCAGTGAGACAAATTCCTGTTCATTGATAAACTGTCCAGATGTCCTCTCTGAGGAGGAAAGTAACTAATTTTGGTTTGGAATCCTACAGGAGAAAAATGATATTTTACAGTGCTGGTTATTCTGAGGTCACTTGCATTAAAATTAGGTCATATTTTTATCCTGATGATACTTTGATCCAAGTAATAAACATAAAAGCTCTTTTGGACCACTCTAATTCCTAATCCTAGAGACCTGTTCTATTTCAACTTGTTTATACTTTTTTTTTCATTAGTGATTCCTGAATCAGGCCTTTTTTGTTAGATTTAAGTTGAAAAGACACACTAGACTGGGGAGAAAAACCCAAGCAAAACAACTTCATGCTTTATCTCTAAGAACACTTCATAAATGCTCTTAGCAATGTCTTGGGATTCCAGACTCTGTACCCAGAAAACTATAAATAAAAAGCATTGGCTTTCTGTGGGACAAACAGTAGCCAGGGAGATGCAGACTGTGCAGCTACTGAATAAAAATATTCTGAGCCTGGCTATCTAACCTGAGTTTTTAGCTGAAGAGTGTTCAAAGCTGTATATCACGTAGGTGTCCAAGATCTGTTTTTATTATGAGAACAGTAATGTAGACTGCAATCTATCTTCTGTCCTCAGCTCAGCTTTTTTATCGGTGTGGCCATGCTGTGCTTTTGCTTCTTTAATGTTCTGGGGGCAGAGCAGGCTTCTAGTGTTTTCTGTTGCTTTTCTTTCTGATTACATCTGTTCCCAGGACACGAGGTCCATAGCTGGTGCCAGTGACCGTGGTCATTTGCCACAGGTCATTATCCTGGCTGGGCTACCGAGGGAACAAAATCAGGCAAAAAGTGTCCTATCAGAGACATCACTGTGAAATTTGAGGGTGAATCTACAGTGATGTTATGTCCATTTGTAATTTTCACGGTAAGACTTTCAAGCATCCAACAAGCTCTTTAATTGTGGCCTGTTGATCCCAGAAGGGAAGAAGATATGAAATTAACTTTATGATCCTGAAAGAAATAAGCTGATTGATAGTAACTGGGAAAACATTGGAAGTGTAAGGTGTTATTTAATAGGTAGTACTTAATAGGTGAGGTAGTAAATAGTATGAGTTACTGTATTGACAAGCTGTATTGTTCTTCAAAAGTCTTGTCTTAACAAATGTGGTATTTCCTCGTCCAAGTGCAAATCAGATGTACTGCAGTAGCATGCTGTTGTAGTGCTACCAATCTTGGTGAAACTTAATAAAGACTTTTGCTGGGATTGCAATGTTTTATTTGGATTTTCTAGGCTGCTTATGAGCTTAAATTCATTGCTGTTTATAAAGATTTTCTTCACTTTAGAGACTTTACAAATTTTCCATCTATTTTTTTCCAGTTCTTAGAGATGGCTTGGATTTGGGTTAAATAAGGTGTGTTAGAATCCAGATCCTGTAATCTACCTATTATACTGCAGAATCACTACCTTGAAGTTATGGCATTAGTCTTACTACCTCTCATTTTCAGTTTTTTTTCCAGTGACAAAAGTAATTTCAGATGGATTTAGCTGTACCAGTCAGACTGTTTTGAAGGTGATTTTTCACTAGAGCCAGGGGAGAAAAAAATTATGGGGCAGAAAATAGGCTATAAAGTTGCAGGGCTAATAGCTTTGGACATCTTCTAGTTTGGTCTCCAGTGCTCATGACTCACTCTATCATAGTAACACAGTTAAGCAAATACTTATTTTTTAATCCTATGATAGGTACTTAAAATAAAGCACGTACATGTCTGAATGGGGGCTAAAAACCTGTCCTGTATGGCCATGTGTTTGTCAGAGGAGGGGAAAATGCAGAAATAGAATTGGTATATCTAATAATATCTGACTAGTTGAGAAACTCTTTATTGTGCTAATTAGCACTGAGAGAGAAAGGTAATTAGAATTAGTAAGATGTCACTCCAGTGTGAAGTCCTCTTACAAGACAGAACTAAATTGCTGGATCAACATGGGACCCACCACTTATGCCTTTTGCAATATTCAAAGTGAGGGTTAGCTGCAGTATATTCCTTCTTGATTAAAAAAAATCTACATTTAATCATTTTTTTTCAGAAAGCTATTATTTTTCAATAGCTTCTAGGTATATTTATGCAGATGGAAAAATGTTTACATGTGCAAAGGACATATAGGCTTTTTTGATTCATTGAGTTGGTTTTGTTTATTTCTTACTGGTTTCTTCATTGTTTAAGTAGAGAACTTTGATGCATGTCATGTCAGTTCAGCATCCTTCATGAGTACCAAATGCAGGAGATGATTCCATTCTCATATCTGAATTATTTCAGTGTGATCCTTACGGAAGTTTCAGACTTAGCAAGAGCATCAATTTTAAACTGAATATGGCAACTGCATTTCCTCATTTCTGCTCCTGAACACTGCAGAATCCAGGTCTCATATACCTATATTTGTCTCAAAAATTCCCTTAACATTTGAATTTTGGACTCTAGACAATTTTTTTAAAGCCACTAATGCCTTATTATTTGTGCTTCTGACTTAGTAGCAGTATTTAGAATTTGTCAGTGGTCTGCAGTACTCTGAACATTCGATAAGTGTAAATTCCACCAACGTGCCTAACTTGGAGTCGAGAGCGTGCTTCAACATGAGCAATTTGGACAGTAGAGTGTGCATCATTTGTGTGTTTTTTGGGAAATGTTGAATCACATAAATGTAAACTAAAGAGGGTTGGTTTTGCTAATTCTCCCATTAAATTGTAATGTGACAATACACTTCATGACTTGATAATGCTTCAGTGATTTAAATGTGAGCATGAGAAGCCAGAGCTCTTAATCAAGATGGTTATGCAGTGTTGGTCAGAGCTGTGAGTAAATGTGGTGGCCTCAGCTGCAGATAATTTCCACAGATGAACAGAAGAGCCACAACTAGCCTGGAAGCTCCTGCTGTTGCCAGTGCTGTTTAGACACAAAATAAATCCACACTTATCCCTGCTCACTAACTTTCATGATACTCTTTTTTTTCTTTTTATTTCAGGCCATCAAATCTTCTCCTGGACCAAAGTAACATTGACATTTCAGCCTTCCGCACAACAGGTGATTGGCTCAATGGTTTTCGGACAGGACAGTGCAAAGACATTTTCACAGGCGTGGAGTACAGTTCCTGTGACACTATAGCCAAGATTTCTACAGAGTAAGTTTTTCTTGACTACTATTCTTCATCACTGGTTACAGTTAGATGTAGAAGTTTAAACATAAGCATAAGAGTAGCTTTTTTACGTGGAATTTCCAGTTTTTAACTAAGATACTCTTACCTTTAAACGGACAGTTGTAAATTATTGTTGTTGCTGCAGTACACTTGTAGGAAACATAGATGCTATTGTCACTGTTTGAAGGCCAGGATCCCATACCTTTTTTTCAATGATGCCAAGCAAACACCCAATTTCTTCTGATGCAGTAGCACCATGCATCATCTGATATGATAGTATCACTTTCACTCACAGTTTAGGAGTTTCTCTGTTGAATGTGTGTATTCTGAATTTTATACGAATGTTTCTCTGCAGCTGGCATGTGTGCCTATCTTTTTCTTTACTGCCATTCTATCCAACCAGGTGAGACAGTGCAAGCTCTTTTTACCTGCTTTCCTTCTACGTGCTAACAATTATTCAGGTGCTGACCTCCCTCCTGCCTCCAGTTTTGAGATTTAAACATGCTAGACTTCAAAGTTTACAACTTGTAAGTTTATTACATTTCAATGCAATCCCTCTTTGTTCTTATGATAAGGAAGTGCACCTGAAAAGGCATCAGGTACAGTTGTGAATTCTACTGCCAAAGGAAATCTTGGCTCCCTGTTGGGCTAGCTGGATACGTGACAAATTATGAAGAAGTAAGCAGCAGCTGCAGTATCCACAATTAAACACATCAATGCTGTTAATTAGTGTATTATTGCAACCATTAAAAGGCTGCTAAAGTTTTTTTTGTTAAAATTACCCTTTGGGGACAGTGTAGAAATCCTCTAGGAATGCCCAATTTCCTGTGAGCCATGGGTTAATTAGCCCCTCATAAGTGTTAAACCACTTCTGTGTTGCACAAGGAGCAAAGAGACAGAGGACAGTCTGGAGAAACGAGAGGTGAAAAACAGGATGGGAGCTGGAAGCTTGGCCACGTAGCCAAAATTAATATCTCGGTGTTGATACCAGAGTTAAGATATGAGTGTTCAGAGGGCTCAGTGAGATGTCAGCACCATTCAGGTAAGGCGAAAAAATGTGGAGTTGAAAATATGCAACTGGCCCAGAAAGTAAACCCTTTGTCCCTAAATCCCAGTGTGTGTCTGCCTGGAGAGTACTGCTTTATTGTCTTTTCTTCCAGGTAAGCTACCACAACAAGACTAAATGAGTTTTTACTGTTTTTGTGGTCTTCTGCTGTTTTCAAACAAGGGCTCTCAGTATGTTTTCGTACCAGAGCTTGTGTTTCAGCAGTATTGCCATACCTGGAGGCTCTTTCAACACACCAAATTAGGATGAACAAGTTGATTACTGCTCATTTCAGCACTAGGAAACACAGAGATGATATGGTCACTCACACGGTGCATCTTCTCTTTTTTTTTCCAGTGACATGAAGAAAGTTGGTGTTACCGTTGTGGGCCCTCAAAAGAAGATTGTTAGCAGTATGAAAGCTCTAGAAACTCATACAAAGAACAGCCCTGTTCCTGTGTAAGGTGCCAAAACGAAGTTGCTTAGGAGAGGAAAAAAAGAGAAAACTTGTGTCACAGGGCAAAAGTGATGGCTGGTAAACAGCAGAATTCAAACAAGTTCTTTGCAACAGCTTTGGAAACATAATGGTTGAAATTTCAAACCCACTAAGACACTCAAATATTGAGTATAAATGCCTTAAAAATAAGAGCAAACTTGTTTTCTGTCTGTTAATCCTAAAGGGTGGGTGCTCTTGACTGACTGTTAATGCAGATAGTAAATTTCAAAAGGAAAAAAAAAAAGTAAAAATTTCTTCCAAGTAAAAACCAGTGATACTAAAACCTCGAGCCATTTGAAAATTAAGTGACTGAATAACACGAATAACCTATGGACATAAAAGCTGTGTATTTGATCTATACAGCAAACAAGAAGAGAGAAAGCCTTGCAGTATTTTTATACAGAAGAGATCTGTAACAGGTATTTTATTTCTTTAAAAACAAGGAAAATAGAGGACTATACCTCACAACCTCTCTGGCCATATTTACTATAATGTCATTGTAACTTACGATATCAACTTCAGAAAGGAACACAGAAATAAAATTTGTAGTGACTTGGAGTTAGTTGAGAAAAGATTTTTGCCATTATGTTAGCTTTCCTAATTGTGTTCATTTAAATAGAAACAAGTCTTAATTCTGAAGAGACTTATTTATTTCCTTTGTTTTATTCATTATTGCTTATAGTTATGCTTACATACCTTAACCTGGCTGTATAATGGCCAAGTGCCAAATGTTATCGAAACTTAATTGGTTCAATCCGAGAAATCATTTGAGGGTTAATTATTAGATGACTTTATACTCATGATATCATGTATGAAATACAGAAGAAAAGAAAGAAGGCCTTTTTTTCCAGTTATGACACTAGGCAAGTCATCTGGACTTGTTGAGGTTGCTTTCATTTTCTGTGAGTGGTATTTTAATCTGGGCTTGAATTTTGGCCAAGTTGCATGCGCATCAATCTCTAGATCAGCACCCATACCTGTCAAGAACATACATCTCATTTACTTCCCAAAGGCCTGTCAAAGTAAGGAACCCCATTTCAAAGTAGTTCACAGGTGGATATTAGCCTAGCAAACATAAGAAAGAGTTGTGGTTGCATCCAGCATTAAGTGGGAATACTTTTTGAGTTCCCTGAGCAGTGGCCCATTTCTGGTTTCTATCTCTGCTCCTGATGCTGGGAACTGGGAGATGTACTACTGTGTGGGCAGCCACTGGTGGTTACACTGGGATGGTGACTTGCAGCCAAGGATAAGTGGACAGGTTAAGAGAATGACTTAAGCTTGTGAATTGGGAGTTTGGTTTGCAATTTTACCTAAGTCTGAGCTAGAAGTCATCTGTCCAGGTGTTGCTATCCTATTGCTTTTTGGCACAGGCTCCTTAGGCACCTGCTTCTTGAAAGAAAGCAGAAAGGAGCCCATCTGTAGGTGGAAATTTCCTGCTAGAAAAAGGAAATTGGAGGGTGAGATTTGAGAGCCTTGACCCATCTTCAGCATCTTCCCAATACCAAACTCTTAAGGTGCTGTTCTGGAGCATTGCTCTTTACTCTGAAAATGATTTAAATCTCAGTGGGAGGCACTGCTTATGCTATGTGTAGACAAGCATCCTTAACAGTCTAGGTGTTTTTCCAGACACACAGATGTTAGGCTTTGGACAGTAGTGGAAACCACACTGATTCCCAACTTGCTGGGCTGGAATCTAAACCCAATTCTGGTGAATAACATTGAGTCCCTGTAAGACTGTGTATGAGGCAGATAGGTGCATGGCACACTGCCTTCCACTGTGCATGCAAAAGCAGGTAACTAGTCATGCTTCCTTTTTTCCTGGTTTGGTTTTTGGTGCTCCTTGTAGAATAGCGCATGTAAGCAAGGGGGGAATCAGTTCCTAGGATTTATATGGCTGAATCAGCTTTTAAATTGTTCTTCATGGGTACAGGACTTATAAAATGTAGAGACAGGGTGTTTATCACCGACATTAAAGAGAAGCGGAATTAGAGAGTTCTTAATGAGGGCTGTCAGTGAGCATGCTGTAAAGGGCTTGGATTGAAACACACTCACAGGGTAGTGATTAGTAATATTTTCTGAAAGAAAAATGAGTAAGCTTTGAAGTAAGTTGAAACAAAAATGGAAAATTGAAAAAAATGAAAATAAAGCACTTAAGTTGTAAATAACATTTCCTATCTGCTACCATCTATTGTGAAATGCAGCATACTGAATAGAAAAGCTGTATTTTCCATTTCTTAGTTCATTCAGAATCTTTCTTCAGCTTGAGATTGCTCTAAATCAGACATTGTTAGTGAATTTAAGTCACAGAAATCCATTGTCTTTGTGGGGACAACTTTTTTAACCTGTTCCTCTTGAGATTTCTCTTCAGCTTTATTGTGCCACTGGAGATTGGGGGCAAGGGTTGCTGGGGGGGTGGGAAGACATCTGTGAAATGCTTCTAAAAACACAGAAGCAGTTCTTAGGAGTTTTAGATGATGAATGAAAACTTTGTAACACCCACCCTTCATTTTTTCTTAGTATCATGTCATGTTCCTTCCCCACTGTTTGAGGATGCTCAGCATAAAAGATTTAATCTCACTGATGCTTGAGAAAAAAAGAAACTCAGTTTTACTGTTTGTTTGTTTTCTCCATTAGGAGTAGAGAGTTTTAAAATACATTTAGTTTTCTCTCCTTATCAAAAGTTGATTTGTACTCTAAGTGGCCTCGGTTGCAAGCATCCTATACTCCCTGTCCCCTTGTACATATGTATACATAGCAGTGTACAATTCTTCATTGTGGAGTAGAGATACTAGAATTCGTGTGGCCATCTTCCTGTACAGGACTTGCATTGGTTATTGACATCAAGCAAAATGCAATTACTCATAAAATGACATGCCGTATTATTGTTTTTGTATCTTTAAATATAGTTTCCAATTTATTTATTTCTGTTAACATATCTAGTTTTGTGCTGTTACTTAGCATTCAATAAGCAATGTATAGATGTGATTTGATTGGCAATATGTATTTACTTTTACTTGTATTTCAAAGCATTACTTACTCATTTAGATTATATATTGTGCAATTGTAGATGGCCTCTTACTAATGTAAAATGATTTGTAGTGGAAACATTTATATTTTTATAATAAACATAATGAAAGTATTTTTTACATACTGGAATACTGAGGTGATTGCTTGGAGGACAAAGTAAATTTATTTGATTAGTGTGATAAAACTGTAATTAAATATGGATAAATTCTGAGTGTTAAAAGCATGGGTTCAGAGTGAAAGCTAGATTTTACCTGTATTATCTGTGAAAAGAAACAAATAGTGCAGGTTTTAATTAAACAGACCAGCATTTGTGCTAAACTGACATTCATCAGTCAAAGACTTTTCTCCATGGTTATGGGAAAACGTTGTCTACTACCGCCTGCCTATGGGATAGTGAAAAAACTGTCATTTATTTTAGTTGTGTCAAGTATTTCCAAACTTTTGCTTTTTTTCCTCCCTTGCCAGTGAACCTCTTTTAATCTTATTACTATGTTCAATCCAGTAAAAGATGTACTTTTCAACAAAATAAAAAAGCCCACCGCATACCGTAATTTAACCCCATGTACATTTCTTGCCTCTGAGTATCTGTATTAGATAATATTCTTTTTCCTGTTTCGTTGTGTCCCTCCCCAGTTGATTTTATGTGCTTCACTAAAGTCTGGTGGCTCTGTAAGTGTCAACACACAACTCAACTTTGCATCTCAGGAATTATCTTCTGAGAAAAGTAGGAGTGGTTTGAATGTCTGCAGGTTACTTGAGGAGTAAAGATACAGGATCCTTCTGTACCATAAATTATTTTGCATGCTTCTGTGTATTACTTTGTTTACTGTGCAACACAATGAATGATACAGCTGTCCTGGAGCCTGTAAGTTGATAAACTTTGTGAACACGGATGTAGCACACTTTTTTTTTTTTTCCCCAGCATCATTTTTTCTTGCTATCTTTAATCGAAAGGGAAATTGTGCAAAAGAGCTACCCAGAAGTATACAGACAAAAATTGGACTTAACTTTAATGGCAACAGCTGATCTGAAATCCACCTGTTCATAACATTAGTGGTACATATACTTAAATACAGTGGTACATATGGTGTTGTTTTAACTTCTAATGAGTGGGTTCAATGCTATATGAGAACAACAAAAGGGAAGCAGCTCTGTAGGTCAAATCTATGCATCATGCAAACTAATTACATTTTGAATAGGTTTCATTTCAGCAGCTGTGTTACACTGACTTGAGTTCCATCCCTTTAGCGTTACTGTTACATTGTATACGTATCCCAAAGGGTGTGGTGGATATTAATGCTTTTATAACTGTAGTGTTTATTGTAAAATGTTATTAATATTCACAGGCAGTGCTGGAACAGCAGTAGAATACACTCACACAGCAGCAGGACAAGCAAATGCTTTGCAGCCCATCACAATGCATCAGCTCAAATCTGGAAGGAATAAATTGCCAATAATCAATTGCATAAATTTGGATATGCCTTTTTTTAGTAATATCCTCCTTAGGGATGATGCCCAGACCTAGATATACATACCAATAAAAAAGCCTAAGCAGTGCAAAATGGAATGAGACAATTACTTCCGCTGTCTCAAATATGCCACCCCCATTAATTCAGAGAAATATCCATGCTATTGACTACTCCTCATTTTTGAGTCACTGTAATCCCTCGGATCCTTTCCAAGCTGTCCCTTCTTGACCAGTAATTCCCCATATGTATTTGTGCACTCAGGTTTTTTTTCAGCTTCTCAGTCCAATTCTTTGTTCATTTCTTAACTGTATTTTCCTAATTCAAAAATATTTCTCATACAAATATTTCTCTGAACCTTGATTCATTCACACATATAAACGTGTACAGGCTTATTACACACAAATGGGGAACAGCACAAAATGCAAAGGACAGCCTTCTCTTGGCTTCTTTGTTATGTTTTTCAAATGGCCAGAAAATCTCTGGTAGATGAAAAGTACTCAGTACACATGATTTTTCAGCTTACTTTGCTTTCACATTACGGCGGTTTTGTAATAGCCCGTGTTTCCCGTGATAGCTCATAAGAATGTCACATGGGATAGCACCAGAAGTCTTACTAAAGACAAGACAAATTACATCTACTAGGTTTTAGATTATCCTGTCACAGAAATAAATTATACAGGTTTGACATGATTTGTTTATTCGTGAAAAATCCTAGTTGGTTTCTGAAGAACTTGTAATCTTCCAGCTGCTTTGATATGTATTGTGGTGTATATATATATATATATATATATATGTATATATCTGAGGTTAGCATACCTCCTCCATAATTGGCTGGCTCTGCTTCTTTCCCCTTTTTAAAGGTCAAGATGATTTTTGCTCTTCTTCAGTTGCCTGAACTCCATGACTTGTCCAAGAGAATAGCGAGTGGCTACTCTTGGACTAGCCCCTTCTGTTGTATAGTGAATCTCACAGACTGAAAATCTGAATGCATTGATCACTTCTTCTCATTCTTAGGATTTGTAATTGTAAAGCAAAAATAAAATTCATACAGGCAGATGTATGCATTACAGCCCAGTCCTCCGCATGGAGCTGGATTTTTCCTCCTGGAATAAGGCCTGCAAGAATGAAAAACAGTCATTTAGTATGACTGCTTTTGTATGAGCACAGAATATAGCATTTAATTTTAAAGCACTGAGCTGAAATGAAACCAGAAAAAACCACTTATATGCTAAAAACAATTTGTTGAAGTGGAAAAGAGAATGGAGGTCTGGTAGCTTTGTGCCATAGTCTGATCAGGGATTAAAATAGCTTATTTGTATAAGCATTATTCTGATAACCAGGACAGCATTGCTGGTTATAAGAATTTTCCTGTCGTCCCTCTAACCCATGCAGCAGAAATGAATCCTTGGGTATAGCTTACAGATTGAAGTGATTTGTTTTCACAAGGTAGTTCACTCTTTTCACTTGCATTATTCTCTGAGCTCCCATCTTCCCTCATGCAGTTCAACAGACTGAAAAATTAGGCTCAAACCACAGAAGTTTTGTTTGTCACAGCACCTCTTCCTCCTGCAGATTTTCCCTGGTACTCTCCATCCCTTGCCGTGCCCACCAAGCATCCTTCTGAAACCACTCCTTTCTGTGCTGGTGAAAGGGAATGTCTTTTCACTGTGGCTTATAGCCCAACCTACCGGAGCACCCAAAAGTTAGGGTGGGAGGTGGTTGCAACAATATTTAAAGTCAAAGAAATATTTCAAAAGTTGAAGTGATAGTTGCTGCCTTGCTGCATTTCTGATCTCTTGATATGTAAGTTTAACTATGTAGAGTGCCAGCATACATTTAGGGTTGCCTGTGATTTTTTTTCCCCATAAGTCATGTTCAGTAGCTACATTTCCTCCCACTTAGAATTTAGAGTGGTGGAGTAATAATTCTAGCTACAGAATATCATTTTAATAAAAACAGATGATGCTTAAAACAAAAGCAAATTTAAAACCAAAACAAGTGGTTATTGAGGGGACTAGTGCCTCTTGAGATCATAATTTGGGCAGTGAACAGGTTTCCCACACAGACAGTCTAGTAAAATAGGGATCCTGGATGTTTTCCCCATCTTTTCTGCCATATCTGTGTGGCTTTTTGCACAGCTAGATAAATATTTGTTAGTGGGTTTGGTCACTGTTAAAACATACAACTTCCCCTCAACCTGGTTGTCAGCTACTCAGCAATAGTGATTCCCTGCTTTTAGTATGCCCCTTGAAAGTAGCATCACCTTTTATTATTTTACAGGTTTTAATCTCCTTCCTTTACTCTTATAAAGGGTTTGGGGGGACTTTAATGGAGGAATAATCCACAATCCCCAGTTGTGTATACTTTTTTTAAAAAAAAGAAGTTATGCCTTATTAACTGAGTTAATACTTGCCTAATTGTAATAGCAAAGCAATAAAACTCAATCCCTACAACAGTGCAATGTTGTAACTTCCTTTCTTCCTGTTGATGAAGTGCTGGGCTACCTGCCAACAAAGTCAAACAAAAATAGGAAAAAACAGAAATAAATGAAATATCTTTCTAAGCTATAGATGTATATGTTTTCTTGTGTTTTTTTTGTTTGGGTTTTGTTTGTTTAGTTTTGGTTTTAATCTTTGGTTATTACTTGATTCATTTTTCTTTCCCTTGTTTCATTAAAGTAAAATGTAAGTTTCTGTAAAATAAAAACAGAGAGATCAAATCCAACTAAACCTCTGTCCCTGGCACCAGCCAACCATTGTACCTTGCACCACAGCTTTATAAATTTCCTGGTGTTTATGCTGCAAGCAGGCCAGAGAAATAGCAGGAAGAAGCACAGGGCTGAAGAAGTCAGAGACCTTTGCTAGACTTCTCATCCAAAACTAGAGTATATTCTTTCTCCCTTCTCCTGTGGTTTCTGTTCAGTATATCCTCTGCCAAATGAGTACTGCAGCTAGCTAAGCTGTGCATTTTTACTGAAAAAAAATGGTATTTAATAGCACCCACTTGCTACCCAGGTCCTCCAGAGTAACAGTGCTTCAGATAAAGTTGCCTGGTGCTTGATGGTCAACTAAGTCTACATGATATAAACCAGGCTCTGTTATCTCAGCTGTGGTTTTTGGACATAAATTATATGAATGTTATGGATACAAGTAGCTCTTTAGCTTATTCTCTTTGGCTGCCACAATAGCTAGTGCTGTTTGCTTTTTAAACACTCTTAGTCTGAAGTGCATTATGGGAAAGGTTTAAAAAAAAAAAAAAAAAAAAAAAAAAGTCTGATTATATATAGTCTGTTTTTAACTATGGCAAGTGCCACACCAGAGGCACAACACCCTCCTCCACACTCCATGCTCCAATGACATGGCAGTTTTCACTGCTATCTGTTAGATACCTTTTTAGAGGAACCTCTTTCACAGTATGCCTTCCTTGGCCCAAATCCTCAAGTTTAGCGTAGGCACTCACAAGCGTTTACATGGCTCCCTAATAAGACCATGTAATGATTTTGGCTGTAGTCTTTTGTGTGCTAAGTGCCTGCTAAGGGAGTGCTAAAATTACTTTGCTGCTCTTTAAAGAAAGATCTCACGGCTTGTAGTAGATACTGCACCACAAGAGGGAATGCTGTTCAAAACAAAACTGAGCAAAAATTTCCATCTTGTGAGAAACTAGTGAAACAATCAACTTGTAATTTTTTAAAATAATATTTCTGAGCTTAGTGAAGAAATCTGAAATCCAAATCAGGTGCTTAGTCCGTGTCCTTGGTGTCCACACAGTATCCTGACTCAACAGGCACAGATCCAAATGAATTGGTGGTCAAAAATGTCATAGCATCTTGACCAAAAAAAACTGCTGATCAAAGCTAATTACTGGTATGCTATAGTTTTATGAAGAGAAAATTACTTATTTTTCCAAGTAACTGTTCTCGTCCCCCTGTAAAAGACACTGGCTTTGCTATGATAGGACTGTCCATGTGTAAATGTTCTGAGTTAGTGTGCTTCTAAAACTGTACTTTCTTAAATATTTATCCAATAAAAATGGCACGGGCCTGGATCACCAGAGATACCTGGTAAGATAAGATGCACTTAATGATTTGAGCTAAATGTTAGCCCTTAGTCTTGAGGGACAGGTTGGCACTACTATGCAGAGAAAAACTTTGTTTTCTAGTACAAAAGAATTTGATAAAGCTCAGGAGAGTTGTCAGATATTTCACCTACAGTTTGTGAAGAGCTGATTAATTTTCCAAAGAGAGGGTGAGAAAAAAAGAAAAAAAAAAAAAAGATCTAGTTGAGTATCTGAAATACCAGGCTCAGTAAAATCAGAGGCAGAAGTGGAGGACTCAGGGGAAGCATTCCTGTTTCCTTCATTTAGCCTTAGCCCAGTGTAGACACGGGGCTAAAGTTACTGCTCTCTCCAGAGATGCTATGCAGGGTCCTGTATATGGGAAGGGAACTGTACATTATAAATCTCTTTGCAGAGCGCAAGAGTGTAAGATTCTTGCAAGAAAAATACATCAGTTCCCGTGTCATCTAGGGCATTCCAACCAAGGCATTTCCAACCTTGCAATAATTGCCTAGCACTTTGCATTTGTGAGAAAGTAGAAAGAAATGTCTTAACAGTGAGCTCTGCATATTGTAAAAGTCCAACTGTGACTTGCAGAAACACCCATGAGACTTATTGCTACCATTATGAGCTTAGAGTAATGTGCTCATATTTTTCTTTTTAGACTATGCACACTTTATCCAACCCTCAGAGGTAAAAAACAAAAAAACAAAAAAACCCCACCAAACCAAAAAACCACAAAACAGTACTGTTAAACTTGGGGGTTTTTCTTTGTTTTGATCTTTGTGTGTCACACACACCAGTGCATGTCACAAGTTCAGCTCAGCTGAAGGCAAAGGCTCCTGCTAGCTGATGAAGAGTCGCAGCCATGGTGTTCGTGGCATCACATCCACATGCCATGGCCACCAGGGGTCTGTCTGAAGGCCATGATTTGACCTTTGGGGCTGAGATTTCCAAGCCTTCTTTCCAGCTGCAGAAGGACCAAAAGCAGCAGCTGCAGGGGGTGATGGTGAGGGAGGGGCCTTTGTTCAAGCTGCAAACTCAGGAGGTCAGAGTCATGCTTCCCTATGGGTTACTAGCACCTGATGCAACAACTCCCTGGTCCTCACCAGGGTGCGGTAAGTTCTGGCAAGGTAAAGTAGTAAAAAGTGGTAGAATACTTCATTAAGGAAAATGCTCATCCTTTGAATCTCATTAAATTTAATTCTCTGTGTATATCAGTTGTTGTGCCTCAGCAGCAGAGAAGAGCCAAAGTAGCAGCAGACACTTTGTTGAACACCTCAGTAACTTTGGTTCGCGTTGGTTTTGTTGTTGAATTTTTTCAAGGTATCAGGACTGCTTACTTTGTAACTGAAGAACTAGAAATTTTCTTCTGCTCAGTCTTAACATGCCGTAAGTCAGCTTTATACTGAGGGTAGGAGTGATTAAGTCATAGAAAACAGAAGAAGAAATATAATGTTGGGTGTAGCTCTTGAATAATAGAGATTTCACTTGGACACTAGCTAGGCTTCAAAATCAGAAGCAAAAGCAGTTACAAAGCCTCTGTCACTGAAGTCTTTTAAGAAAACAATAGACTGGGATCTCACAGAAACCATTAGGTGCAGCTGAGACATGGCATGAAGCAGAAAACCTTTTGGTCTTTTCCTGCCTCAGATTGCATGATTCCCCCATAGTCACACAGCACAACCCACTCCTACACTCAAAAAATCAAGGACAAATATCATCGCTCCCATTCCCTTGTTTTTTCTGGCCACAGATAAGACTTGCTAGAAGTGTCTCAGGTCAGTATTGCTGATGCCTGAATCAAGGCTGATTGCCCCCCACAGTTGTCTCTTGGTCACCAGGCTGCTCAGCCTTGCCTAATTGTCATTACAAAGGACTGACATCCTTTGAGAGTCCCAAAATGGGGGGAAACCAAAACTGCACATCGCTCTCCTGCTGCTCATCAGTCTGTAGCTCTTCTCTCACTTTCCCCCAGCCCTCCACCCTCACCATTTTAGTAATGAGAGAACAAACTATGCAATCTGTTCAGTGAGAGAACAACTCATCTGAGCACAATTTCCTCTTCTCTGTTGTTGAATATAACTTCCCTTGGGTAGGTGAAAATTTTGGCAGTCTGCACAAAGACTAGCAGAGACTGAAGCAGAAGCTGTAATAGAGCTGTTATGGCTTGACAGCCCTGTTTTGTAATGCACTGGGGGATTTTATTACAAGTCAACTGCAGCTTCAAGAAATTTAAGATTATGGCATCAGCTTGTATGATTTTTTTTTTATGTTTAATAAATGAAATTGCAGTAGATTTTAACATAAAGGCTATGGCTGTAGCAGGCCTGAATGACTTAATAAAAACTGAAATCAATCAAACAACTGGATTTTTTTGGTAAGTTTTTGCACTGCAAGTGGAAATAAATGTTTTGCAGCTCTAATAATTCCATATACATTTCTTCAGGTACTGAAAAATCACTATATTTCTATACTATTTGCTGAGTGTATTGTTTTTTGCTGAATTTGTGTTTAAAGAACATCCCATTAAAGTTCATTTAATGTAGCCTCACAAGGACCTGTGTTTCCACAGTGTATATCGATGATGACCAAAAGCTTGAAGAATCCTGTGGCTTGAGAAAATCCTTTACACCTTCCCACTCACTTTAGCCTTTCTTTTTCTTGAATTAACTAAGGGAGATTATGACAGCAATTAAAGCTTCAGATCGCTGGCTCCATGTAGTGATAATACAGCTTATTTTTATTATAAGACAATGATTCTTAGTGGTGGCAGGAAAATAGACGTTTTTTTTTTCAAAAGAGGCAATGACAGGTCCTTTGCTACCAGCATTTTTCAAATCCTAAGTTTTACGATAGGTGAAATGTAGTTTCTGGCATGTCTGGCTCTGAAACCTGCCTTGGGACAGGGCTAGTTTTGTTAGTTATTAGTATTGTTGTGACGGTTCATGTGATACGAGCCAGCTGAAGAAATAAAGCAGAAAATATGTAACCATGAGGGCCCTGGTGCTGCTGTGGGACAAGCCAGGCTTGGGCTGAGCTCCTTGGGCAGCCTGGTTGGGGGAGCCACCTGTGGGTGATGATCCACAGGCCAGAGCAGGGACTGACTGCCCCCATATGCATGGGAAACTTGGCTACCGGAGGGTCTGGGGCTGAGAGGACAATGATGGGATCCCAGAGGCTGCTGCTCCATCAGTTTTTCTAGGCACTGGCTTTTTTTGGTGTATTTTCAGCCGCAATCCCATGCAAAGGTGCATCTTAGCGTGACTCGCTTTCTTGTACTAATGCAAAGCTTGATGTTATTGGGAGCATGCTGTTGAGGGCATCTCCAGAGCCTGAAAGTTGCTATCCACAGAAGCAGGAGTGGTTGTTACATTGAAAGGAGACCATAAGTCTCATGGTCATGGGCAGAGAGGAGAAATTTTCTTTTGGGAAAAACCAGGTGGTGCCCAGGGCACTGCAGGACTCACAGCTGGAGAGCACATCCAGCCCACCAAGGATGCTGCTAAAGCCAAAAGTGTTAAACAAAGGGCTGGACGGCACTCTCAGAGGAAGCAAAAGCCCAGCCTCTATCAATTTTTGTATTATTTTTAAATTTTTTATTTAACAAAAGACCACATCTGTCTGTGTATTCCACAACATATCTATTTCTCAAAGCCTCAAGGGATTTTTGGTCCATGAAGCAGAAGACTCTGAGGAGGCCAGAAAAAATGGGATTTTCCATTCCTGCAGATGAGTTGAAAAGCCCTGCTGGGATGGCTGCAGAGGACTCCTAGGTACTGAAAGAGGTATCCACATCCAACTTCCTAGAAACTGGAAATTTCCATGAGGCCAGGCTAAAGCCAGATGCATAGCTGCAGTCTCTATGACTTGGTATGGTCCCTCAAACCCTTGACTTTCTGCTCTGAGGCAGGCCTCATAGCACAGAAACTGAAGTGGAAACATCTGTAAACTTACTAGCTGCTTATCACATTGCTTTGAGGTAAATATTTTTTAGACTTTACCCAGAATATTTCTACAAAAGAGCATTTTCTAATGAGAATGTGCTTTCCCAAGAGTATTGCAAACAATCCTGCTGGAAACTACATACCTGCTAGGTGATGAGGCAGGAACATACAGAGAGCACAAGCTGCCTTAGATCCATGTAGTAGCATATACTATGTTTAATCTTCCCTTGTACCCATGTGAACATCTATGCTATGCACTGTGTCTGTTTGGAAAATGAATAAAATTAGTAGATTTATAACAGGTCTATGCTGTGTTCCATCATTTTCTTCTTCACTTGTAGACTTATATTTGGAGCAAAGCAGCTCATTCATCTAAAACATATTTTGGGCATGTTTTTGAACACAGCTAATCATAGGGTCTTTGGCAGGATGAGGCCTCACTTTATGGTGCCGTGGCTCTGGAGTGGAAAGGGGCCTCTGAAACACAGACACAGGCAGAAACCCACCAGGAACACTGCTACATCTCCTGTAATGTGTTCAGATTTGCAGGTGTGCCTTTGGAGGTGTTGTGAAATCACTATTTTGGATCTCTGTCTTGACCTCCAATTCTAATTAGCTGCAGTTTCTCAGTGAAAACCAGTGCCCTGTTTCTTGTCTGCAAGGAGCTTGTGCACTGCACCACCTTTTAGGATGCTGCACAGCATCAGGGACGGTGAGAGCATGAGCCTCTATTTATTAACTGAGTGATACCACATGTAGATTCACTGGATGTTTACAAAACTTTGTGGGTGGGTTGATCAAACACATGGGGCCTTCCCTTTGGTTTAATTCCTGTTAACTGATGAAAGTGAAAAAAACCCCGCAACAAAAAATCCTGGGGAGAAGCCAAAAACACCAAAAATGAAAGATGATAAAATTGCATTGTATCTTGGTTTTTGAAGCCTAAGTAGAAATATGCCTGTCCACTTTCTTGCTATTCCAAGCCTGGAAGGAGTACTACCTTCCAGCCTGGCACAGCTGGAGCTCCGTGTCCCCTTGAGATGTCTAATGACTTACAGATTTATTTCAAGGCAGTTAATGGATTTACCTCCTTCATGAAAATGCTTAGGAAAGGATAATCTGCTACAGGAGGAGTATATTCATGTACTGATGTGTGAAAGCAAAATATGTCACATGCCTAGGGGCCCAAAATGCATCTCCTAGTCCTCCAGAAGGATATTGCCTAGTGCATGAATTGCTCAGGAGGCACCTAGCCATGGACCCTCTGGTCATCAAGGGGCAAAGGTAGAGACCCAAACAAGCAGAAATTTGCCCCAGTGTCATGAGAACCTCTGTTTCTGTTATTATGAGCTTAACATTTGACCTGTGCAGCTTTAACCTTTTCACTTTAGCATCCACATATCTTTAGGGAAAGCTGCATAGCTGAGCTTTTAGGCAGTATCAGTAGCCACTACCTACACCTGCATCCATTTGCAGTGACTAATAAAGAGAGCTTGCATTTATATATAAAAGTGTATATTTTCCCATGCTGTAACTTGATTGTCTTCCACAGAACTTCACAGGGGACAGATTTGGATAAAAGTAAATTCAGTCCAAACTTTTACTCAGGGAAAAACTTATATTGGGATTAATATGTTACTCTGGCTTTCTATTCTGAAGAATTAATTAAAAATAGCTGGGGGGGAGAGGAAAGATAAAGGAAAAGGATAGCCCATTTTCCATTTTTTATGGCCTTTTATCATATATAGTCCTTAACACCTGTTTAAAATATTATCCAGTAGGGAGGCATCTTCTTTGCACGGGTGAAAATAGGTTTCCCTGTCACAGCTGTGCATATTTAAAGCAATGTGGGGCAAAGAGGCCTTGTTCTCACTGATGCCTGAGAATTCCATGACTTCCTGAGGGCTTCTCTTTCTCAGCTGACTAAAGGTAAAACAACTTCTGATATTCTTCTAGTTGGTGCCCTCAAAAGTTGAGGGGAACTTAGAAGTGTCTTGTGGCAAATGGTATAGGCTAGTTTGTCAGCTATCACAAGTTACAACCTGGCTTGAGAGGCTATGAAATGGCAGCTGGGAGGGGGCATTCCCTGCTGTGCTGAAGAACTCATTTCCACAGAGGGTCCCTGAGTTTGGCTTTCCGTGCCAGCATCATGGGTTAGTGCATGGGCTGTGAGCTCTGCTGTGCCCTTGCCTTGGGGTTACTTAGAGATTTGTTTGAAGCTTGAGAATTGGTATCTTGTGGCCTGAAACCAGGAGCAGTGGCAGCCCTCTTTTATGCCCCTGTTTTCATGTGTACCTGTAGGCCTGGATAGGAGGCAGGCTTACCCTTTGATCCCTGTGGTTCTGATCTGCCCTGCTCTCTGCCTGCTGTATGTATGTATGCATTTTTTTAAAAAAATGTTGTCATAGCTTATGTTTTAGTAGCATCTAGTGTTGGAGAGTGAAAGGCTGGTTGCTGTATTTGGCATGCTTGCTTGAAGGAAACAGTGTGGACACATGCATGCTAAAGTTTGTGATGGCTCAGCCTCATCCTGTGGTTTAAGGTCCAGGAAGTGCTGTGGTGGCCTGGAAGTGGGGCTTTGATGGGCTTTTAAAAATCTTTAAAGACCTTTCCTAGGCTCTGGTCAAGGCACTTGGCAACCCCTCCTGCTTCTAGTTTAAGTCTTGTACCACGCTATGAGAAGGCTGATAAAGGCACATTCTGCACTTGTGATGGTGACCATGTGTTAGACTTTTGCTGAATGTGAGCTTCCTCTGCCCTTGTTAATCCTCTGTCATCTGCTGCTTTAGGATCTTTTCTTTGCTGCTCTGCTTCTCCTGGCACCAATCCCCTAGGCATGTCTTTCGGCTGCCTCAGAAAGATCAGGAAGCCATGTGTGGGTGCTGAGCACCTCTTTGTGCTGCTCAGAGGAATGGTCTCCTCAACAACACAGCCAGGATGGACATCTCTACTGAGCTAGGGACCCACTTGCCATCCTCATGGCTCCAGGAGGATTGGCCAAGAAATCAGGGCTTTTGCTTGTGTATCTTTCCCTCCTATGTCTTTAGGACTTTCTGATTCTGGCTTAGTCCTCATACTATCTTGTTTCCTAAGCTGTTAAGGGTAAGGGGATTTAGATTTGTTTTCATTAGGCTTTTTGGGTCCCTGTAATCTCTGAACTAGATATACCTTAGGATGAATGAGTGCTCCTCTTAATGTTGCCTAGAGCTGATGGTTTCTGTTTTAATGAACTAAAGTATAATCCATAAGGTTTATAGTTATGATGACTATATTAATTTCTGATATGAGTCCTTTTTTTTAGAAAAGTGATAAAATTCCCTGGGAAATATTATTTGCATGGTAGAAATACAATTGTCTTCTCCACTTTGGGGCTTGCTCTTAACTCTCTTTTCTGTGCCGGTAGTTGCTGTGCTGACATGGTATAAAGATGCTTACTAAATCAAAGATATGTGTTGGGGGGAGGGGAAACATTTTATGCTTGAGAACAGGTGAGGAGTTAGTTAGGAACATGGAGAGTTGCACTCTTGTCCAATTTTACAGCTGTCTGGTAGCTGCAAACTCTTTGTTAAATTAGAAATTTTCTTTTGTGAGTTGATACAGGCTGATTGCCTTTTTTTTTTTTTTAACTTGGGGTTGAGGGAAAGAGGTGGGTGTGATGGCAAAGCAGTTACTCATGTTGCTCCTTTAAAGGAACATTTTGCCCAAATCCCCTCCCTGTAAACAGGGAGTGGGTTTTGGGGTTTTTTTTTTCTGTTTAATGCCACATATGTGTCAGAACTACAGATACCAGACACAGAGATAAGTAAAAAGATCACGCAGTTAATTATCTTTGCAAAAAGAAAGAGCATTTTTGTAGCACTAAAACACAGAAGGCATTCTTCATGGAGGATGTGTGGGATAATCATGTTGCTGGTCTGTTGGAAGCTTTTGGAGTATCACTTACCATGTGCACAGAAGGCACTAATGCTGCCTCTTGTCAGGACACTGATTTAAATTACGTTCCAGGCTTCAAACTCAACCTTCCACCTTGACAAATTGCCTGTGATCTGAACATGATTTGAACCACTCCAGTGCAGTTTTGTTCAGCATCACCCCTTGGTACCATATTAATAGGATGTGTTAGAATCAGACAGCTTGGTGAAATGGTAAATATTACAGAGCACATGGACAGATTGTCTCCTTGATGGTAAATAGATTGTGAATAATTGAATAACGCTTTAATAGTGAAGAGGATCTGCCTAACATAAGGCACGAATTAGGCTTCTCTCTCTGCTACAGCTCAGACATTTCAGACTCCCTTTCCTTTGCCATAATTGGACATAATCAGTAACACAGTCAGTGACTAAAGACTGTCTGGTATCAATTCCCAAATCCAGGAACTGCAACATCTAAATTTTGAGAAAGCTAATGCTCTCTATTAGCTGATTAGTTCAGCTAATTTGTTGTGTCCCATGGTGATTGTAAAGTAAATAAGAACGGGTACTCTGTTTCAAATATCTTCCTGCAGGTCTTTGTGTGTTATATATATATATGACCCATGCATATGTGTATATCTAGAAAATTTCCTGGTAGTTGAAGGTGTTGAAGCTTCAAAGGAAGCTGTTGGCTCAGGAACTCCTGAAGGAAAGTTGTCCAAGAACATTTAGTCTTATTCAGAAAGAGAAATGTGCATTACTAAAGAGCTTTTTTCAGTTTTACTTCTAGGTACAACCTTTATGTTTGTCTTGTTGGCTGATGGAAATGCTTCAGGCTGGGCTCATCTTCTACAAGGATGTGACTTTGCTTTGCTTTGCTACAAATCTTTCTCTCCCTCCTCCCTAAATAAAGGTTACTCATGAATGTGCTGCAACTTGCTATCCATAGATTTCAAAACACATAGCTGCTATAGTGGAGGCAAAGATAGCTTCTTTAAAGTGCCAACCTCTGATAAGATAATTAGATACATATTTTTTGTGACTTAGTTCATTAGTTACATGTTTCTGAAATAGCTCTTTTCTCTATCTCCACTTGTGAAAGAGTGTATGCTACTGGGCAAATGTTTTTGCTGCATTTGACTAATTGGAGATGTGGGAAACACTAGAGAGAGTTTATGCAGTTGTGGGAGGTAGAAAGGTGTCCTGATGACAAATGGTTTCCTAGGGTTAAATTTTAGTTTAATTTGGATACAGACTGAGCTTTGTCAGAGCTAGATGGAGAACCTATTGAGTATGTATTTGGAGTTTATGGAGAGGGCAGCATTTAGCTCCTGAAAACCATCATGAAGACAGACATCCTAATAATCCTGCACCCTTGGAGCAAGCTACAACCCTTTAGTAGGGGGATGCTTGGATACCCAAGATCCTGGACCATTTGTTTTTTCTACTGTATTGGTAGGTACCAACACCTTCCATTGACTTCTGTATTAATCTTTATGCTTGCAAGCAGGCAGAGACTTCATTTTTCACTCCATGACAGCTGTGGGGCAGCTCGTATCAGTGGGCCCAAGCACAGCTTGGTGGGGAACAGCAGCTTGCAACACTACCACGATTAAAGTGTCAAGTTACTCCTCTTTTGTATTATATGTAGACTGTAAAAGATTAACGCAGGGTGATTTATCTTCTGTTGGATTCACTTGACAGTGAACAAGACTGTAACCAATTTGCCTGGAGCAGGGGAGCTCAGAATAAACTCTGGAGGTTTAGGGCAATGGCTTGCTAGGGAGATGGATAGATGGACAGACAGACCACCTTATCTGGACAGCCCCCTCTGTCCTTCTGTGTCCTGGGGAAGCCGCTTCTAAAAATGGTCAAGGAGCAATTTGTGGTCACTTTTTACTGCTGAACCATAGTGTTTTGAAGCTTCAGATATTCTCCTTAAGATTGTCTCAGGCCAGTAAGCCCAGTTACCGGAGCAGGCTGTAATACTTCAGCTTGCCCATGTTTTCTGTAGCTCCCTAGCTGCCTTGTGGTTTTTTCACTTGAAATTTTCTGATTAAAAACTGATTGTCAAGTTTTTGTTTTCTGTTTACAGCTGGTTTTTTTTCATTTGGTTTTGGGTTTTGGTTTTTTTTAGTCCAAAGGCTGTCTCTGTTCCTATGAAGTGTGGAGTGTCATGAAATCTTGTTCCTTCTGGGCACTTGCAATGGCAGTCCCTAGCAGTAGTAGGGAAACATCCTTGCCTCTGATGATGACCAGATTGTGAGTGCTGCAGTTCTCCTGCTGTGAGCACAGTGTGCCCATTTTGTAGTCCTGGTTGTTAAATGAGGACATATAAACGCAGCAGCTGAGTCAAGAAGTACCACTGACTGGCAACCAGCATTAGCTAAAGGTCAGTGCTAATTACTCTGCCTCCTTTGCATGAGAGGCTTTGAAAGATAGAGAAGAAAGTGTCTGTGGCATTTGCTGCCAACAAATTATTTGGCTGACAGGAGGATGTCGCTGCTCATCAGTACTGATAGACTGCAAGTTGGTACTTGTGCAATTAAGCAGGGGAGAAATATTGCCTCAGAGGGTTAACTTTCTGGGAGTAATTACTGTGGGTGTCAACACACACTGATGAAAAGGAAGAGGATGTATTTACTATGTATGTGAACCAAGGTTATGAATGATAAGACAGTTGTTTATGATGATCACCCCTGCCTCTAGCCCATCCTTCCTTCCTCTTGTTTTTGCATGTTATACTGCTGATTATTCAGTATAGGGATAGTGGGAGTGGGGCCACTTCAACACGAGCTAAGCTCTGCTAAGCAGAGTTTTTACAGTTTCTCATCTAATTGAACTTTGAGATTTAGTTTAAGATCTAATATTTCTTATTTTAGCCATGTCATACAGACATACCACTGCAGCCCTGGTATAGGCACTGCAGAGCTGAAATTGAAGCTAATGAAATGGTAACGTAAGGGAGGTCTGGAGAAGCTAAAGGAAAAACTGACTTCTTCCAAAAGTCTGAAGGCAGGAAGCCCTTAATTAATAAGACCAGTGGCTTTAGATGTTTCAGGTTCTGCATGTCACATTTCCATTACCAGAATTTCTGTGGGGGCTAGAAAACTGAGTTCTGGAAAGTAAACCCCTTAGGAGTCTCTGATTATCTAAAGATGGAGAGCATAAAGGCGCTTTGCTTTTTTTTGGATGTAAAACATGACTTCCAATGAAAGCTGTTGTTAAATAGTTTTGGTAGCATGAGGCTTTGCTCCAGCAATTAAAATATTGCCCAAGATATCTTCTGAAGTGTGCTGAGTCTGGTCTATGTCCATGTTACCTTTGTGTACCTATGACTTTGGGCAAGCACTTCTGAGCCTTTTCCATTGAAGAGTGTAGGTTACTTTTAGTGTGAATTGTACAAATTCAGTTATTTAAATTGGCATGCTTTTTTTTTCTTCACCTGGATAAATGAAAGTAAAAAATAGCTTCCTGAATTTGTCAGTGGAGCTGACAAATACGTTTTTCCAGATGTGTCCCTAGTTTTTCCCTGTTAGTGTTATATATTTAAACTGGATGCATGGAGTCACAAATAGCTTATCCACCCAGTTATTGAATTACAGAGACTTAGAATTGTACAAAGCCAAGTGTTCAGGCTGTCAGTGAATGACAGATGAGTGCAAGTCCTTTATGCTCCTTTGAATGTCACCACCTTTGTGCTTGTCCTGTGCACAGGACATGAGCATGAAGTCTAAAACTCACACTAAAAAAAAATACACCTCACAAAGCAGTGTCTTTAGCCTCCCATAAATCAGAGCTTTGACTTACCCTTTGCATAACAGAAGAATTCTTGGAAATAGTACCCAGAGACAAAGAGCTGCTGTATATCCTCTGAGACAGTACAATTTATCGTACATCAGGATCACGTGTGTGGCCAGAGGGAATGCTTAGTGGAGCAGGGCAATGAATACTTCCCCTTCTGTCTTACTGAGGCATCTGCAGCCCCACGTATTTACAGTTACCCTGCACTGTTTTTCTCCTCCTGGATGTGACAGGGTAGGTCTGGTGTTTCCTTCAGAGCAGGGTTCTTTGGAGTCCTGCCTTGCCTGCATGTGAGAAGAGCTTTCTGCATCTGGACCCCTGCACATTTCTTCTGGCACAGCAGTTATGCTGTCCCCTCCTGGCAATCCAAAAAGCCCAGTACTTCAGTGGAGAAGCAAAGGCACAATGTCCACTATTTTGCAGGACCAACTTTATGTGGTTCAGTTGACTCATTGATGAAATACCACACTGACTGCATCAGCATAATCTAATAAAATCTCAGGTTTTCAGGGTACCCCAAAACTGCTGTGCTATGAGCAAGTTTCAATGCTGATTTAAGTGATCATTCAATGTTTGAATAAGCCTCCTACTGAGAGGAGTGAGACAAAAGTCAGTCCCCTCCAAACATAAATGCTTTTTATGATTGCATAAAATTTGTTTGATTTCTTGTTTCTTTGTTGTAGTTATCAGATACTACTCATGGATAGAAACAGAATTTGCACGACATTTAAGTTATAGCATAAATGGTTAATTGAAAGTCAAAAATCATCAGATAGCAGAGCATAAAGACTGAAAACTGAGAGTCTTGAGGACAAGCTTGGAGCAAGGTCAGAAGTAGGAAGGCACAGTTATCACCACTGCAATATTTAATATCATGGCAGCAAATGAGATCTAGTAAAAAAGGCAAAAAGAAGACCAAGTTGAAGATAAATCTTATGGGGTTTGGCAGTCAGTAAGAGAAACACTGAGAAAAACAAACCTTGGAAAAAGCATTAGGACTAGAGAGTGCTATCTTGATAGAGCTGAGGAGCTTCTTTATACCCGTAGCTTAAATAGCTTTTCTCGATTTGACTGTGCTATAGCTTGTTAAAGATTTTCCAAATTCTGTGTTTACACTTTGATGTTTGGTCTTCTGATAAAGGAGAAAGAGAGACGTTTACAGTAAATGATAATTTCCAGATGGAAAACCTTTCATTAATTTCTAACTCAGCTGCATGAGAAGTATGTGACATTTATTTCAAGTCTCTTCATAAGTTAAAAGGTGCTGCTGATGGCATGCTTATTTTCATATTTGATTAGTAAGCACACTAAAAAATTACTAAAGAGCAAGACTCTGCAGGAGGGCCATTCCTTTCCACCTAGTGCTATCATTTGTCACTCAGTGCTGTTAGATTAAAAGCAGCATGGCTGCAGCTCAGCTATTATCTTCAGCCACTTAAAGGCCAGCAGTTTCAATTTTAAAAAATTTTACATTTCTGTGGCTTTCAGTAACACATCTTCATCTGTGGCTGCTCAGCTTTTTATTCACTCTGAATGAAGGAGAAATGGAAACCCATCATTCTCATGTGTCTTGAAGAGCTCCCAGGAAGAGGGAATACTTCATTGTGTGGGTTTGAATGCGTTGTTCAGGGTTTTGGTTTCTTGGTTCTTTGGTTGGGTTTTGTTGTGTTTTGGTTTGGTTAGGTGTTTTTTTGTTGTTTGGTTTTTTTGTTTTTTTTTTTTTTAGTGGAAGTGAGGCAGTAGTGGGGGAGGGTTGAGCAATCACTGGTGGGAACATGGTGATGGAAGCAATCTTAAGCATTTGCTACAGCTACTTGTATTATCATGGAAGCATCCTCTTTCCTTTGCTTCTGTAAATGTAGTGACACCTTTGATTAACTGAATTAATAAAATAGAGGTACTGGCGGGGACAAAAAGGCTCTTTTTTTTTTTTTTTTTTAATTTTTTTTCATGTTATGTAAGAAATATTAGTTAATCCTATATAGTAATAGCTGATGGGGCCTATGGATAAGGGGGGGTTGTCTGCCCAAAACCTTGAGTGTGTCTGTTTAAGCAGGACTGGAGAGGGGATTGAAGGATGGTAATCCAGCTGGGTTACCTGTTCCTGTACTGCCCTGTCCCCCTGAACAACCATACCAGCCAACAGAATAATTCTTTATTAAGCAGAAACAATTGCTAAGAATGTGTTGCTTTGAACTTGAACTGCCTTATGGAATGGACTGTTTTAATGTGCCACAATTAAACTTACAAAAAGGTCATTACACTGGCAGTTGAGTGGACATAATGAGAAAATATTGTATATAATTTGAGGATAGAAAATGATTTGCAGACGCATGACTCTACACTTACAGAAGCTGGAAGACCTAGCTAGGTAAACTTGCTTGGACCAAAGGAATTTTCATAGATAATCAAGTCCTGAAATATTTTAACACTGATAGAGAGAAAAATCAGCAACGGAAAGAACAATATTTTTATCTGTCCTTCAGGCAATTGCCCAGTGGTGCATAGCATTTCTTGTAAGAGAAAAGAAGCCCTCGAGGCAAAGGCTACCAGCAACACTTTGCTGTAAAAAGTGCCATTTAATGAGTAGGGCAGGAACTGGGTCAAATAGAAAGGATAAAACCTCTGAAATAATTTTTCAGAAAGAGTTGTGCAGCCCAATATCTTGATAGGAGACTTCTCTTGTGTTCTTTATTGCTGAGGTTTATTCTGAGAGAACAAGAAAGATGGTCTTGATCTAAAGAAATCCGAGAAAACCCCTGCATAATAAAGTAGCCATCTGGTGATGTGTGAGTTATTTTGTTTAAATAACACTATTGGAGTGTCTGAGCTACTACTGCACTCAGTTTATTGAGCTTACACGTTTGCTGTGTGAAGAAAAAAAACCTTTGCTGTCTCTAGTGCACCTTGCTCTTCTGAAAGGTGATCCAGATGACCTAATGATTATTTTGAATCTGGCCATAGTTTGATTTCAATAAAAATTGAACCTGGGGTGGAAATACCTGAGGAGAGTAAAGGCTTAAATGTCTCCCTGACCTGATCATGTGTTTGAAGGAGCAGAGGAAGTGGATGTCTGTTGTATTGCTTGGAAGCCCTCCTTGTCCACCCTATTCCAGTTTTTGTTCTCCCTGAAATATTAGGAGAAGAGCATCCTGAGAGGGAAAAGGGGAGCTTAAGAGTAACTTTCTTTACATTTCAGCAGATGTGAAATTATTAGAGACTGTAATTAATGTGATGTATTAAATTATTAATTATCGATGTATTAGAGAAGAGGCCTACCTATATGCTATTTGATTATTTTGAACTACGTTGATACTGTCTGTCTGCTGAGGAGGTTTCTGCCGAATAGTGACATCTCCTGGAGATGTCCTGGATCTCCTTCAGCACTGACCTTCTCCCTCCCTCTGCTCAATCCTGCAATTATTCCTTCAGGCAGAAAGCTAGAAATGAGGACTAGAAATACACTAATTTTGAATATGGAAGAAAGCCCGATGTAGTTTAGATATTGGTCCAGCATAACCTTAGGCACCTTATAACCACATCACTCTCAAGTAAGAAATATTTGTGCTTTGCAAAATAATAAAAATCAAAAGGTTTAAACTGAAGGCTGATTATTTTTTCTTTTTCTGCTGTTTTTGGTGGTTTTTTTTTTAAGTGAAGTGTCAGTGGGAATGAAACAAGTTAGTAAAACAAAACCTGGGACACTGAAATTTGGCTGGTTGGTTTCCCCCCCCTACACTTCCCTACTTTTGTTCTCTGGGGAGAAGAAAGAAAATAGCTGTCACCCATTATGGCCCTGGTATTATTACACTGAGTAGATGTACAGAGCTCTTCTTCTGAAATTAAGTGTGGCCAGAGCTGTTCACAGGAAACAGTGAGGATGTTGCTATGAAACCCTGGAGAAAATGACTTGCTGCTCAGGCCCTCATTGCCAGGGAAGGGCTTTCCCTATCGTAGGCATTGAGATTGCCATAATCCAAGAGCAGAGTCTCTCAGAAGTGACACAGGGCACTGAATGTCTATGAAAAAGTCATTCCAGATTTGCATGGTCCAAAGTGTGTGGGGGTTCATCTTGGTTTTGTATACCATTGAGCTGACTGCTTTAAAATGGCTGAAGTGACTCCTTGAATTGCCTTTAAATTGGAATTTAATGTCACTGCATTCCAAGAAAACAACACTTCTTTTTTTTTCTTTTTTTTTTACTACCTGTCTGAATTTGATTTTTCTGTATGTCCTTTGTGTCAGCTCAAGTTGTGGTTTTAGCTTCATTGCCTCTGAAGCTGTGGTAAATTTCTTTCACTGTAGGGAACGCAAAGCCTTTGCCAGTGGCATGGGTTACAGTTGCCATGATTTTACTTCTTGTGCTGCCTTGGACTTAGAAAAAGGAAAAAAAAAACAAAAAAAAAACCAACAACAACAAAAAAACCAAACAACAACAACAAAAAAACCAAAAAAAAACCAAAAAAAAAAAAGAAAGCCAATTAACCCAACCAAACCACACACCCACCTCCCTTAAAAGCAATCCCAATGTAAAATTATTGTATTCTATGAGGAGTGCTGTACATAGGCTTTCTGTGAATCAATATATAAGCAGCTCAGAAGCTGCCAGTGTTGAGGGTTGGTGACTGGGGAAGGAGCCCTGGGCTGCTTGCTCACACCAACCTTGTCCCAAGGGAACAACCCCAAACCCCACTTCTCAGTGCTTTCCTCTTCTGAGAGATCTGTTTTTGATGGCATGTGCTTTAGTTTTATCACTCAAGGCTAAAGCTGCATTGATCAGTAATGTTTTAAAGTCTGTCCGAGAGTGTTCATCTGAAAAGGAGACATTTAGTAGCTCATAAGCCAGTTTTAAAATTCTAATGTTTTAATATGGAGCATGTTAATTTCTGAGACATTACAAATGTAATATCATGTCCCTCTTTGCAGGGCAACAATCTGATGTTAACACATCTTAAATGTAGCAACCAAATGGAAAAAAAAAAACAAACCAACCCTAAACACATGAGTTTTGACGCTATGTAGTGATGCAAGTACTTTTATGTGATCCTTTTCAGCCTGATACTATAAAACTCTAGAATGTTTGGCCAAAATAAAACTACACCACATCATTAAAAATAATTACTAGTGATGTTACAAGAAAGCTAGCTTTAGACATGGGATTCTTCAGCCTTTTTCTTTCCTGTCCAAACTTTTTTTGTTTGTGGCTATGGCAAGAACCCCTGTGCAGTTTTATGCTGCAGGATGCTGAGAACAGCTTGTTTGGCACACAACAGGAGTATTTGTATTGTTTATTTCTGGAAGTTCTGCTTAAGAAGCCATCTCCCAAAAAAGTCACTGTAGTGTATACAGTCCATGCTCTGAAGCATCTAGATTCCAGAAGAAAGTAACAAAATTCAGAGCAGGAAGGGAAGAAAGAGAAATCTGATTTCAATGCGTGCTGAGCACAGGACAGGGAGTCTAAATTTAATTTGCTATTAGAGAACTGTATGCCCTTACAACTACTTTAAAAAGCAGAAGACAAGTATTTAAACTTCTTGCAAAGCTTATTAGGGAAATGCCCTTAAAGTAAGTACCTCTGTGACCTGCCTGAAGTTACACAGGAAATTGCTGGCAAACTTTGGAACTGAGCCCTGATGAAACAATGCTGATGTACCAAGGGGACTTTGAGACCCTTCTTCCTTCTTAACTGATGTTTGGTGTAGAAACCTGGAACACTGCATTTGCAGAGTGGCTGCCTCAGTGACTTTGTCTCCTCAATGTGTACAAACAACAGAGTGGCACTGCCCTAGTCTGCTTCTCATATACTGATGAGGGCAAATATTGTTGACAAATAAGCACAGCCCTGCTGTCACGTATGATGTGTTTGATCCTAGAGGAGGGTGTGTCTTTTGATGTTCTGGCTCTTGGGATTTTTTTGTTAAAATCCTGATTTCAGTTGATGGCAACAATTTTTCAGTTACATAATGGGAATGGTAAACAAAGATTAGGAATAGTGACTATAACACTAATACACTCAGCATAACTATGGGTGGTTAATAAACACCAGATCTTATATCTCAAAGAAAAAATGGATTCTTTTCATCTGTGTAATAATACTGTAAGTAGTGGATTGTTATCCTACATGACTTCACTGTTGAATGTTAACATTTTCAATAAGTTTAATAAAAAGTGTTTGTGTACTCTGTGATTGACAGCATCTAGTATACCACAGTGAGATAAACAAAGGAATTTGATATTCAGCCTGAGATGTCAAAGGAGTCTTAATAATTAGATCCAACAATCAGGTTATCCAATTCACCTAGAAGCAAGGTATAGGTTGTGTGTGCTGCTGATACGCAGTCATGCTTCATTTCTTGAGGTAAAGAGTGGGAAGTGTTTCAACTTTCTATAAAGCAGAAACAGAAACTTCTGTGAAATCATGATACACCTACAGTGATTCTTCTGAGCATCGTTTGGTATTGGTTTCATTCATCTGGAATAGCCTTAGCATTCAATCTTTCCAAAGCACAAGTCTTGGTCAAAATGCTGTATAGCAGGAGTCCCATTGACTGGATCAGGCAACTATCAGTAATCTCTTCCTGAAGAATTCACAGTCACTTTAATAATGCATTTTTTAGAGGCGTATGTTCAATAAGTAGAGAAGTTCCTAAAATAGTTCAACTTTTTGATCAGGTTGCAGATCTGAACAATTAGAATACAAGCTCTGAAACAGCAACATTTAAACATTTCATTTTTGAAGGATGAGAGTGTGTAAGTGCCCTCCCTGAAGATTTTTTTTTTTTCCTATGATTAATTTGCTTGAATTTGCTTTAATCTGTTGCCATGTGCAGCAAAAAGACAAATTATGTTTACATTACCCTAGTCCCTCCCAACATTTCCAAAACAACTGCTTTTATGAACTTCAGGCTGCTTGAATCAGGCCTAATTGCAAAGTCTTACATCTGCTTTCAATCTATGGGCTAGCACACAAGGTTGTGCTTGTATTTAGGCTTACACAGTGGTTTCACTTGTTTGTTTATGTTTTTCTTTAAAAATGTGTATCTATAAACATCCACAAGGACAACAACATCCTAACATCTGACATCCATCATACAGCACCTAGGAAGGATTTCCACTTCCATGCTTTGCTGTCTCTACAAGACACTTGGACTCTGCCAGGACAGGCACAAAGCTCAAGGCTAACCAAACTTACTGAAGCTTGTTGGGCTCATTAAAATTAATCTCTTTGTTTTAATTTGTGCCAGCTGTCTTTGGTTATCAAGAAGGAACCTGATGGCCTAAAGACTTGAGTAAAATCTTCCCTCTACACCTTTTGGGTTGGTTCCCTGCATGCTGTAAGACATTTTGATAAAATAAAAGCTATTTTATAGTGAGCACATGGAGGAAAAACATCCATCTTGTATTGCGAGGTTTTTTAATGTGATGCATCAGTCTCAATTTTGCTTTAAATAGTCATGCATCCTTGAAGTTCTTGTCCACATTTGCATATAAGAAGACAAACATCATGGTAAGACCTAGGAGCACACTTTACTGTGAAAAGGATAAGCACAAAACTTGGGGGGGGGGAAAGAAAAGATTTATTGATTTATTTTTTTTTAGCTTTTCATTTCATTAAAAGCTTTAAAATAAGATTGGATATAAGAACTAAAATAGTGATGCAACAGAATTTCATAATGAATTTAAGTTCTGGATTTTATCACTCATACCCAAGCACCAGTAGGCCCTTAGGTTCTGCTGAGCACTGCTTAATTCTCAACACTTGCCCACCTCAGGTCTGCATCGGGCTCTGTGGGGGCTGCCTGGTCACCTGGCTCTGCTCCTGGTGGAGCATGAGGCCTGCAGTGGTTTGAAAATTCAACAGGAAGAGGAGGAGGGGGAAAGACTGGGGCAAAAACAAGAACTTTTTCTGTAAGCTTGTCTCTTAAAACACGAGAGGGAGGCACTCCTATAACTGAGTGCAGACTTGTAGGATGCACCTCCCTGGTGGTGCATTACACTTGTTTAGTCACTTATTAACACCACAGTCTTCTTAAGTGGATGCAAGGTCACTTTATCCCACTATCCCATTTCTTTTTTCTCTTTTCTTCACCTGAAGGAAAGTCTGGATGGGTGAGGACAGGATTACTTTGTGTCTTATGATATGTCTTACAACATTTTTTTTTGGCCGTGATGACCAGGATCACATGATATGCCATGCATGGCAGGTGGTGTTAGTGGTAGAAGTCCAGGAATATTGTTTGCTTTCAGGAGAATACCAAAAATAACAACAACAAAAATCTCAAGTTTCATCTATGGTCTAGATCAAAATATGGAGCTATTGTTTACTTTTTATAAACTATTTTCTTAGCTGGGGCCTCAAAATTTGGGTGGAATAAACATGAGGTGTAATACTTCATCTTGTCTCTTTCTGTAGTCAGAGGAAAAAGGGGTAAGCAGGAAGCCCAAGGTGGGGTGGGATCTCAGTCATAAAACTGCAAGTTTTCTGAGTACTGCTGTTATACAAAATGATTGTATCCTTAATGAAATACATATACATTGCAAACAGGTGCAGTATGAAACTCAAAATGAAACACCATTTCTTTTTTCAGCTCTTCTACTTTTTGGTTTTTTTTTTCCTTTTCTTCATTGTTGAAGGTGTGCAGCCTTTTAGGGCATTTGAATTCTAGTTTTTTGTTGTCTGATTCCTTGACTTGTTTGTGAACAACAGTGCTATTATTCTTCAAAATTCTTGAGCTATTTGTGATTTTTTTTGTTGTTGGTTTTTTTTTTTAATTAATTATTGGTATTGTACTAGTGCATCTTGTTCTATATGCTATGGAATAGATCTCCCATATCTGCTTTGTGTTGTGGGGTGTCTTTTACTATGTAATAAAACTGTATAAAACTGAGAAGGCTCCTTTGCTCCATTCAAATTACACTCTTTCTTAACGTCACATTCTTAATTTCCATCATTTCCTCAGTGACTTAATAAGTAGTTAAATTAAACAAGAAAAGCGTTCTAACACAGGGATGAGGAAAACTAGAGTTAAAGCTGCTACTCTGCTCTTAATTCACCCGGACGTGCATAGGCACTCTATTAAGAAAGCCACAGAACAGCAGGTGAGCTTTTATCTTATGTTTCTGCAATGTATATACCATATGTGCTACACAGTTCACTGCATATGCTATGTACGATCACCCACTGCTTCGGACCCCTGCTGTACCTGGGTACAACCAGGTGATGTAAGAGAATGACTGCCTGATTAATATGTTCCTGTTTTTCTTGATGATCTCTCTGCTCACAGCACATTCTTTTAGTGGAATGGGACCTAAAGGACCTAAACCCACCCCTCCTTTACACCCCCACCAGCCCCTAGTCTCCTGTTCTTTCACTCTCTTACTTCTGTAATATGTGGAACCTCTTGTTGTGGTCTTCTGCTTATTAGAAACAGAGGCCTTTTCCTCAAGCAGTAAAAACATACAAGCCTTTTGGGTTTCCCAAATGACTTTTACAACTGAAGAAATTAGTCCTGGGGTGTGCCAGCTTTCATGCTGCAGAATGCCACCGCAATGATTAACGGGGAATGTCAATTGCTGCCTCCCTTTGCTTCTCCTCTTACACCAACTTCTGTAGCATTTTGCATAATGTACTTTTGGGTGAAGTTAATAGTTTTCATGCAGTTGTTTTCTGTAAGTTGTTACACATATAATGCTTAGTAGTTGGCTGAAGTAATTCATTCTGATGTAACTTGCCAGGGTAGAGGGTCTTAACCTTCAGTAAGACTTTCCTTATGGTATTATTTACACCATAGTAAATATATTGGAGACTTCTAGTGTGATTCTCCAGCCTTTTCTCCCTGTCAGCCTGGACCCTTCAAAAATAGCTGACCAAGTGTGTTTTCTCTCCTGCTGCCCCATCCCTAAGGCTGTAAAATGCTATGCAACACACAAGCAGAGGTTGCCTCCCTGCCAAATGCAGGGGATGGGGAAAGCTATTAAGCATCCATGGCACTCTGTGTTGGGTTAATTCCTAAGTTTCCGTGACTCCATTTTCTGAGACAGCAAAAGAAAAGGAGAGCAGAGGGTGAAGTCAGAGTAATTCCTCCGACTGTGGACACCGGGAGCTGGCTGTGAATTCTGTGTAGACATACTGTAAACTGCAGTTACCCTCGTTTTGAAAACACATTGATCAAAGGGACTCTGTCAGTATCTGATTAAGGGCCATGTAAGAGTACTGAAGACATTTCCTTCTGGTTAACAGCTCTGATTACAGGGGGCTCCTGGAGTGAATTTCCCTGCAAGCAGACGGGCTTGTCTCCAGGCTCCACCTGACGCTATAGGGTTTCTCAATGGCATGGCTTCCTGTTGTTGAAGGCTACTATTCATTCACAGCTTGTAAATCAGTGACTTGTAAATCAATGGATGAAAAAACTACTGTTAGAGAAATGTTCCTCTGCAAATTCCTCTCCCTCCCCCAGATACTTGTTTTCCCAGGGCATATAGTCTAAGATCATGGAAAAATATTTTAAAATTCAACATGTGTAACTAATGATAGAGGTGGAAATGAAGGACCATACCTTCTTCATTACCTGGGTAATTTGCTGTGACTACTTTAATGTGATTTTGATTTTTTTATGATTGCATTTGTTTTACAGTAGAGGCAAATTAACATTTTCAACACTAACAAGCAACTGACTTGCATATCTTTGCAAAACAGTAACCAGAATGACTGAAGGCTTTATGTAAGCAAGAAGTAGAAAGATTTGGGGTTGCTTAGTGATGATTTTTGTGCATAAATGATTGAAACAGTGTTAGGAATCTCTGCCCTGATGAATGCATCCAGGTGGCTATCAGCAGCTGCTACTACTGCAAAGAGCACAATACACCCAGCAAAAATATCTTGCAGGGGCTAAAGAACACCAGGAAGCTATGATAATTAGAACACAACATTTGGTACCCAAACCTCAAGCAACACACACATTTAGAAATATAACAAGCTAAACTGAATTACTGCCAGACATGTTGCTTATCTCACATAACACTGGGAAATGTGCTAGGCATGTCATTTTTATTATTAACTCTTTCCTCTTTCTGTAAGTCAGAAAACAGAGTTGTCTTTTATCCTAAGTAGTTCATCATGCACTCACAAAAATTCACTTTTAGGGGCAAATTTTAAGTGATCTCTGACACGAGCACAGCTCTGGCTTCCACTTACACCAGCACAGGTGAGATCAGGATCCCCTGCTCTACTGAAGGAGAAGGCAACAGGGCACAGTGGTGCCTCTCTGCCCCTCAGCCTGGATGTTCTCTAGCCCTTACCCTGACCAAGGCTGGAGCTGCCTTCTCCCACCAGCCAGAGCAACCCTGCCTCAGGCCAAAGGACCAGAACCTCAGAAACGCCCTCACTTCAAACAGTGATGCAGATGCCATCCTCTGTAGGTCTTGAACAAAATCTGCAGCTGGTGTTTGTTTTGCTTTACACTTTTATGGTTAGAATAGTCCAACATGGCTAAAAAACCCAAAAAACCAAAAAAACCCCAAAACATTCTAAACATGTAAGCTCATTTAACATGCATCAGACTGTTCTTTTTGTACTGGACCCTAGCACTGGCTCCAGAACAAGTGAATGACTGCAGAAGGGACATTAGAAAGTGGTGTAGCCGTAGTTCTGAGAGAATTGGTGTGATGTTGCATGCTAAGGAACAAATAAAGAAGGCACAGAGAAGTAGTGAATAAACTGAGGCAAGAATTGACTGAGCATCTGAAAAATATTAAAGGACTGGTCTAAGGAAGAAAGAAAGGATAAAAGTTTTTAAAAGAATGTAACTTAATTCACTTAGAAGCTAAAATACGTGACTGTTGCTGAACTTAGTAGAATGTGGTGATGGGGAATAAGGTCTACGATTTCTGCTCCTGATGATTGTCATGGTGACTGAGCCATATTTTTCTGCATCAGAATTTTAAAATGTTTGCTTTAAAAATTAAATAAAATAAAGCATTCCATGGAAATGCGTTACTTTTAAAATAAGCTCATTCACTTAAAATCACAGTGTCTGTCAGGAAAGTATCGTTCTGGTGCCCTATACATCCTCAGCTGTATTTGAGTTGACAGAGTTGCAAAAGTGTAGTCCAAGACTGACTCCAACAAACTGCCTTACCTAAAACAAACACAAAAAAAACCAAAGCAAAAAAAACAACAGACAAAACCAAACCCATGCCCCTTAATTAAACACTTACTAGTTTTAGTGGTGTTTATAAGAGACAAAGGTGGCTTGAGCATAGGTGGAATTCACATAACTACGTATGTTTTCAGCACAACTTCACAGAGACTTAGTTTCTGCTTGCATGATTAGGAAAGTGTTTCTTCCCTCACTCTTCCAGTAAGGATTCTGCTTTCCTGTATATATATTCTTGGTAAGACTGCTAAAGGGAAAGAAAAGCAGTAAAAATAATTTTAGGACTTGGTCTCTTGCTGTATAGAAGAGGTGCTGTTTGCTTTCTTGTAGGATGTAGTAGGTATTGGGTAGGTATGTCTGGATTATAGAATAAGAGAGAGCTCCGTTTTCTGTAAATGGGGATGGTGAAACACATGAAAATGCAAAGAGCTGTAGTAGAAAAACTATGGTTAAGGGAAAAAAAAAAAGGAACGTTTCTGTTTTCTTTTGGCTAATCAAGCCACTGGTTTTGAACTTTAAAAATCCATGCTATATTATTACTCTTGATTATCCCGTTAGTTATGTGACATTACTTGTTCCCATGAGAAAAATTGGTAAATGTACTTTGAAGTAGGATGTTCTGAGATGCAAAAAAATATGGTTCCTAAAATGTATTGACAGCTTTCAATAGAGACAGGGATAGCAAGAAAGCCTCAGCTATGGAAAGAATAACATGGTTAGATTGGGTTCTTAGAAGTGTTGTCTCCAAAAATACTCTGTCTGTGCACATGCATAACATATATAGTGAATGCATAAATCTCTTTGGATTCATGTTACTAATAAAAACAAGTCAAAATCCTTTTCTTAACTGAAGACAGAATTGAACTTGACATATAAAATGGTTGGATGATGTTTCTCTCTTCTCCCTAACTTGTAATTTTTACTCTCATCTTCATTTCTTGCTTTTTACAGAGAAGAAATACAAATATACTGAAATGCCATGATGAAGGTCTGTATTTGCAGTATTTCCATTAGTAAAGGATAAAAATATGGTGGCACCTCGTCTAGTTCTGCATGCTAAACAAATCCAAGAGAGTACCTCAACTTCTGGGTGTTCATATAAACCAGATTCTCAGTCTTTGAGGTTTTCCTACAGCTGCAAACTGGGAGGGTTTATTTGTTCTCTAGTGTTCTCCTCTTAGCCTCTCAGAACTTCTGAAAACAATTATTTTTATTGATCTTATGTTTAAGAGTAAAATTTCCTGAAGTTATGTATTTAAAGATGTAATCTTGCTCCCCTGCAGATGAGTTACCCATAAAGTCCATGCAAGACTACTCAAACCCTTTGACATTTGACCCTTCAGAATCTGCTTATTTACCTGAAAAGGCTGACTTGGAGCCATACTCTTTTTTTTTTTTTTTTTCCCCCCTGTGTTCTGCTGAGTCTCAGTGAAATCCAGTGCACATTATTCTTCTTGGGAATACAGTGACTTGAACCTATCAATTTCTGAAACTTCTATTACTTTTTAAAATTGGACCTCAGGACATAAATTCATGTAGAAGTAATTTATTTCTAAGCCATTTTAATAGGCTTAGGTACTAATTAGTTTCGATTTCTTGATTACTGTCTTTAATCATTTTGTGGCTGGTCACTTGACCTTAATGACTCAATCTTTCTAATTTGATTAGGAAGCTATGGGCATGGGTAAGACTACTTGCCTGGATATAAACTCTTTCTGGAAGAACCTTGAGCATAAATGTCAAAAGAATAGTTCCTCAGATCCATCATTTCCCTCTTATTTGTACTTAGTGCTCTCCCAATTTAGTAACTGGGACTTCTAAGGGACCTGATGGGTGCTCAGTCCTTTTTGATGTTGTGCTGACTCTAGGCACAGCTGGTACTTCATCACCATGAAAAGGAAGGACATGTATGTAATTACTGGCTCTGTTCTCATGATGAAACTGTTTTCCCTATAAAGAGGCCTTAAAAAGATAAAGCAAGACTAATATCAGTAAGTGACTCTGGTATGTCCATTTTCTTATGAGAACCATGTTACAAACTTCATTCCACGATATGTGATCAGGGGGGAATGTAGCATTAAATTTTTCCTTGGTACCTACTGTGTCTCTTATTTGTGTAAATATAAGACTTATGAAAATATGGTACATAAAATGGTTTGGTTTTTATTTATCAAGGGAATTCATCTTATTTTTGCATGTATATTTTGCTTCATAACATCTCTGTTTCTTCTTGTATGTGTGTCTGCTTTTTCTGTTTTCAAGCTTCTGCTTTTTTCTTTTTTTCCTTTTTCTCAAACACTTCCATTTGTGTCATACTCCATTCAGCACCTTTCCTGCCCTCTAAAGCCTTTATTGCTTTTAACTTGGCTTTCATTTAGTCGTTATATTCCTTTCTGTTAGAACTTGCATAAGAGGAGATGAATGGAAAAAAAATCAGGAGACTGTATTCCATTTTTACTTACTTCTACTGGTGGAGTTTGTATGTGCAAGGGTTAGAACATTTTATGTTAGAACATTTTATGCTAACCTTGCAGGAATATGATGGACTTTAATGAATAAGTGTGTAATCAAGGCAAAGCTGCTGAATTTAAGAACTTGCCACAGGTGCATAGAGTGCTACAGCTTCAAAGTCTTTCAGATTTTGTCTTGTTTTAATAATACTTCTAGAATGTTTTTGTTGGTTGCTTTGGTTTGGTTTGGTTTTTTTTACAGTCTCAATGATAATTAGTCATTTTGCAGTATCAAGTGGTCTTAGTCAAGGGTTTATTTTTTTTTTTCCAGAGGTACTGTTGGGCTTCATTTCTGCAAGAAAGTCTGTGTTTAAAATGTTGCTGAAGAACCTCAAAGCTATAGATGTAGAATATAGATTGATTTTTATACTTCTAACTTCTATCGAGGCAGTAATCTCTGAAAGTGGGGTTGAGGAATTATCCAACACAACAATCAAGTTGGTTAACATCTCCCCAGTTTTATAAGGAATGAAACAGATGCAGTCATTAGATGGCTAGTGATTTTCAGAGTGTGTTAGCCAAGGTCAAAAATTGATTATAACTGGGAATAGTGAGCCACTGGGAGGCATAAAGCATGTCAATTTTTTTCCAAGGTGGACAAGGATATTTGGTCAAGTTTTTTGTGTTTTTTTTTTTTTCTTCTCTGTAGATAAATCAGAAAGTGTGATAAGAATGTAAAGGAGAAAATTTATCAATATTCATGGAACTGAGTTCAGATCAATGAGAATCTGGGTTTTAGTTTTGGTTATATGCAGCACCAAAGGAAATAGACCTTTGGTTTCTGTATGAAGCTTTATGAAAATTGATCTTGGGGAAATGTTTTCTAAGTAATTGGTCTATGATGAACATCTCTAAGAATCGCTGCTGCATGCTTAAGGGAAAGTGTTTCTGGTATAGGGACACTTTCACACATCTTGAATGTATGAAATATTAATGCATGGTACATAAGAACACTAAAAATATTGATAGCAATTCATGAAGGCAGTAAATTTCCACTTCAGTCGTACTATCTCTAGAAAAAGAAAAATATTGTTAGGCTGGCAACAGCTTTTCCCATATGACTTTTCAGTAGTCTTTTCAGTGCATAACACTTATCTCTACTGTTGCTTGAGCAATAATCTCCCAAGTGGATCATGTGGGGCTCTCTACTCTGGAGTCTGCAAATCACTGTAGAGAAATATATGTTCTTCAGGTGCACCCCTTTCACACCACTTTTTCCTGTCTCCAAAGCTCTCTTGGCTTTTTTTCCTGACCCCTTCCCCACGCCCTCTTGGGAGTTATATACCTTCCAATAGTTAAGATATATTTTTTTAGATGGAACAGAACTCTTACTCAACATATTTCTAATGATGGAACTAAATTAGATTCTCAGGGATGTGGGGCCACGAATTTTGTATGGTTGTTTCAGACTTTCAGCTGAAGCATACCTGCTACCTATTCCTTTAATTCCCAGCTTAATTTTTTTGGTAAACTTAACTGTCATTTGTATGCAGGGGATTACATGAAATTTATTATGAGATGGCAGCTCAGTCTCGTGGGACTGAAGCAAAGATTTAAAGAATTTTCTGCCTGTAGTGTTGTTTCCCATAGTCTTTATTTATTCTGCATTTTATTAATAAGTTGGAGCCCTTATGAAGAGACAGAGCAGCCCAATGAAGGAGTTATGTCTTGGGTATGTGAAGTTTACTGACTTGGTTGCAGCCTGTTGTGTGTCTTTTCACAACTTTTTCACTTCCCTGTGCATATTATTATCATCAGTTCACAGACCTTTAAGATTTTCTGAAAGGGCTATAGAAGACCTGGTATTATTATAAGAAAAAGGGGTGGAATGATAAAGCTAAAAAAGACCTTAAGTTATATGTGTTTCTTCCTAGCACCTTTTTGTAGACATGCTATTAGAAATCCTAAGTTTGGAATAACCATTATGGAGTCTGATGTCCTTAAACAGAAATTTAAAAAAATAAAAATAAAACTTTAAACAACCAAATTCCAACCTACCTATCAAAGACTTTCCAGATCAGGCTGTGCAACAGTTTGTTACTGTTGGCCTTATTTATCCCATTTAGGAGGATACTGTCCAAAACAAAATGAAACTGCAAAAAATCACAGAGAATCCCACCCTGTGGGATTATAACTCCTGTTATTTATAACTGGAGTTCATCATTCCTGCCCTGGTTCCCTGAAGGTGAAGGAGAGCTGCTGCTGACAAGAGAGGGTGACAGAAGCTGTCCTCTCTGGTGGCCAGCAGAAAGAGCTACTTTCCTCTGATATCTCACTATTTCCCATGGGATTCAGTCCCAGGTCTGAGGAGTGGGATGGGAGATACTGGCAAGAGTCACCAGACAGATGCCAGGAGAAATGCCGACAGTCTGCCTGCTGTGAACCTGCACAGCTTTCGTCCTCATGTGTGGCCAGAGTCTGCAGCTGATAAGAGATGGGAGGACAGAAAACCAAGACTTTTGTGGAATAGGCAGGAAACACTCTTTCTGCACAGAATACACTGAGGAATGGAATTCTGTTTTTCTTCTTAATTCCAAGATTCCTCCATGATGTTTTTCTCTGCAGGTGTTTTCTGAGTGACGAAAGCTATGATGGGGTGTTCTTCCAGTGACTTTGTTGCTGGTGGTGTTTGGGTTCAATTTCTTAATGGCTACTTCAGTAGAAGATAAAGATTGTGGGAATGTGCACATCCCTGTCATTAGGGCATCAGAAACTTTCAGTGTTAGAGGAGGCAGGTGGGTCGACATCCTTTTTCACAGAAATCCAGGGTAGCTATTTGTGTATCTCTTCAGTTATCTATGTATAGATATTGTCTATTATATACGGTCATATTTAAAATGTACCATCAGCTCTGTTTCTGAATGCAGTGATACCAGTGCTTTCTGTTGTGGTTTGTTTGTTTGACTTGTGGGTGAAACAACAGAGAACCCACAGATGGTGTCTAATATTTAGGCAGGAGGAAGTCAGCATCAGTATCACAGAGGAAAGTGTTATAAATAGAAATGTGTCTGTAGAAGAGCTAATTAATTTACAGTGAAAACACTGAGCAAGATAACTGGTGCCAGATTCTTTACAGGAATACTTTAAACTGACATTTTCTCAGTCTTTGGAATAACTTTCGTTCTGCTTCAGCGGGAGAAAGTGTAAAGAAGCCATGGGAAGTCTGATAGTGTGTTGCAAGGTTTTCTGAATACCAGTTCTGCCAACTTAAACTCTGTCTTGGTTGCACAGTGTGTTCTGGTATGGAGAAAATACAATCAGTTATCATAAATTTTAGTTGCATAAAGCATTTCCTCTTACTTCTTGTGCAAAATCAGGGATGCAGTTTGCTTCATCATTGTGAAAAGCTGTGCAGCACGTTGGAATTTATTCCATGTTGAGGTGAGGTTATAATCGAGTTAACCACCAACAACAGATGGGTTTGTTCTTTTTTTTTTCCCTTGGCACACTTTAAGATGTGGATTTAACATCTATGGTTAAATGATACTTCACCTTACCTTCCACATCTGGCCCTTTCCTTTGAGTCCTGGATGCAAATGAATAGCATGTCTGTTCCATGCTCCTTGCCTTAGACTTGAGATCTGTGGCACAATTTGGCCGCAATTTGATAAGATGCAGGCACAAATTCAATCTGCTGTAACTAAACCTCTCCATTTATAAATCTCTTGATGATACTGACACTTTAAACTATTTTTTTTTTTTTTCTGTCTGTGATATATGGGGTAGAAGGAGGTCTGGTGTGAATGCCAGCTAAACTGCAGTATGAAACCTCGGGTCAAGCTTTTGGGGCACTGACCTGTTCCCTCACTTAATCCCCAGCTCCTGCCAAGCAGCCCAGTTTGTATCTGATTGCTGGCAAATTGCAGTGGTGTTCTGGAGGTACTAGCTATGCATGTTGAGCAGTTCCCACAGAAACAGGTGGTAGAGTCCACAGCAAGAGGGACTGAAGTCCATTTTTCTGTTTGTCTTCTATTCTTCTTTGTCCTTGGCTGACAACAAACAACTCTTTCTTCCTGAAGTCTTTTTGCCTACTACCTATAGATTTTTCTTTATATGTAACCTGAATCAACACAAATTTACCTATTATTTTTAGACACGCTTCACTCTTATTTAGCTAAACAGTTTTATAATTTTTATAACTTGACTTAACTATTCAGAATATGTAAATTCCTTTTCTGTAGCAGGTGGCTCTCAACACTTGCTCAAGGAATTTACTACACCACTTTGGGATAACTGGGGAAAACTTTCAGACAACTAAAGCTTTTCCTGCTTGGAATAAATTTATTTTGGGTCTTTTGTGTCTTGCAACAATGTAATATTTACTAGCTCTTGAGGAATATCTAGGTGAAATATTCAAATAATAAGACTAAAATATTATGAAATTAAATACTCCCAATTTTGACTCTCTTTGTTTGTTCAATTTGCATGCTCACTTGACTTCTTCAGATGCCCTAGTGAGCGTGGTAAATGCAGTACCATATGTGTTAAGAGTACTACTCTCTCCTATTAGCATTTGACAAAGTTGCTGTCTGTTGGACTTATCTCTGGAAATAGCATTCAGACCTCCTGATGCAATACTCTCCTTCATATTTTCTGTGCCTCTCATGGTTTTTGGCCTCAGTGAAATTTTCCTTCTTCCCCCTCCTCCGCCTCTTCCCCCCACCNCCCCCCCACCCCCTTCCACTCTAAAGCCATATGGACTCTTTCACCCTGAGCACTAACCTTTGATGAATGTCCCCTTTATTGCTGTTCACTTTCAGAGTTTGCAAGAAGCAAGACTGATTTTGCAACTGGTTTATTTCATATCATAAAATCATCCTGGGTAAGTCAGGATCATAGAAGTTCTGCATCTGAAAGTTGTTTTTTACCCAATGAACAAGTTCACCAAAGTTAATCTCTCCATAGAGCACAAACCATTCCTTACTAATGAGAACCATGTGCAGATCAAATAGCTCAGGTCTTGACAAAATTTTTTTGATGCTACAAATACAGAGCATCTTGGGGTTAAATGTGCCAGTGGACCTCTGAAAGGGCTTGTTTGATCTGTAATGGGCTATCTGCTGGATCCTCTGCTGACCTGCTGGTGTTTGCCTGTGTGCTGCCAGCCTGCCATGGGGGCAGCCAGCCCCCATGGGACACACACCTTGTAGAGCAGTCAGGGATCTCTCAAGTCCTCTGATGCTTTACACTTTGCTTGACTCTCTAAAGGGCTGGAAAAAGTGAAGCTTAGGGATGGAAATGGAGTTTTGGAGACAGGCACGAAAGTTCTGTGTTGGGTGACAGGAGCAGGTGACATCTCCCTCTGCAGTGTTTCAGTCGCTCGTGTAGGGGGTTTATGTGGTATACAGCTCCAAGCTATCATCAGAGCAAAGATCTCTAAAACTAGTTTTCTTAAGTGTGTGACACGAAGCATATCTTTCTTTGGCTAACATGTTGCAATTACAGGCCAGGAAAGATACCGATGGTTTGCGAAATTGCTTGAAGAAACATTTTATACATAATCTAAATTTGAGGCTATCATAATGCTGATGTCATCACTTGCAATGTCAGTCAGCTTTATTTCCAATTCAGAGTGTAAATCAGAAACAAACTTGCTGTCAAACTGGGATGACTGAGAGAGTTCAACCTTCTATCTGCATTTTCTGGGAGCTGGCCAGGGATGGGGGGAAGGATGGAACAAAATCCACTTGGACCAGGAACATGAGAGAGGAAATCGTAACTGAGAGCAGACTGTATGTTGGCAGGTAAATGTGCAGTTTTTGTGTGTATTTATAACCAAGATTAATTACATCTGCTTTATTACTTTCCATATCATTGCAACAAACTCACAGCTTTACAAGTTCACCATTTGTGCATCTGGGTGTTTATATTAAATTTTCTGGCTTTGTTTGTAATACTAATTATTCTTTTACATCGAAGGACAGCTCTGACACTTTTCTCTATGTAGAAAGATGCAGTTCTATTTTCCATCACTTCTAATAATTAGACACATTTGCTAATCCATGCCAAAGAGATCTGCTCTCCAGTTGTTTCCTTAGTGTTGCATAGTGTGAATTGTGAAGTGTGTGTGCTCATACATCAGAGACTAGAATAACTGTGTGAGTAAAAGGAAGTATTAGGTGTACTACCTCAGGTGTGCTACAGCAGATGACGTGCTGGGAATTTTAAAGGTGTTTCTCTGCTTCTGAGGTTATCAAGAAGCCATTAGTCCCGTGCAGAAATTTTACTGAGTGTTTTGTTTCTTTGTACTGCCATGCTGAAGGCTTTTCCCATCAGATGGAGGTACCAGCATGAAGCATGTTTGGCTTAATTCAAATGCTTCTTGCTGAAAAGATGTGTGTGAGAGCAGGTCTGTGTGCATGTGCAGGGCTGGCTTTAACTGGGGTACCTCAAGTTTAGAGTCACTTTTTTTGCTAAGAGGTTGCAAGCTGGAGTTAGCCCAGGACAGGCCATGGTTAATGTTGTTATCTCTGATAGCCCTTTGCACCTCCCCTGCTCCTTCCACCTCTTCCTTCTCTCTGTCTATTGTCACTCTCACAATCTAAAGCAAAGCATCCTGTTAGGGTCCTATGCAGGAGCTGTCCCAGTGTCATGTCACAGCTCTCATTTGTAGTTCTACTGTGTGCATCTGTATCTTTATTTTAATTTCTAAGTCAATAATGAAGGGTATTGTTCTCCCCTGCTCCTTTGCTATGTGCCTTCTCCGGGGAATGGTGCAATTCGTGTTCCAGGAGCTCCACCTGGAAGCCATCCTGCTGCTGCTCCCCCTGCCCGCCCCACTGGGAGTAATAGTGTAATAGTTTACACATGTATTTCAATTATCTCTTCCCTGCTTTCAAGCTGTGTTACCTACCATGCATCTATCATTATGCAATAGCAGATTCGGGTATAAAATCAAGACTACATTAAAGCCCTGCTTGATTGATTTCTGATAAAGATTAACGCTGCTGACATTTTCTGCCCTAACTCAAATAGTTTGCACTGGCTTTGATTATTCTCTATTCCACACCAGTATAAATCTGAATCAGTGGACTTATGCAGATGCAAGTAGAAAATCAGATGTGCCGCTGAGGCCTTTTGATGTCACCAGCTGCCTGCTCTGATTTGCATGTATTGCTGCAGAAGGAAAACAGGAGTTCCCTTTGTAACTAATCACTCCAATTCAATAATTAATCCAAGAATGCACAATCTATGTCATAGCTGGAATTATTGTGCCAGTTTTCATCACTTTGCCTTCATTTGTATCTCCCTGGTAACTGGCTGCGACAGGGAAAATAATCAGAGTTTGCTTGACCAAAATGTTAAGATGGAAAACACATTTAGCTTTAGGTACTAGGAGTTTTTCTAGGGGGAATGAGGTGGTGAGGAGTGGCCATGGAATCTTTGAACCAATGGTGCTCACTTTGACACCAGTATTTTTATATTAGTGTATTGTAAGCAAAGCCATTCCCAGCTTACTCCAGTTTTTATTGTTCTGTCACTGCCTTCTGCTTCTGAAGGGTGTGTTCTCCTGTAGAAAGCAAGCAAAGCATGTTTTACTGGGTGTCTTGGTTGAAAGCATCAACAGCACCATCCTGCAGGCCCTGCTTCTTCCCAAGCCCAAGGAGCTGCTCCAGGCTGGCAGGGTGTAGGATCTTAGCAGATCCAACATTTGGCTGGGGGATGCCCAGTTGCTTTTGTAGCACTGATTTGTTTTCTCTGTCACTGATGGGGAGAGGGGAAGAGCCTGTAGGTGTTGTTCTCCATTTGGATATGTGCCTTTATATGAGGCATAATAACTAAATTATCACTAATTATTTGATTGTGATCTCTGATGCAGTTAGTGGAACAATGAAAACTCTGTGAACCTCTTCGTCCTGTATGGTTACTAATATTTTAGCATTATACTTCCACGGGTATTTCCCTCTTTTAGGCTAAAGTTGGTAAAAGAGGTCATCTTGCTTTTCTTTTCTGGCACACAGGAGATCTTAATGAGCCAAAAATCTTGAGCAGCTTGGGCTACACACCACTGGCACTCCTGGTCTAAGATCTAGGATGTCTGTGTGAGTTTTTGCAGCTTTCAATGAGGCCTCCTGGGGATTTGCAAAGTTAGGTGCAGTTTAGGAGGAGTCTAAACTGAGCCTGTGATTTAGAAAAGGACAATATTCTTGAAAGGCTGGTGAGAAGATCTGGAGCTTAATTCTTTGGCACTAGTAATTGGTAGGTCCTAGTCTAGAAACTAATATATTTTCTTTGCTTTCTGTTGGTTCAAATGCTTCACCCCAGCCTCTCTGGAGGCTGTTTTCAAGATGGCTCTTCTGGCTGGCTTGGACAGGAGCCTTTTCATGCTGTTTGTTGAATTTAAGGCAGAGAACCAGAGTAATTGGGCCAGAGGAATTAAATAAGAGAAGTCTTGTTCAGAACCTCCTTCATATAAACTGTAAACACAGACTGCAGGAAGGCATCTGGTACTTGAGCTTTGCTGACTGAAATCCTGTGTAGTGGAGGTGTTTCATATCTCACACAGAAGTAAGAAATGGGAGAAGATTCTGTGTGGATCTAACTTGTAAATGTGCATTAGGGTTTTTCAAAGACTATTTGCTGAACAGCCTGCTATCTTTATTTCCAGGAGGTTAGGTAGAACACTTTATTTATATCTTGATCCCTTTTTTAAAATGTAACAAGGGACTGACCTTTGTCAAGACTGGGACAACTCTCTATGTTGCCAAGGGTATAAGCATCAGACTTTGCAAAATTTTTCACTTTAGAGATAAAACTAGAAAAGGTCAGGGAATTTCAACTCTTGCAGCTTGGGCCACAGACAGCCATGAAATTTTGGACCCACAAGCTAAATTTGAGTTGAGAATATTCAGAACAAAAATTATTTTGAAACCTGAGTACTGAGGATAGAAGAAGGTTATGATACTGTGAGCAATTTTTTGCTAGACTGGTAAATGAGCAGGAAGTCTGCCTCCCTTGCTCAGCTGTCCTCCATCACATACCTTCCCTCTCTGTCTTTTCTGAATGGTATTTCAAACCACAAATCATACGAAAAGATGCCCTGTATAGGTCATTTTGTACAGTGGTGATTTAGTTGCAGATGCTATCCTGAGTACTTTTCTGTTATCATGCCTTAAATCTTACCCCTGTTGGAGGCATAAGCCTGCAGTCTGGGCAAGACTGAATCCTGATTAAAAATTTGCATTATCATATTTGGTGTAATAGTTATTTTTCATTATCATTTTGCAATTTGCTTGTCCTTTTTGTACCAAGAGAAAACTCAGGTCTTCATAAATTTTGAATAAGCTCCTGTCACTTGTGATCCATTGGTTTGTAGAAAACCATTAATTGTGATTCCTCCTCATTAGGTCTGACTACGAAGATCATGCAGAGAGCAGTGTTGCATTAAGCTTTTTTTTTCTAGAGAGGCAGCAGTAAGCCATGACCTTATAAAACGTAGCAGTCAGTATTTTTATTAGTATGTAAGATATGATGCATTATACCTGCCATTTCTGTTATGTTCATGGATGGTGCATAGCGCTTAGAAATTTGGTACTTGACATTCAAGATTGATAGAGCACCAATTAATTTAAGCATACAACCTACTACAAGATTCTTGGCTATTCTAGTTATTGAATTAGCACAGTATTGTGAATCGCTTGCATTCTGTGTGTTATAAATAATTGGTAAGCAGGTCATCAATGTTAATGCTGTTTTAACCTTTACTGGTTTGCTTAGGAATATAACATTTGCTGAGATGTTTACATCTTCTGAAAAAAACTGCTCATTTCAGCCAAATAAATGGACCTGCTTATTTGTAGAGTGATGAGGAAAATGTGCTTAGGATACAGGTTGCAACTTAGATATTCTGGTCTTCAAACTTTCTTAGAGGAAGCAGTCAACTGGTAACAAGACTGTGGGATTGGTGATGGTGGGAAGACTGGTAGTGATGGGAACACTGGGGCTGGGATAAAAGTGGCAACTAGGAGTTAGCATCAACGACTAATTCTTAAGAGAATTATTCTGTTGCTTAGAGAACATCTTTAGAAGTATAATGAAAACTCCCACCTGAGCATAGCTCATGTTTGCTAGCCCAGACATCTTCTAGACTTCTTTTTAATCACTTTTTCTGCAGTTTTGCTAGAAGCTCTCTAGGAATCTGCTGCCACTCTGACTCATGTGTAGGCACGAATGTGCAACAATGGGCAACTTCATGTCAAATTATATTCCCCCAGCAGCGAGAAGCAGCTGCATGAGGTACCAAGCAGTCAAGAAGTTGTACCTTGAATATTGCATATATTGTGCAAATGAGAAAGCAGGTTTGATGTACTGCAGGTGAGAAGATTATTATTTTAGTGTCTGTATTTATCTGTGACACTATTACACTGAAGATGGTCTTCTAATGATGAACTTGTTTTCCAGCTTTGATAAGTACGTTATGAAAACTTAGCTCTCTTCTTTCATGGGGAGTCTTGCACCCGCAAACTTTCTCTATGAAAACTTCTAGGTTTTATGTTCTCTGCCAGCTGTTTGTAACTGAACTTCCTCTGAAATTTATGAAACTATAGGAAGCATAACTGGGGCAGTGTTCAACAAACTGATCTCGATAGGTACCTTCATAACTGGGGAGCAGATGAGAATCAGATGAGAAGTTGGGAAGTTTTCAAACCCATACTTTAGTTACGTTTACTCTGTAGGGTTCTTATCAGGAATGAGCCCCATTAGAAAGAATGAGCCTCCATTATCAACTTGCAGGATGAGATTTTCAGAGTCAGTGATCTGAGTAGTTCAGATCTGGATAATAGAAGCTCAAACTGCCAGGGAAATTGCCTTGATTAAGCTGATCAAGATACAAAACCTGCTAATTGGAAAACTAAATAAAAGTTAATCAAGTGTATGCTAAGCCACCAAGCAGAAATAACACTCAGAAAACAATATTCAAATAGTTACTGTGTTGAGGAAACTGCTAATTGCATCTCTTGGGTAAACAGGAAGGGCTTTGGGCACAGGTATAAGTAGGCAGTTGCCTCAAGCAACAAAATCACAGCCTTAAACCAGACAGAGTGAGACCTTCTGGATTTCTCAGCAGCTGTTGTGGCTTTGTCAGTGCCGAATGTCCCTCTTGGGCATCGTCTTCACCACAGGTTGGGGCTGTACCACCCAGGGATGTTTCGCCAGCCATGGACTGGCCTGCCCTGAGGCAGTGTGCAGGTAACAAGCCATACCCCTGAGCAAGGAAAAGGGAGAAGAGACAGAAAATTTGCTGTGTTTCTTGTCAACACCTTCCTCCTATTTGTCCCATCCAAAGGGCCAGTGGGCACTAGGGCAGGGGCTGTATCAAGCTGGGTACAGGAATAGGGACACCTCTGATACACCAGGGAGCTGAATGCAGGTGCCCCAAGAAGAAGCAGTCTAGGCGTGTCTTCTCTTTACTGGTGTGTATACTCATATCTCAATAAAAGCCTGATGTTCTGGAAGTCACCATTCAGTAACTCAGCTGGTAGATACCAGCAAAGGCATTGGTCAAGTATAAATGAAACAAAATATTTACAACTCTTTCACTGTTCTTTGGGTATGAAGTTAGAAAAAAACAAAACAAGACAAAATTTTCCATCCTGGGAGACAGATTTTTTTCAGAACCAAACACTAGATGGCTTTTTGAGACCCTTGTGGGGTGATGGTCCTGTACACTGGATCTACAAATAACTTCAGATATCCTGCTCCTTGACAGCAGACTGTTCTTTAAAATTGTCAAAAAAAGTTAAGTTCATTAGGCTAAAATGTATGCTTTCTGTCATCTTCTATGTCTCCAAAACTTTTTTCCATTTAAATTAAAATTAAGCAAAGGGAGCAAAAACTTCTGAGAGTTAGTGCCATCTGTTGTGTTGAGCAGTGTAGTAATGTAGCCCACTAACACACTTTATTCTTTTTTTGTCTGAGTTTTTCTGATCTGTTATATCAAGACTGTAAACAATTTGGCCTGTTATATCTTGTTACCTTAAAATTCAGTCTGATCTGGTGTGCTGTATTCCCTAGCTTCCATATGAAAAATGAAAAATTTTCCTCTTGAAACCGTTTCGCTCCGAAGCCAAAATATCCATAAAGCGGTAGCTACTGTTTATTCACTTGCACAGAAACATCTATGATGTTTTACAGTTTTTTGGATCTAGTTGCAAAAAATGTCACAAGTTAAATAACAAACCTTATGCCTGGAGAGCTGCCTGTGTTATTGATGGTGCCTTTAGCAAACAGGAAAACAAGTAAGGAGGCAGCAGCCTGGCCTCTGCTTTGATCTCAATGTGCAATGGGGAAAAGCTTCGGCCAAGAGCGAAGGCGTGCGTCAAAGCAGAGGGATGAAGAAGGACATTGGCAGGACAGCTTCTGACTTGGCATCCAAAGACTGCCAAACCTTCAGAGTTCTTTTGTTGATAAATGAACTAGCTTTTAAATACACTACAATTCCTGTTCTTTCCCCTTGCTGTTACCCCACACCAGACTGGTGGTAGCACTGCAGGTGAACTATCCACTCACAGGGAAATCTCTGCGCCGATTCGTTCACCCTAACAGATGCATACCCTCCTGGTCCTCAGGACTTATAATTACTGGCTCCTCTGCAGTAGTATATTGTGTTAATTTGTCAATCTAATTAGTTCTTCAGATGTTTGCTGGAGATAAACATTGTTTGGGAACAAGGAATGGATCTGGGAGGTAATTTAGTAGTCGGGTACACTGAGAGCTCTTCTCAGCAACAGGAAACAAGCTTTGTCTGTCCATGTGGTGTCATCAAACACCCTAAGCTGTATATAGGGGACTTCGGTTCATTTCAAACAACCAAGCTGTTCTGGCTTTGAGAGCAGCAGGCACAGTGATTGCTGTTCCTGGAAAATATTCCACAATCTTGAACCTTGATTATATACACAAAATGAAAAATATAGTAAACTACGTACACAGGTCTTGAGCAAGATGATAGAACAACAGTATGTTTTGCTTCCAGGTACCGTACTTCAGGTGGATACTTATGATGATGGTGACTCTAACTCTGCCTTGTTAAACTTCAGACCTCTGGATGGCCTCTGTTTCTTGAGTGCTACATGATTAAGCCTAAAGCTGAAACTGTCATTAACAGTATCTTTAACAAAAGGCTGTGTCCAAGCTTGGACACAGCCCTTCTACAGTGGGGAGGAGCTGGAAGCTGCTTTACCTATTGACCACAACACATAAAAACAGAGTAAAACAATGTGTCAGAGATGTTAATGCCTGACCTTGTGTTCATCTGTGGGTCAACTTCCTCCTAAGAAGCTTGTTGTCTCTGAAGGTGTAGTGTAGGTTTAGCACTACATTCTGTGTTCTTATTCTCCTGGGCCATTTCTGTGAGATACTTGCAGCTTTTGAGCTGGGAAATGTTGCACATGCCACAAAGCTATGTAGCTCCTATAATAAGCCACTGATTTCCCTCTTCTGTTCCAGTTAGTGCTAGCTCTGTGGTGCTTATCCAGAAATATGTAGATATAAATGAGCTGTGAGTGTCTTCTATTTGTTGCAGCAACAGGCAACTGAAAGCCTAAAAGAAATGTAATATTCTCAAAATAAATCTAGGGAGAACCAACAGCCTATCTTCAGCATTTTGGCAGCTAGTGTTGTATTTATTTTTCTTTTATCTGAGTCAAGCTGTGACATTTTTCATCTCCCAGCAGGAGGAAGCCAAAAGCACATATATTGGGGTGGTTCTGTGAATGGCTGAAGAATTTATGGCATTTGAATAAGTGTGTTTTGCCCAGCTGTTTAGGAGAATATGCTGCATAATTGGTGTAGCATAAACAAAGTGATTATTGGTGAGCACAGCTGTAATTTTTATAGTCAGACTTGGTGGAGAGTCTGGGAAAACTTGTTATGGAAATCTTGTGGGTCTGTTTTGTCATTCCTAATTTGCAAGCTTCCAGAAGAATCTGGAAGATTTCTCAAACAAACATGACGTGCTTGTCTTCTGTGCAGGGAAAATCACTTTCCTCATTGAGATACAACACTGTTTCCTTCAGATTCCTTTTTCTAGTGCCTAAAACTAATTTCTAACAACTCTGTTATATTTGTCTTACAATAGGAAATAATCAAGCCAAACTTAATCTGGGCTTCTGAATGAAGGGGGTTGGGGGCGGGCTTTTTTTGAGTTAGGTTTTTTTTTTTTGCTTTGCTTTTCAAATGAAGGGGAAGGATAAGCTTTAAAATAAGCAAGCAGCTTTTGTTTAAAAATAGACCATAGTCAGTAATCAAATCTGAAAAATGTAATGTGCTGAAAAGAGCAATAAGTAATTTCTGGGATCACATCATTGCCAGATCTCAGCTATTCTTCTGAAGCTGTGAAGTAGTAAAAGACTTGTTCAGAGCAGGAATCTTTCCAGAAATTGTAAAGGGCCATCTTATCCTGAAATTATGATTTTTCAGCCAGAGCAAAAGGAGAAAGTGTTTTGATAGACAGATCTTTTCCACACTAAAGAATGGGTTGAGGGAAACTGCCTGTTGACTTTTGTATATGAAGGACCTTCTGTCTTCAATAACGGCAATACTAACTCTTGTACCACTAAAACATCTGGGCAATAGAATTTGGGGAAAATAAAGGCATTTCCCTCTTCACTGGCTTGCCAGCTGATTGGATTACAATAGAAATAGGGCTGGAAAGGAAGCTGAGTATGGCCAATAGGAAGACAAGGTCGCTCTAGAGGGCTTTTCCTCCTAAGGGAAGCTGCTAGGCCAGCAGTGTAGGAGCCAGTGTTGGGTAGAAGTAGATCACCTTGAAGTAGTCAATAGTAGTCATTTCTCAATGAAGACTCAAGGTTCGTGTAATCGTGGTTCTATAGCCTTTTCAAGAGTCTCACAGTTACGCAGGCTTACTTGTGTAAGAGCTGAGACTTGAGGCCTGCTATATGGATATGCCTGGATGCTCTCCTACTGCAAGCTCCTCAAGGGAGGTGAAAGGCTTTCAAAAAAAGGAAAAGATATAGGCTTAGCACTTTGTAGAAAGTTTGAAGTACAGAGTCAGTTACAGAAAATGCTGCACCTTAGGGTGTTTTTCCTGTGGCCCCTGAGGCTTAGCTGCCTACTTACTGCTCTTCACCACAGTACCTTTTTGTACACCTGTGATTCTGCTAGACCCAAAGGCCCAGCTAAGTGGGACTAAAGGGACTTATCTACATAGATCTCTGGCTTGTGGGGGGGTGTTTCTCTTAATCAAATGTTTCATAAGGAGATGTAACAGAAATAAAATCAGAACAACTAAAGAGAGACACTGTCCAGCACAGTAAGAAACCCCAAATGAGGATTAGCTTCAGCTTGGGAAGATGGCTGAATTTGTTTTATCAAAGACTAGGAAAACTTAGAAAATAAAGATAAATTATATAATTTTTTGTAACAAACCCAAGAAGAAACCCAAACCCCACCAAATAAGCCAAAAAACCAAAACCAACATCCACAAAACCAAAACCAAAAAAAAAATAACCAACCCAAAAAATCCCCCCAAACCCAAACCAAATCCACTGGGAATGGGACTATGAGGCTTAGTGTATTACAGCTTTCTCTTGAAAAGCTGTAATAGGCAGAACCTTAGGTAGCTATGGAAGAGACCTGATGAGAAACATGTGAGGTTAACCTCTTTGAATAATAATGCCATCTGCAGGAGTTTCCCAGCCATCAGCCCTTGTCCCAGAAGACCATTTGTACTTCACAGCATTAATATTCATTAGGTGTAACACCATATGTTGCACAGCAGGATGCATTGCCAGCAGACTGTTTGTCATAAAGCCAGATTTAATAAAGCATTGTAAAACAAACATTATGATGATAAATACAAAATGACAGGCTAATTAAGAGAATCTTAATTGCCATTTTTCCATAATAACATTTGTTTAGTATGTATCTGTCTTGTGCTAGTACCTTCCTTGTGCATCTTTTCACTCTGTATTGGCTCCATAAGGGACCCTATGTTTTGTATGATTTAAGGCACTTAAAGTTCTGTTACAGGAAATAAATTTAAGATTAATGAATAGTTGCTACACTATGGATGTATGTAATCATTAATCGCAACTCCTGATGAGCACAAAAACCCCACCTCTGAAATACATATTGAGTGAGTTGGCTGGGGACACCTTAATGCCCCCTCTTGAGGGAACAACTTGAAACTGCAGCGACTGCATTTCCTTGGACAGGTACTGTGCAAATCTTTTATAACAGGACCACTTTTCAGTGAGCAACTCTAGATATAAATTGCAGTTTTTACATAGCAGTGCACAAACTGAAAAGCCTCTTTGTTCCCTCTTCACTAGAGCAGAATTTCATTATTGCTCCATTCCCCTACACTGGTGACTTCATGGGAGAGGAAGGGATTTAAAGTATGCAAAAAGATTTTCTGAATTAATGGGTAGAAGTGACACTTATTTTTCTTCTTGCTGTTACCTTTTTTATCATAGTAGTGGCTGCCAGAGTGTTAGGAAAATAGTATAACCTTCTTCAAATCTGTCAAGGTGATGAGTTACCAAACTTTCAGAAACTTTCATAGTATTTCTCAGTGTTCCTTCTACATTACGCAATGTCTGTATTCTGAGACTTTCCTGACTGTTGTATGAGAAAAAGAAAAAATCATGACCTGAGAAGACCACAGCAAAACTTGTATGGTAGGTTTACCCTCATAGTTTAGCTTGTATTTTCTTTTTAAGCATAGAGGGTGCCAGTTTCTACTGTAACATCAATCATTTAAGTTTCAGTCTCTGCCTGTGTATTATTTTAGAGTCAGAGTGGTGTTCACAACAGAGAACAGACACAAAGTAGAAAATTAGGGGAGGATAAAAGCCACAACCCTGTGAATATGCTGACATGCTTTGAATTTTATGACAGATATCCTAAACATGTTGTTTACTGCACTTAAAAAAAATATCCTTAGGGATAAAAAATACTGAAAAGGGGCCAAAAGATTACAATTCATTAATTCATTTTGAAGTATTTATTCTGCTATTATAATCTATATGGACTAGTTTTATGTACCTGGTGTTGTAGATTTTTAAATGGTAGTGTTTCAGAAACTGGACTTGTCTTGTTTTTCTGTTTGGCTTTTTTTCCCCTTCTCTTAAATTGTAACTGTATATGTACCAGGCCTTTCCAAAAATTATTTTTCCTGTATTGAATTAATGACACTGACTACCTAAGGAACTCTGAAAATGAGAGTCAGTTTATCTACTTCTCACCTCATCTTCACCATCAGATTAATAGAGAAAGTATGAAAAAAGTAAAAAAAAAATGGTTTGATGCTAGCCTTGTTTTTTTTATCTATTTTACTTATCTTGTGGTATAACTGAAGCTGAAACAGAGAATCATCATGAAAAGTCTTCAGCTATAAAAGAGCTCGCTGTAAGGAAGAATTTTTTTTTGTTTGGTGGAGTTTTTGGGTTTTGGGTGTGTTTGGTTTGGTGTTTGTTTTTTTGATTGGTTGTTTGTTTCTGTTTGTTGGTTTGTTTTTGTTTTTGTTTTTTTTATGAGAAGAGGTGAAAAAGATTGTATTTCTTCTGTGAACACTCCCTTAACTGAATTTTGCAGTCCTTACCAGACTCCTGCCTGGATCATCTCCCAGTAATATCTTGTATAACATTTTATTCTTAATTTTCTCACTGAATACTCATTCTGTGCTCCTGGTCTTTTACCATATTTCTCAGGTTTTAAGGTTCTCTCTTTAGCACACATAAGTGAAGAAGGAAATTCCCCCCAAAACAAAACAACATCCCCACAAACAAAATAACCCAACAAACAAAAAAGCAAACAACGACATCAAGCTAAAGAAACAAACAACAAAAAAAATTACAAACAAAAATCCCCACTGTGGCTGAAATGATTGTATTCCTAGAAAAATTGCTTGAGAAAAAGATGATTTTTCCAGAAAAGGTAACTGAATCACTCAGTGACCTTCAACCTCGGATTCAGGTGAGGCTTTAGTCTGAGAAAAAAGAGCTATCTTTTTTCTGACAGGATAGTGACTTCATCTGAAATATATGCTAGTGCTTATATACTTCATCTGAAATATATGCTGATCAGACAGTGTAATGGGGTCATCTGGACTGCAAAAGACTGTCTGGGCACTCTTAGCATGAAAAGACACGTCCATTGAGCTAGAAGCTGCGTTTGAAACTCTTCTACAAGCAGAATTACATACCACTGAAACCAATGGTGGTCCTGGTGAGCATTGGAGTTCAAGGAAGAAAGTTGATGAGAGGATTGAGTCCACAATTAGCAAATTCACAGATGACACTAAGTTGGGGGGCAGTGTCGATCAGCTGGGAGGCAGGAGGGCTCTGCAGAGGAACCTGTGACACCGTCTCCCATAGCATTCTCCTGAAAAAGCTGTCAGCCCACAGCTTGGACAGGGGCATTCTGTGCTGGGTTAGGAACTGGCTGGAGGGCCGGGCCCAGAGAGTGGTGCTGAACGGGGCTGTGTCCAGTTGGCAGCCGGTCACTAGTGGTGTCCCCCAGGGATCAGTGCTGGGCCCAGTTCTGTATAATATCTTTATTGATGATTTAGACGAAGGGATTGAGTCCATCATCAGCAAATTCGCTGATGACACCAAGCTGGGAGGAAGTGTGGACCAGCTGGAAGGCAGGAGGGCTCTGCAGAGGGACCTGGACAGACTAGAGAGCTGGGCTGATTCCAATGGGATGAGGTTCAACACGGCCAAGTGCCGGGTCCTGCACTTTGGCCACAACAACCCCATGCAGCGCTACAGGCTGGGGACAGAGTGGCTGGAGAGCAGCCAGGCAGAAAGGGACCTGGGAGTCTGCATTGACAAGAAACTGAACATGAGCCAGCAGTGTGCCCAGGTGGCCAAGAAGGCCAATGGCATCCTGGCCTGTATCAGAAACAGCATCACCAGCAGGTCCAGGGAGGTGATTCTTCCCCTGTACTCGGCGCTGGTTAGGCCACACCTCAAGTACTGTGTCCAGTTCTGGGCCCCTCAGTTTAAGAAGGATGTAGAGGTCCTGGAACAGGTCCAAAGGAGGGCAACCAGGCTGGTGAAGGGACTCGAGCACAGGCCCTATGAGGAGAGGCTGAGGGAGCTGGGGCTGTTCAGCCTGAAGAAGAGGAGGCTCAGGGGAGACCTCATTGCCGTCTACAACTACCTGGAAGGAGGCTGTAGCGAGGTGGGAGCTGGACTCTTTTCACAGACGACCTTCAACAAGACAAGAGGACACAGTCTTAAGTTGTGCCAGGGGAGGTTTAGGTTAGATGTTAGAAAGAATTTCTTCACGGAGAGGGTGATTAGGCTATGGAATGGACTGCCCGGTGAGGTGGTGGATTCTCCGTCCCTGGAGACATTTAAAAAAAGACTGGATGTGGCACTCAGTGTCATGGTCTAGCAACTGCTCCGGTGGGTCAAGGGTTGGACTAGATGATCTCTGAGGTCCCTTCCAACCCGGCTAATTCTATGATTCTATGATTCTATGATTCTATGATATTTGTGGATTCAGTACTGTTTCTACATCCTTTGGGATATTAAAAACCTGACTAGACAAGGTCCCGAGCAACCTCTTCTAACTGATCCTGCTTTGAGCAAGAGGGTTGGAGTAGAGGATCACCAGAGGTCCATCCCAGTCCCAACCTTTCTGTAGTTGTGTGTTTCTGTGGTAATATGTGCTGAGACCTTAGCCTACTTGCCTAGATCTGTATCGACCTTTTAGCTTATCATCCTATAAGGTGTTGACCTTTAGGATGAGCTGAGCACTCTCAACATCAAGGAGGAGGGATCTGAAATTCCCAGAGCTACTACTTGCAGCCAGACAACAAACTGAGTACTTAGTGGATTCACCCAGAATAGAAGAGATTCAGGTAGAGTTTCTTCCCTTTTGCCTGAGGGGTTTGAACCTGCATCTCCCAGCTGAAGGTTTGAAGAGCCTGGCAGTATTTGGTGAATGTTATTTAAACTATAAATAAAGGCCAGGAAAGTATCTCCTGGGCCTGTCTAGAGTTTATCTGGAAACAGATTTCATTCATTTATGTGTGTGGGGAAAAGTCTTGTCTAAATATTATGCCTTCTTATGGGAAAAAAAAAAAATCACACTTTTGGATCAAAAAAGGAGGATAAGCAAATCTACTGATAGAGTTGGTATGAGATATTAATCTCTCTTACAAGAACACTTGGATCGTGGATTTGTTAGTTATAACCGAGCACAGAAAGGACAGATCAACGCTGAGGAAACCGTAGGACCAAACCACTTGCTGGGAGCCAAGTCATCTTAGAATGAACTTCCATTTTGCCACTTGTTCTCTCTGTGGCTTTAGGCAAGTCAGTTCTTCTCTTTGCATAGAACACAAACTATGATGTTTAACACTCTGGCTGAAAAGCNTTTCTTCCTAATATCTAACCTAAACCTACCCTTTCCTGGTTTGAAATTGTTCTTCCTCATCCTATCACTACTTGCCTTTGTGAAAAGTCCCTCCCCAGCTTTCCTGTAGGATCCTGCAGGTACTGTAAGTCTTCTTTAAATTCTCCCCACAGCCTTTTCCTCTCCAGGCTGAACAACCCCAACTCTCTCAGCCTGTCTTCACAGGAGAGATGCTCCATCCCTCTGATCATCTTCATGGTCCTCACTCCAGCAGCTCCTTGTCCTTCTTACATTGAGGATCAACGTCAAGTCCAATCTCCTGCTCCTTGTATGACTGCCTTGCAGGACTCGTGATCCCATTGTGTGAACCTGCCACCCTCAAAGTAGATCTGTGAGGGCTCATGTCAGTAATAAATAGCTGAGGCA
>JAAWXA010000004.1:41989799-42202738 GCA_038090715.1 Florisuga fusca | reverse complement strand
AGCCACAACCCTGTGAATATGCTGACATGCTTTGAATTTTATGACAGATATCCTAAACATGTTGTTTACTGCACTTAAAAAAAATATCCTTAGGGATAAAAAATACTGAAAAGGGGCCAAAAGATTACAATTCATTAATTCATTTTGAAGTATTTATTCTGCTATTATAATCTATATGGACTAGTTTTATGTACCTGGTGTTGTAGATTTTTAAATGGTAGTGTTTCAGAAACTGGACTTGTCTTGTTTTTCTGTTTGGCTTTTTTTCCCCTTCTCTTAAATTGTAACTGTATATGTACCAGGCCTTTCCAAAAATTATTTTTCCTGTATTGAATTAATGACACTGACTACCTAAGGAACTCTGAAAATGAGAGTCAGTTTATCTACTTCTCACCTCATCTTCACCATCAGATTAATAGAGAAAGTATGAAAAAAGTAAAAAAAAATGGTTTGATGCTAGCCTTGTTTTTTTTATCTATTTTACTTATCTTGTGGTATAACTGAAGCTGAAACAGAGAATCATCATGAAAAGTCTTCAGCTATAAAAGAGCTCGCTGTAAGGAAGAATTTTTTTTTGTTTGGTGGAGTTTTTGGGTTTTGGGTGTGTTTGGTTTGGTGTTTGTTTTTTTGATTGGTTGTTTGTTTCTGTTTGTTGGTTTGTTTTTGTTTTTGTTTTTTTTATGAGAAGAGGTGAAAAAGATTGTATTTCTTCTGTGAACACTCCCTTAACTGAATTTTGCAGTCCTTACCAGACTCCTGCCTGGATCATCTCCCAGTAATATCTTGTATAACATTTTATTCTTAATTTTCTCACTGAATACTCATTCTGTGCTCTTGGTCTTTTACCATATTTCTCAGGTTTTAAGGTTCTCTCTTTAGCACACATAAGTGAAGAAGGAAATTCCCCCAAAAACAAAACAACATCCCCACAAACAAAATATCCCAACAAACAAAAAAGCAAACAACGACATCAAGCTAAAGAAACAAACAACAAAAAAAATTACAAACAAAAATCCCCACTGTGGCTGAAATGATTGTATTCCTAGAAAAATTGCTTGAGAAAAAGATGATTTTTCCAGAAAAGGTAACTGAATCACTCAGTGACCTTCAACCTCGGATTCAGGTGAGGCTTTAGTCTGAGAAAAAAGAGCTATCTTTTTTCTGACAGGATAGTGACTTCATCTGAAATATATGCTAGTGCTTATATACTTCATCTGAAATATATGCTGATCAGACAGTGTAATGGGGTCATCTGGACTGCGAAAGACTGTCTGGGCACTCTTAGCATGAAAAGACACGTCCATTGAGCTAGAAGCTGCGTTTGAAACTCTTCTACAAGCAGAATTACATACCACTGAAACCAATGGTGGTCCTGGTGAGCATTGGAGTTCAAGGAAGAAAGTTGATGAGAGGATTGAGTCCACAATTAGCAAATTCACAGATGACACTAAGTTGGGGGGCAGTGTCGATCAGCTGGGAGGCAGGAGGGCTCTGCAGAGGAACCTGTGACACCGTCTCCCATAGCATTCTCCTGAAAAAGCTGTCAGCCCACAGCTTGGACAGGGGCATTCTGTGCTGGGTTAGGAACTGGCTGGAGGGCCGGGCCCAGAGAGTGGTGCTGAACGGGGCTGTGTCCAGTTGGCAGCCGGTCACTAGTGGTGTCCCCCAGGGATCAGTGCTGGGCCCAGTTCTGTATAATATCTTTATTGATGATTTAGATGAGGGGATTGAGTCCATCATCAGCAAATTTGCAGATGACACTGAACTGGGGGTTGTCAATCAGCTGGAAGGCAGAAGGGCTCTGCAGAGGGACCTGGACAGACTAGAGAGCTGGGCTGATTCCAATGGGATGAGGTTCAACACGGCCAAGTGCCGGGTCCTGCACTTTGGCCACAACAACCCCATGGGGAGCTCCAGGCTGGGGACAGAGTGGCTGGAGAGCAGCCAGACAGAGAGGGACCTGGGGGTTTGGATTGACAAGAAGCTGAACATGAGCCAGCAGTGTGCCCAGGTGGCCAAGAAGGCCAATGGCATCCTGGCCTGTATCAGGAACAGCATGACCAGCAGGTCCAAGGAAGTGATTCTGCCTCTGTACTCAGCGCTGGTGAGGCCACACCTCGAGTACTGTGTCCAGTTCTGGGCCCCTCAGTTCAGGAAGGAGATTGAGGTGCTGGAGCAGGTCCAAAGGAGGGCAACCAGGCTGGTGAAGGGACTTGAGCACAGATCCTATGAGGAGAGGCTGAGGGAGCTGGGGGTGTTCAGCCTGAAGAAGAGGAGGCTCAGGGGAGACCTCATCACTCTCTACAACTCCCTGAAAGGAGGGTGTAGCCAGGGGGGGGTCGGTCTCTTCTCCCAGGCAGCTATCAGCAAGACAAGCTCTGCTGGGGGAGGTTTAGGTTAGATATTAGGAAAAAATTCTTTACAGGGAGGGTGATCAGGCATTGGAATGGGATACTCAGGTAGGGGGTGGATTCTCTGTCCCTGGAGATTTTTAAGAAGAGACTGATGTGGCACTCAGTGCCATGGTCTGGTAACCACAGTGGTAGTGGATCAAGGGTTGGACTTGATGATCTCTGAGGTCCTTTCCAACCTGTATGATTCTGTGATTCTGTGACAAGGACAAATTAGTAACTACTGAGTGCTTAACCTTCTCCAAAAGGGTGACCAGGTAAGTCATACTCTTGACTAGAAAAGAGAAGGTAACTTCAGTAATGGAATCTGAAGACACTTCGTGAACCAACTGTTCTGCTTAGAAATAGGCAACGCTATATTTAAAATCAGCATCTTTACCTGAGAACTTACAAAGAGATTAAAATATTTGTATTGCATTGTTTTTCCAAATACCTTTTTCATTTGCTGATGTGGAAAATTTCTTGCTCTGAAATTTGAGCTTGATAATTCAATTAAAATTAAGCAAACTTTTAGTCTACCTAATGTTTCCTCCTCTTCCACTTTTCCCATTAGTGTGACAGAAGTATTTTCCTCCTTTTTGCTGTGGTATGTCATATAAGAACAGGTAGCATCAATGCAGTGTTGTGGTAACTTTTTTGTTCATCGAAGCTTGGTTTTTTTTATGATGATGTGCAAAGTGGAGTTTTGGCTTTTTTAGGCTACCCACAGAATCTCAAGTTGGAAGGCACCCTATAAGGATCACAGAATCAAAGAATGGTTTGGGTTGTTCTATACTGAAGAACATATATTTTCAACCCCCCCCTGCATGGACAGGGACACCTACTAGACTGGGTTTCTTAAAGCCCCATACAACCTGGCCTTGAACATTTCCAGGAATGAGACATCTACAACTTCTCTGAGCAACCAGTTCCTATGTCCTACGACTATCACACCGAAGAATTTCTTCCTAATATCTAACCTAAACCTACCCTTTCCTGGTTTGAAATTGTTCTTCCTCATCCTATCACTACTTGCCTTTGTGAAAAGTCCCTCCCCAGCTTTCCTGTAGGATCCTGCAGGTACTCTAAGTCTTCTTTAAATTCTCCCCACAGCCTTTTCCTCTCCAGGCTGAACAACCCCAACTCTCTCAGCCTGTCTTCACAGGAGAGATGCTCCATCCCTCTGATCATCTTCATGGTCCTCACTCCAGCAGCTCCTTGTCCTTCTTACATTGAGGATCAACGTCAAGTCCAATCTCCTGCTCCTTGTATGACTGCCTTGCAGGACTCGTGATCCCATTGTGTGAACCTGCCACCCTCAAAGTAGATCTGTGAGGGCTCATGTCAGTAATAAATAGCTGAGGCAGTAATTGCATCTGCCTTCTGCTGACACTTCAGCTGGACCCCTGCTCCCTTGCTGCTGCGTGGTGCTGGTGATAGCTGTTACACAGCCTCCAGCAGTAACTGCACCACAGGGCAAATAGTGATCAATTTACAATTTCTGGCTTAGGGAAGTAATTTAGCCCCTTGGGACTTGAGAGTTTAATAACCATGCTCAGTTCCTTGTGTCTTGTATGCAGGTATGCTACTCGACTTTATTTCAAGAAGAAACTACATTTATTTTTTTCTGTACTAAAACTTTCCTCTAGTGGTGTGATCAAAAATTGATAGGGAGATGTTGAATTTAAGTTTCTGTTCTAGTTCTTTTGACATCGGCAGGAATTTTTATTCAGAAAAGGGAATGTGAACCTGCATATTATGAGTTGGAAACTTGTTTGTGGTTTTGGCCCATTTACTTTTTGTGTGTGTTTTCATAGTTTCATGTTGAGAAAGACCAGTGTGAGATTCCCCTATGCAGAAGACCGTTGACATACCAAAATCAGTAGCATTTAGTCAGTCTTCTCACTTCTCACCTCATTCAGTAATTTTATTCTAAGAAGGGCTGTGCAGTTTATGCTAAGAATGGATTTTTTTAAGGATAGCTTTTAAATAAAATATTTTCTATAACTCAGTGTATCTTTTAGTCTGAATTAGTTTTGACAACTTTGCCGTCTTAAACACTTAAAGAAGTAGCAGCAAGTAGAACTGTTTTTTTCATACTTGAATATAATGAAGCTGTCAAAATAGTGGAGACAAAAGAAAAGATGGATTTTTTTGCTTTTCTGTAGTAGACAAGTAAAGCTGTGCTGTGATGCTGAATCTGGTTTTGGCAAACCGATTTCTGACAGACTTTTCAGTCAGAGACTGAGGACAGTTAAATAATTAAGAATTGGGCACATGCAATTTTACAGTTCCAAGGCAACAAATAACAGTAAGGAAATGATCAGGCATCTCCACAGCAGTGATTCTGTTCTTCAGGTTTTGGCCTCTAGGTTCAACAGATGTGATTTTAACAAACAAACAAATAAAAATCTAGATACGATCAGAGCTGAATACTATTGAAGTGCTGTGCCTGTCTGTCAAAAACAGTTTACCTTCTTCCCTTCATAATACTAATGTGTATTGTTATTTGGGAAGATCATGAAAATTTCACCCCTATTGCTGCTGCAATTGTTGTAACATCCCGCCTTCATGCAAGCACAGGCCTTACTTAAAGATGCTGTAGAAGCTTAGGCAGTTGCATTTGTTAAAAAGCATCTAGGAAAACTGATACTAAATGCAATGTCATTGAATCAGTCTCAGAAATTCTGAGCTGGAAACAGCAGGAAGCTACAAGAATATTTTGGGAGACAGAAATGGTGACTGCACCCTTGTTCTGACTTTGTACTGCTGCCCTGATGCTGCCAAGAGGGCTGGGGTTTCAGAGCTGTTATAAATGTCCATAGTTGTCTGAAGCTGTGATGCACACACAAAAACTTCTTTGCCTCCTAACTGGACTTTGAATGAATGGAGGAAGAGGAATCTTACCTGAGCAAGTCCTCAGTTATTAGTGAGGATAAATGTCCTGACCACAGCTCCAGCTGGACATGTGCCTTGTTGGACGAAAGGGATAGTATTCACCTTTCATCACCAGCTTTTTGTCCAGCACAGCTTTTAAAGCAACTGAAAACACAAGCAAACAGACAGGTAAGAATGAGCCATACTTGAGTCTGTTATTTTCAAGGACTCAAAATATAAATCATCTTCACAAAATGAGATCTAAATGAAACATGACAAAATTGAACAGATATCTGAAAAGATTTTTAAGAGCTTTGGGTTATCTATTGTCGAGCCAGCTGAGGAGGCCAAGAGAATAAAACATCCAGAAGTAAGACTACAGGTTCATAAACATTTTATGCTGTAATGAGTTTAATCAAAATAGCACAAAACCAAACAAAACCCACAAAACAAACAAGAAAACAAACAAACAAACAAAAAAACACCAAAAAAATATCCCCCCAACAAAGTGCTTGCAGATTCAAGTAATTAAAAATTTGCCAGGCCTCTGAGCTTAAAAACCTCCTTCATAGGGCTCTTTGGTATGTTCCCATGAATGGTCACTCTAAATTCTGAAGGGAAGTTTCAATTAAACAGTGTCTCTTAGCAAGACAAAATAACACAGCAATGGCTTCTACATCTCCCTCCCTGCTTCCTTCCCATGCCTGCCTGCTTGTGTGTGACTATGCAAGTATATCAATACAAATAGAAAATGGTAAATATATGCCACTTTTTAATCTGTTGAATAAGGATGCAGAGGTCTCCACTGGATAGAGGGCTGTTTAAGCATTATGCAGAGCTAGAACAAATATTAACAAGGGGAAGATAAACTAGCTCAGTATTATTGTTTGTGGGAACTGTCAACAGAAAAGATGGCTAAAAACCTCATTTTTAGGCAGAACGTCTGAAGTCGAGCATTTTTAAAAAAGGATTAAAAGAATGTTAATGCTCTGATATCTTATTCATTTACACTTTCAATGGCAGGATCTTTGGGATGTTTGGTAACTCACTAGCTTTCTTATCTCCAAAGTGAGTGATGTCTTTGCACTCTGAAAGGAGCAGTAGTGCCATAAGACTAATTGGCATGGAAAGCCATAGTCCTTAATGAAAATTGTTGTTGTTATTATTGTATTTTAGAGGAGGAAAAAATGTTATTGACCAGAACTTATTTGCTATGCCTGTTAAACCATAGTTTTAAAATGTGTGGGTAGCACTGGTATTCCTGTGTAAAATGTGAATGCTTTTCTGTGCTATGCTATAAGCTTCTTACTGAAATGAAGAAATGCCATCAGTATGTGACCAGCTTTCTAAATTATTCAGGAGTAGTCATGTTGATATGGATTAAGGTTCACGCACAGTGATGTTCTGTGCTGCATTTCAATCTTGAAGGAACACATTAAAAAGCAGCACCAGGACACATGACCATAGAACACGAAGATATGTGATAGGAAAGTAATGAGAACTAGAAAGGATAAAATGGTGGCTAACTTCAGGAAATACTCTGAGCTTCAGTGTTTGAGTGCAATGAATGAATCCGGAAAAGAGCAAGAGGTGCGGTATGGGATAAGGCAAAATGGTTAGAGGCAATTATAAATTGATATTAAATGGAAATCTTTAGGACCTCAAATGACACTAGTGAGATCCAGGCTATCCTGTTTCCTAATTCTGACATCACTCTAGATATTCCACATTAATGCACACTTGTTATTTTTTTAATTTTGTCTTATCTGGTATTTTTCTGCAGCAATAAAATGGCAAGTCTGTGTTCTAATCAGATTACTAAACAATAACTCCAGTTAAAGAAAAAAAGCTAGCTTACAATAGATTAATCTGAATATTAAATGGATGACATTCTTAAATTTAGCTGTGACTCTTTACGCTCTCAGCATCCTCTAGTGCATTTGCTGGAGAATGTCTGGCTAGGTGTTTTCACATCTGTCAGTAAAGCCAACCCCTAAATGCAAAGTGAAACACTTGGGAGCACTTTGTGATTTTGTGATGATCCTCAGAAGACGCTGGGGATGTGAAAAGCAAAGAAAGGATTAGGTGGACCCACAAATGCATTACTGTATTTTCATCTGCACGAGAAACAGTGCTGCTCCAGCTTGGTCCCACATGTTACATCACTCTGGACAATGATCTTGCCAGACTATAACCTACTGCTGTGTTTGAGAGGTGGAATTCTAAGATTTGGAAATCCTCAAGGTAAAATTGGGACTTGAAGGAAAAGTTGTAAATTATATTAGTGTAAATACTTATTTCATTTACCGTAATAAATGACAAAACAAAGCCTCTAATGACTGACTTGAAAAAAAAACCCACAAAAAACCCTCCAAAAAAAGCTGAAGGAAAAACATAAATTGTCAGAAAATTGAAGTCACTGAAGAAGACTGGCAAAGATGTGAGTCTGTGGAATCACAAGTTTCCCAGGTCTTCCAGTCCTAGCTCAAATGGCAGCAGGACAGACTTATCATGGCATTGAAAAAGAGCCATCATCCTCAGGAATATCTGATATCCTTTGTATTTCTTCCAGAAAAAATAGATATGCTTCAGGAAAGAGGGATGTGTTACCTGCATGTGGTGTAGAGAGTTCTTGCACATATGAACAGGCCAAAAGACCTCTTGAAAACAACGCCCCAAAATAGTCACAATATGATTTCATACGGAGACATTAAGGGGAATTATTTCTGATAATAACTGTAGCTGATTTGGTGCTGTATGAGAGAAAAGTTCCTGACAGTGGAACTGTTTTTGCTATTAAAACATTAAGTGGCTTTGATCAGATTGATACCCTCAGTAGGTGATTAGGTGCTTTTGAATTGCAAAGTGTCTCTGTAACACAGACAAGGATGTCTGTAGGCTGCACTTTCAGTTGGAGATTGCCTCTCCTTTTTGTTTCCCTCTTCTTGATGGCTTCAGAGTCTGCTAGTTAAAGGTTTGGTGTCCTGACTAGACAATTGTTTCTTAAACATTCTAGTGGTAATACTTTGGTTTGAACATTGCAAGTCTGCTTGATTTACACTAAAGCTGTGATATAAATGTCTGATTTGTGCTAGTATTTCCTTTCTTACTGTAGTTCATGTGATGGCAGTAAGTGTAAGCTTTTGACTTTCTGACCTGCAGTACGTATTCTTTATTTAATCATTTGTAGAAATATCATACTTAGCATCTGTCATAGCCTCTTCTTCAATAGACTGGGTTAGTCTGAAAAGAAATTGAAATATTTTCAGGCCCTGTCTACATTTCCATGATGAGTAGAATAAATATTAATTTTTTCAATGGGAGGAAGGAGATCCTCAGCAACTCCCTTCATGCTCACTCAGAGACTTGGTTCTCAGTGGAAACCCAAGCTGTGAGGACACTGGGTCACATGAAGAGAAGAGAGAGAGAGTCAGGCTGCTGAGTACTTTTCTGTTAATCACTGGACTCATTTACTGTGATGATGTAGATTCTTTATCTATTAATTTCCACCAAAACCAGCTGTGTCTTTTTTTTTCTTTTTTCTTTGGTGGGTGCTAGGGGTTTTTTGTGTATTACTGAGAGATTATACCAATTAGAAGCACCTATGATAATTATACATTCCAGACTTTTCCTCTGTACTTCAGGCAAGAATAAAATGCAAGTGCAAGGTTAACTAAAAATGCCGATAACTTGTCAGTGAAGAACATTCAATTTTCCTTGGACGCATATTTTCAAAGTGCTTGTAAACAATGACATATAATGGCTGGATGAATTAATTACTTTTCAGATGTATAGACTTTATTAGATAATAAGCTAGATTATTTTATGCTATAGGGCATTCCACCTCCAGTCTTTGGTTCCTGGCTTCTGGGGAGAATTATAAATGGTTGGACGTCTCCATCTTTGATTTTTTTCCAGGTATTTGTTGTGATCCCCAGCAAATTTTCTGGATCATTTTCATTTTAGTCCCAGGCCAGGGTTATACTGACATGAAAATCTCCAAAGATTTTCTTTGGGAAACAGAAAGGCAGGATGAGCAGCAGAAGCAGATGTCTACTTCTGCATCTACTTTCCTGCCAGCCCTGTCCTGCATCTCCCTGCTAGCAGATGCGTTGTTGGAGCCCTGGTAGAGTGTTCCCCCGGTGTCCAAGGTGCTTCTGCACCTTTTGAAGCTGAGATTTATTGCTCAGAGGGTGGACTCTCTTATAATCAGTGATGAATCACCAGGGACACTGCTTGGAGATCGACTTATCTAGGATTACTGTTCAGTGACTGGGGAATAGCAGAGGGAAGGAGGTAAGAGGCTGTTTCCCCAAGCATTCCCTTCTCTACCACAAAGTTATGTCCAAAGGAATTTTTACATCTCATATCTTGTGCTCAGACTCTGGAAAGTCTGCCAGACAAAAGATGCAATAATTTTTTCTGATAGCTCTCTGGAAACAGTTTTCTCTGTTTCTACTCTGCACCCCTCTGGGTAAAGCAAGCCAGTCTGATACTGGGAGAGGAAGAGACTGCTCCAGGGTTAAAAGTCTTAAAACCTTATTACCCATGGCTTATCCAAGGACTGATTTTCCCAGGAAGAGGGCCAGAGGGTTTCATCTTGTATCATGGAATCATAGAATCATAGAATGTCAAGTTGGAAGGGACCTCAAGGATCATCTGGTCCAACCTTTATAATATTATTTTTTATATGATATGTCTCAGCATCCTGTTGAGATGAGACTTAAAACTTTCCAGAGTGGGGGAATCCACCACTTCCCCTGGGAGATCTGTCCTCACAGTGAAAAATTTTCCTCTTGTGTTCATTCGGAATTTCACCAGAGGGAACTTGTGCCCATTGCCCCTTGTCTTGTCCATTTGACTCCTTCTAAATAATCTCTTCTTTGTAGTCTCCCTTTAAATATCTGCAGGACACTGTGAGCCAGGGGACACTGGCTCACAACCCCTTTTACATGGGATGTTGTGCCACTGCCATGGAGGGTAAAGTCCTAAGGAAAGAGTAATTTCCAGAAGACATCAGTCTGTGAAGGGTGGGATGAGAGGGTCTGAAGGGAATGAGAACCTCTGAGGCCAGGGACCTGTGATCTGGGAGGTCTTTTGGGCAGGAGAGCTTGTGGACTGCAGTCTTTGGGCAGGGACACCTGCCCTGTGCCTGGCTTTGCCAAGGCTGACACGACATCTGTTTCCATCCATGCGGGCTTCGTGTTGTGATATTACTTAAATTACTTTTACAGTTGAAATTGCGATTCCCCTAGATTTGCGTTTTGGGATTGCTTTGCCGTCAAAATCTTTCTTCTAAAATTCCTCCAGTTGCTGAGACTTGCCTATCCCTCCTTCTGTCTGCAATAAGTTTGGCAAATGAACTCTCTGCCTCCAGTTTCCAATATAACATGATCTGGCAATAAATAATTTGTCCCTGAAGCCAGTTAAAATAAATACATCTCAAAATGTCTAATTAAAAATCAATCAAACAACTCATACCTGCAGTTACTTCCTTCCAAAATATGCAGGTTTAATCTCCAGAGCATAAAAAATTTTTACTCTGATAACATTAATAGCAGGATATTATGTATCTTTCCTATGTAGGAATACAAATAGCACATATGAGCTTTACCCTCCCCCTCATCCCCAAATACTGTTTTTGCATTATCAGCAGAGGTAGCAGAGTGTGAAGTTTATACAGTTAAAGAAAACTTTTGAGGTGTTTTGTTTCTTTTTTCTTGAAAGGCAATTCACATTGTCCAATGCTACTAAAATGACTGGGTAATAGCCTCTGACAAAGGGCATATGTAGGAAACAGGTGCCAAGGTGCCAGCAATCCACCAATTGACAGGCAATGAGCACGAGCTTGTGCTCAGCCCACCTGTGCCCAGTCAGGGCTGGCCCCAGCTGCAAATGAGCAGCATTAGGGGGCCAATAAAAGGTGGGGCTTAAGACACATGCTCAGCTCATTCCTGAGCTAGCAGCAGGAGAGTCTGGTCTGGTCTGGTCTGGTCTGGTCTGGTCTGGTCTGGTCTGGTCTGGTCTGGTCTGGTCTGGTCTGGTCTGGTCTGGTCTGGTCTGGTTCAGAACACCAGTACTGACCGAGATCAGCCACTGCTATACACCTACTTATCTCAGAGCTCTGCGCTCTTCAAGAAGTTTGTCCAGCTACAGGCATAGTTTTGATGCTGGGCTTTCATGGAGGCTCCCAAGGACTTTCAAATGAAGTCAGTATCTTAATCTCAGTTTTTGCAAATGGAAAAGCTGAGATCCAGAGTGAGCAAGTGGCTAGCCTAAAGTTTCTCAAACAAACCTTGAAAGTGACTTGAAATCCCTGAGTTCCTATCCAGTCCATTAATTTCAGGCATCTCTCAAGTACCATATCCTTATTTGCGTTGCGATAGTACTCACCATCTTCTGCTAGGGTCAGGGTTATGGTGCTGCACAGGACAGCCAGTGACTGTCCCCTAAATTGTATGCCTTGCAACCTAAACAGGCACAGCAGGGAGTCATTGACAAGTGTTGAAGTGACATTTATAAGACCAGATCTCATAGGAGTGAGTAACTTCACCAGGAAGTTCTGTAGCTTCAGCTTCAATGGTTTCTACATGAGCACTGCAAAAGCATCTAACAGTTACTGTGGGTTAAACCTACTGACAGCTCGCAGAAGGCTGGTGGAAGAAGGGAACTCCAGCCACCAAATGCAGTACATGCTGCTAGCAAGAGGGTGTTTATTCTGTTCATAAAAGTACCAGGTACATCTCTGAAATTTGGCATCCTGTTCTAGTTTAACACAGCGAATTGGAGGATTTTGTATTTTTCGAATGGTCGTATCTGTTGCTTACGCCAAGCCAAAAAATGGCACTTAGGTAGAAATGCAGCAACTGCTCAGCTGTGTAAGTTAACTAATCCTGTCTGTAAGGAGAAAAAAAAAAAAAAAAAAAAAAGTTTCCATAACAGTATTTCCAGCAGCCAGTTTGTTTTCTTTAGAGTTTCACAAGACAATAACTTATATATGCTGAAAACATCTCTCTGCTCAGTGGTTAGAGTTCTGTTCCTGTAATTTTTACACAGTAACTGCTTCAGTTTGATAGAAGATCTCCATGGTCTAATTAGTGGAAAATAACAGTACTCTCAGAAGACATATGCATTTTTGGATAGCTCTAGTCATGAGTGACTTGGTCAGCTGCCTAGCTGCTAATTTAAATAAACACAACTGTGTTCATTCAGCATCCAAAATGTAATAAGCAACTAAAAAGGAAAAAACAAATGTTTCTTAAAAGTTTTGCAGTAAAAAATTTTGAAATGTGAGATTCTTCTCTTCACCCATGGAGCTGGACAGCAAAATACTGATTGAGATATTGATTACTTTGTATTATTATTTGTATACATTTTCCTAAATCCAGCTGTGGTTGTGCTCTCTATGCTAATGTGTCTGTGATGTGGATATTTGCAGCTGCAGGATTTTTAGTGACAGCTCTGTTCAGACATCTTTCCATCATTTGATAGGAGTCACTACTTTATAGCTCTTAGGTTGCTTAAAGCAGACAGGAAGATTTTCCAGAATCAGGCTCCTTCTATGTGAAGTGCAAGCTGTACGTTTTCACTCTGACAAGGTGCAATTACTGTATGCAATTACTACACTGGTGTGTAACTAGAAGAATACTTGTACCAACAGAAGTAGGGTTACTGACAAGGAAGAAAAAAAAGGGCTTGTGTATTTTTCATCTCTGCTGCCACTGAGGACAGCCTGTCCTTTACAGATTTAACACTCACCACCTGCATTCCCCTACAGCACTCAATTATCCATTAAGATTTTTAAGAGAAACAGAATGGCAATTAAGCCTCGTACAGCATGTGAAAGCAGTGGAAGCCCTGGGCTTGCTGAGAAATCTACTCATAAATGAATTAACTGTGCAAATAATTCCAGCTAATTAGAGGTGTACATTCCCCAAATAACTTGATTCTCTCATTTACTTAATTGAGTTGATGGTTGCTCTGGGATGGGACCAGCAAACTCTTCAGTTGTTATTACAGTATTACTTTGACTAAATCTTTTCAAACTGGGTGTTTTTTATCTTCTAACTTGGAATTTGCCACAGCAAAAGCTATGGGTTTGCTGTTGTTTTGTTTGGGGTAAGTTTCTTTGATTTTAGGTTTTTTTTTATTTATGTCTTTTTTTATGTCTCTTATGTCTCTTTTTTTAAAATTATATCTTTTTGTGTCATATTTCAGAAGATGAAGGTAAGATAAACTTCATTTAAAATTCCCAAGTTCAGCTGGAAAGTAGGGACTTGCAAATAAGGATTGTCCATCAGTGAAGCAGGGTTTTTATTTCACACTTCAGAGAAATGATGACAGGTCTGCCAACTTTCAAAATGATGACACAGGTAAAACTTCTGTGCATGGATAACAAATCCAGGTATTGCCCAGGATTTAAGCATGCTTCTTCTGATTCTGTACATGTTTAGGGTCCTCAAAGAGTGAAAAATGGAAGAGAACTAGCAAGCACTGCATGCATGATTTGTTCCTATAAGATGGGAGAATGTTAAAGACTTGAAACACCCTCAACATTTTCAGCTTATTTGAGCTTCTCTTCCCATTTTCTGTTTCTCTGTTTTTTGGGGTTTTTTTGGTCACATCATCCTTTCTCCTGTTCCTCAGTATTTTTCAGGAGTTTTTTTCAGTATGTAATGGTGTAATCCCATCCATACCAAATCAATGTGTTGTTTTGTAATCTTCAAATGAAGACCATCACATACAAAGTTTCTGCTCAGTCTCAATGTCCAGCTTTCTTCCATGTTCTAATAACCCTTGAAAATTGCCACACCAACCACTGAGCATAAATTAAACAGCTTTTTTTCTACTTTTCCTACTTACCCTAAGGAGATATAAGTATAAAAACACTAGTATAGTGAAAGCAAGTCTTTTGAAGAAGACTAAATTTGTGTGTTAATTGTTTTGTGTTAAGACCAAGTGAGAGCAGATTTGACTAAGATTTTTATTCTGCTCTAGTCTCTAGCAGTACTGTAATGCTTGGGGGTCAAGAATTTCCATTTTGGGATTTAAGGATTAGGGATGCTATTGAACACACACACACACACAAAAAAAAAAAAAAAGAGAGAGAGAAAGTAAAACATGAGAATAACAAAGCTGAAAAGCAGATGGTAAATGCCTTTTTCTTTTTAAGGGAACTGAGGTTAGAAAGGTGTTATTGCTTTCTGTTTCCTTGGACTCTTAAATGCACTGGTCCTTTTGTTAAGGAAATGATTTAAGCAAAAGGTAATAGCCACAGTGTTGTTTGTCATTAGCTTGTACCTGCCAATAAACAAGAAAATACATCTGCTATGTAGTCACTTTCCTTGTGGATCCTCAAAGACATGTTCCACATGTCTGTTTGCAGGGAAAATAGGGGAGGAGACTGCCAGGCCACCCAGATCCTTTGCAAATAGAATATTTGTTTGAAGAAACCCACATCAGGTCCAAGGTATTACCATGAACAACAGTACTTTTCAATTTCTCCCTGTCGTGTTATTACTTCACCAGCAAAACTTTTCCTCTGCTGTTTCCATTCTCACTCTCTCCGAATATTACTTGGGCATTCTCATGGAAATTCCATTTCTGCTCAGTCCTCCTCTTATTTTTCTACCCCTTGTTGTTCTTAAGCTGCTTATTTTTCTTTTCACTGTTGTATTTCCTACTGGCACAAGTGATGCAAATTAACGGATGTGTTTGGAGCAGAACCATTTCAGATGCTTACGGATGTGGGAACATTTGTCTTCAAGTAAAAGGGCAGGCTCCCTAATTTGGTAAATTGTTGAGACTTTAGTTATTTTTTTTTAAAATCTTTTTTTAATTGGATTTGATCTTCAGCAGATGTTGCAAAGCAAATAAACCATATGCATGGGTTGTTAGATATTGCTCATAGTGTAATCCCTTTATCCAAATGCAAAAGTTAAACATATGAAACCATATCCTTAGATAACTGGAGAAGTTCAGTATATACTCAGAACTCCACCATGACTGATCCACTTCAGTACCTGGTGCAGCCTGTCTGCTCTTAAGGGAGGGAAGGCAGACAGAGGGAAGATGGATTGATGACTGTGCTTTTAAATAAACGTAAACTAATCACAAATGGTGAAATTCATTGATGATTTAACATTGCTGACTTCAGTAGTCTTACGCTAGGGATTAATGTAACCCTTTTTCTAATGTATATTTCAGGAGGGAGGAAGATGGTTTTTTAATATAGAATTAGCACAAGATCTGCTGGTATATAAACAAACCAATCTAAGAATTGTTCCCTTCTCAAGCATCTGTTAGCATGAATGTCCAAGTCCTGTGTATCTGTCCCAGGTTGTTATATAGCTGCATTGCATTAACAAAAAACACAATAGCCATTTGGGTTACTACTTTAGGCAAGAACTTATGAAAATGACTTTCAGGTGGAGGGAGTGGTGTTTTGGCAAGGTTCTCTTGGCAGGGCTGTGGAATCCACATAAGGGAAAGTTGTTTGGTAGTGGAGCAGACAAATTGCTTGACAATTAATAAAAATAATTCCTTGTGTTTCTATACTACAAGGTGCTGTGTGGGAATTATTCTCTCTCCAGCTGCTGTCCACTGGTAAAATATATTCATCTCTGTAGGTTTCAGAATTACATGTAGTGAAGTGGAACAGCACTTAGAAAAGGGGTAACACCTTGCTGATTTACACAAGTAAAACTATTTTCATGGGTTAAAAATCTGACCCGTTTATCTGGATGTACAGCCCTGCTTTAAAAAGCTACTCAGTCAGTGTTGTAGTTTTTGGTTTCCTTCTGTTTTATCTTAGAACGTCTAAGAATTTTCTCCAGAATATTAGACCAATGTGTACAAAACTATTACAAGGACTGCTGTGTCTGTTTAGGACTGGTATGGATCATTTTTTGTCAGAATCAGAGGAATTTTAGTATCTTAATTCTGATTTTACAAGGGAACTGAGGCACTACAAGCCTAAGTGTCATATAAAGTGATAAAAGGCTCTTGAGTAACTTCTGAAATTAATTATTTGAAAATAATATTCTGATGAATATATGATGGGGTCTTAATTCTGCAGCTTGTTTCTTGTGTAAGAAATGAACTTTATCAGCCACACTGCAGATCAATCAAAGGGAGAAAAGTTTGTCTTGTTTTCTGTAAAGCAGAATTTGAATTTGTTTTCCTGACAGTTCTGCAACCAAGTCTTTTTCTGTGAGAATGTCACATCATCTGCTCCAGGGCTGCTTGCTCTTAGTGTCAGCAGCTATAGTGGGTCTCTGCACTGTTCTTTCTGAAATACAACCAACCTTTTTTACACTCTTACCAAGAATGCTTTCCATGTCTTACTGAGTTCTGCAACTTTTCTTTCTTGAACGCAATCTCTTTCCAGTAAGTTTTGACAGTACAGATTTCTTCCCTTGTGGGGGAAAAGAAATTTCTTGGAATTGCTACACTGTCAGCAGATGTCAAGATGTTTCTGAAAAGAAATCCAGGTTTCTGGATGCAGTTTTGCTTCTTAATATAGTGCATGCGATTCTCATAACACTGACAATATTTTATCAACGGTAATTAGAAGCAAGATAGTGTGAGGATTTCCTCTTTTTGGAAGGTGTAATTGAATATATGTACTATACAGCCGGCATTTCTCTGAACTAATCCACAGTGTTTCATATTTGAGATCTTTTTCCTGTGTGAATAACTATTTTCAACTTTAAATCTAAAAATGTTGGTTTGGGGTATGGTGGCGATATTTTGCTTGGAGTCTTAAAACTATTAAAACTAAGGCTCTAGAAAAATGCTTGAAATCTTAGAGATTGGGCTTGGCATCTAACAAATTGATGTGACACTTGCTTTGAGCAAGGATGTTGTCTTCCATAGTTCTTGAAATCAATAGGACTGGAATAAACTCTCCACATCAGTATGAAATAAGAATTTTTGTTCCACCTTTCCCATTTACTTGAGAATTATCTTTTCTTAAAGGATTATTTTGGTTTGATAAAGTAATTGTTTTCATTCATTATTTTAAAAGCTGCCTTAAAAGCTGTATCAGCAAAGACTGGGTATTATTTGGATTTCACAGAATGTCCCAACTGCAGCATTTTGGCTCACTATAGAGAAACCATAACGAGGTAGATCTCAGCTGATGTTCTAATAAACCTTGCATAAATGATTAACTTAGAAAGAGTGAAAGAAAATAAATAATAAAAATCACTGTCTGAATGTGGATCAATGTAGGGATTTATATGTCTTTATTTAGTTCATAGTATCATAGAATCATAGAATTGGCTGGGTTGGAAGGGACCTCAGAGATCATCAAGTCCAACCCTTGATCCACTACCACTGTGGTTACCAGACCATGGCACTGAGTGCCACATCCAGTCTCTTCTTAAATATCTCCAGGGACGGAGAATCCACTACTTCCCTGGGCAGCCCATTCCAATGCCTGATCACCCTCTCCGTAAAGAAATTCTTTCTAGTATCCAACCTAAACCTCCCCTGGCACAACTTAAGACCGTGTCCTCTTGTCTTGCTGAGAGGTGCCTGGGAAAAGAGACCAACCCCCCCTGGCTCCAACCTCCTTTCAGGCAGTTGTAGAGAGTGATGAGGTCCTCATCACTCATAGTTAACACTTTTGTATCCAGAAGTGATGAGTTGCATCATGTTGCAGCAATTTATTGCATTGATTTCAGGCAATTTTTTTTATTTTGATAGTGTGGAATTGTGGGAGGCCATGAGGCAGGGTAGCACCCCAGAATTTCCTGGGTCTGGGTCTACAAGAGTACAATTCAGTCATTTGAAGAGCTGGAACTCACAAGGGAGTACCACCAGCAGCCTCCCAGGCTGTGTCCCTGGCTCAAGGGCCCACGCTGGTGTTCTGCCAAGGTATGTATGTTCCTTGTGACAGAAGCCTCCAAACTGGATCCCAAAGAAGGTTTTACTGTTCAACAGATGTTAGGAGATGAGGGCTTGTCTACAACTGGTGTGCCTACCTGCATAATGTCAAAACAGTTCGCTTATTTTATGTGAACATATATTTATATGTATAAGATGAGCTTAATTTTTTAAATCAGGTTAAGATAACAGACATTGTTTAGAGAGAAAAATAAATAAACCACTCTTAAATATTATCAGCCTAAAGGTTAGCATCAGTTAATTTGGAGATCTATATAGGCAAAGAGTGCCTTTTGGGCTGTTGACTGCTCTGAATTATAATAAGGTGTATCCATTCTCACAAGACATCAGTATTACAACCACAGATTTGAGCAGGTGGGAAAGTAGAGTTCTCCTTTAGGACTTAGGATATCTTCTGAGCCTTCAAATCCAGGTGCATATTGTAATATTTTTTACAAGCAGTAAATTTTTTTTTTTTTTTTTTTAAAAACTGTGCTCCTAGGACCTATCTAGGACTCCAGCCCTTAATTCTGTACATTAAATTTACAGTTGATTGGCAGACATTTGTTCTGAAACCCATATTCTCTGTACCACCTCTTCTTTAGCAACCAGTAGGTTGGCTGGGGCTGTTCCAGACCTCTAAGCTGCGTCGTGCATTGCTGGGCTGCCTTTGCTGCAATTCTGTGTTGCTGCATTCCACCAAGAAATGTCACTGAGATTGGTACAGATGGAACCCTACAAATATAGATTGAAACAGGGCTTAATAATTTAAGTGCTGTTTTGCTTCAACTCGAATGCCCATATGTCCATCGGGATGTCAAATAAAGCAATATTAATAAATGCAAGTATTTGCTAGTAAGGAAGCCTGCAGTCAGAAATTGTCAATGTAGTCTTGATTTTTCTGCTGCTAGGTTCAACAGGATGTGTTCAGATGATGCATAAAAGAAATCTGATTTGTTTTTTTAATTCTTCCTTAAGGCCTGATTTTCCTAAAATGCTTCCTTAGTTAAATTATTGTAAATGAGAGCATTCAGGTACCAACTAATCATGAACAACAGCTAATATATTTCTTAATTAATCAAGTAAAGCCTCTTAAATGCAGTTTAAGGATCATTTTGCAAGGATTCTCAGTGATGTCTCTGCAAGTGTACTTGATTAAATTTTATTTGACACCTTACCAGGGCTTTTGGGCAAGCAAATCTTTACTCCTTTAACTAATAACCTATTGCATTGAGAACTGCAGTTGGGAAGAGTGTCTCCTCACCCTCAACCTCTTCGTGTTGTCCCAGGATTTAGAAAGTTATATTTCTGACATTGATGGCCATCCCAAGAGTCCTCTTCCTTTGGAGCTAGCTCATGTCTGCTGGAAAGAAGTCAAATATAAGAGGTAGCTGAGTATGAAGGTGTAACTTGTAAACTTTTAACTGTCAAAAAGAAATTGTCTGCATGATGTTCATTTCAATGTTCAGAGTACTTCACTGTTATTCTGTGGAGGTATCATGAATGATTTCTGCTGCTTTCTGATGCTGAATTTATACTGTGGCAGTCCTCTGGTTTCGTTGTTCTGAAGTCTTGTGCTTATTATGGTTGCTTAAATAAGGATTTTGTACATTTGACAGCTCTATTCTGTAGCACAGAACACTTTTGATGTCATACTCTGAAAAATGTAATTATTACTCCCCTTATGTCACGGCTTTCTTGATTTTCCAGGAAGCTTCTCTTGATTTAAGAAACCCTGAATGGGAAAACCTCTTTAGCAAAACAAGAAGTACAAAAGGATGGAATTTCCTGCTCCTTTCTCCCAGGGGTATTCTTGTATGATGCCCCCTGTGCAGTTAATATGTATTCTTTTTGGACTATATTGTCAGAAGTAATTTTTTGTGATCTATTAGCTCTGATTTCTGGAGGCGACCTAAGTTTCATTTACCTGGGAGGTTTTATTACAGGTGCCTTTGTAAGGATGATGGCTGGAGATAGAAATCAAAGTTAAAGGTGGAAAAGAATTGCTACTTGTCAGAGACCCTTATCTTCCCTGCCAGTCTACAGAGGCTTTGAAATGGCCTAGGGTACAGATCAATAATGGAGTGCTTGCACTCAGCTAAGAAAGACCAAAACCCCATAAACTTTAAAATACAATATTGGTACTTGCTTGGTTGCTTGCTGAGAGCTCAGGATTACTGCTTTGCTCCTCCTTCTCAGATCTGTGAAATATTTATCTTGGTAGTATCAGTTCCTGGTAAATTAGCTGGTCTGGTAGTCTTGCCAACATTCTGCAACAGCATCTGTTAAAATACTCTAAAAGACTGTGCAAATGCGTTACCTTCCTGATTTATTATTCTGGTGATACCAGTTGCTGGATCTGCTAAGGGATTATCACGTGGGAATATATAAACAACGTCTTCTGAAGGAATAGTAGCACCTCAGAAAATAATCTCTCGTAATGCTGACTTAAATTTTTGAAGTTTGACAGAGAATACTTCATTTTGTTGGGGAGATTGGCCTAGTGCTTGGACAACAATATGTATCTAATTTTTAAATTCAGCTTTTACTTGTTTGGGTGGCCATATTTGTGGTGGACATTTCAGGTTCTGATACACACTTAAACATACAGGTTCCGAGGATCATGTATCACAGTTCTGCTAAAGATGGCATGTTATTCTCCTTATTGTTCTCTCTTTGAGCTATTTTGGAGATTCTTGTGAAAGAACTGTATATTGAAGGTTGCTTGGATTGGTAAATACACATTTCTCAATTGATACAAATATGTTGAATGTGTACACTTAGTTTGCAATTCTATACTGGCCTTTTCTAAACAGAAAGGGATTATTATTATTATTATGTATTCCAGAAAGCTAGGTAAAGGTTAACTGATTGTTAATGGGAAGTATAGGTGGTCAGACACTTCAGAAAAATACGGCAGATTTAGGAAATCTGCATCTCAAATTCCATGCCAGGGTACAGGAGGAATAGGGCTGCCCCATCAGAGGGCACAAGCCAGCAGCTGGAGTGACCCAGCAAAACGTGTGTCCTCCCCAGCCACGCTGAGTGAGCTGGGTGGATGGTACTGATGGGCTCCAGCAACAGCTCCTGACAGTGACATAGGATGAACCAGGGTCAAACTCCCTGCAGGAGCTAGAGAAGAGGCTGCAGTGTGGGTCGAGACTCAGCAGAAATGGGCTTAAAGTGGGAGTGCCAGGTCATGGGTTCTGGTGCAGCCCAGTCAGGTGAATTAAGTATTGCGGGTGCCCCAGAGGCCCAAAATGCAGCATCACACAAATAATTTCTTGTACAACCCCTTCTGCGTACTTATTCTTTTTATCATAGCTATTCATGGTACTTTGGCTACTGTATTTCTGTGTGTTTATTAGCCATGATTGTACATTACTAAAAAATTACTTATCTTTTTCTTATCTCTTTGGAAGTGCTCACTTGTTTCGTTCTTTGATTATCCCTGCAGGCACACTAACACAGAATGTGTACCTTGATACTTTATCACTGCAAGGTGCATGTGAAACTTTCACAAGATAGCTGATGATCTCTTTTGCATTGCTAAGTGGTGACAGCAGGACTTCAAGATCATAGGAGGATCAGCAAGAGTCCACTGTAACATTTATAATGCTTTTCTTTTAAAAGCTCTGTGAAGCTTAGAAAAGTCATGAGACAAATACTTGCAGGGCAAACATGAATTTTCATAGGATCGTAGGGCAACTGAGTTTGCAAGGGACCTCAAGCAGCCCCTGCTCAGTCCAAGGTTAGCCTTTCTTCCCAGGACATGTGCTCCAGCTTCTATTCATCCTGGTGCTCCTCTTCTGAATTGCTCTACTTTATCAGGCTTCCCTATCTTGGGGAGAAGATTGGTTGCAGTGTCCCAGATAGGCTTCATGTATGCTGAATAGAGGAGATCCTATGACCTCCTGCCTGTGCTTTTGTTCAGAGACCTGCTGGGCCTTTCCTGTTTCACACCTTTCCTTCAAGTTTCTATGTGCCTAGGAGGTGGCATAGCTCCCCTGCATTTTTTAAATGTGTCACCTCTTAGGTACATTTCCACTCACAACAGATTAAAAACTGTCTGAAGGCTTTTGTTAACTTTCACTAATTATTTCTAGCATCATAAAGCATTTGGAGTGTCACATCATTTGCAGCACAACTCCAGGCAGAAGTTGGGTGAGACTGAAGAAAGAGAAAATAAGACTGAGAATAAAAACTCAGCAGAAATATAAGATTTATGAAAATCTTTAATGGCATAGAATGAAAAAGCATTTATTCTGTCAAAACAGATGAAGAACAGGTAGAAAAATTCTGTATCAATTTTACTCTGAAAAAGGTTGTTAGAGTAACTGCTTCAGACTTTGTTGTTTTAAATTAAGGTTACTTTTGAGGGGTGGGGAAACCAGGTGACCAAAATCACACCCTCTGTTGTCAAACTATTAGGCTATAGTATTATTAGCTGTCTAGCTATACCTATATGCTGTCAAAGTATTAGCGAGCTGTGATCCTATAAAAATGTCAGTTTTCATCAGTCACCTGAGCTATCTGATTCATTTTTTTGCAGAATCAAATTTTAAGAGGACCTTTATAGTGTGAACACAAAATGGGTGAGGTTTGTATATGAAGAGAGGAAATGCTAATCCTTTTAAACTGATACCAGTAATTTATTTAGGGCCAAGTAATACTTTGGCATTACTTTTTTATGTACAGAGGATTTTTGAAAATGGAAATAACTGGAAACAGCTTCTTCAGCTCTCCCAAGTGAGAGCTAAAAGCTGCAGGTGATGTTCCAAGGGTTATGAATTAGATAGTTTCAGTTCATTAATTTAAGGTTGTGATGAACTTTTAGCCTTTGCTAAGAAGACTTGATCCATCCAGAAAAAGATTGAATTACTTCTAATCTCAGGGGAGGCTCTTCTCTTTTGATGGAGACTTCAGGCACTTGGGGGTCAGCGTGGAACAGCTTGCATAATGTCATTTTGGCTATGCCCCAAACCATCAAACCTTTTTCACTGGTTTTCATTGCCAGCACTTGCTTAACCTTTGCCAGCCCCAAAATGAGCAAAGCCAAAAAAAACCCCAAAAACAAAAAAACAGAAAAAAAAAAAAAAAAAAAAAAAAAAACACAAAAAAAAAAAACACCAAAAACCTAAAGAGAAGAACAGTCCAAATGGAAAAAAGGGACCAGATGTTTTGGTGAGGCTGGGATACTCCATTAACAAGAATTTTGTTTTGTTTCCATGAACATCAAGCCTATACTTATGCACTGAAATACACCAATTTTCATTATCCCAGGCCTTCAGTTCTTCCCTTTCAGACATACATACACTTCTGAAACTGCAGTTAACTTCTCTTTGCATCACAAATATAATGGAAAATAAGTGTCTTCCTTACCTTACTGTAGCAATAGTTTCTAGAAAAATCACTTGCCTGTAGGGCAAGGGGGCTTGTGAGCTACTGAAACAGTCTCTCTGAAGGGATCCAGCCTTCTCAGGGCTTCTTCCAAATGTTCAGAGCTGTGATTCTTACAGTACTCCTGACCTGAATGTGCAAGTTCATAGATTCTCAGTAAATATTCGTGTGAGGTATTGTTTGTGTTTTTCAAATAGAAACTGTAAATTAATTGCAGGATCCATTGCCCTTGAACATTAGTATTTTTAATATTCTTAATAGGAGGTGTAGCTGTGGCTGTTAGTGAGAATGACAGTTTTTCAGATAATGCAAGTTTTTATACCTAAAGAAACTCCCAAAAGAAGTGTTTCCTTAGGTGTCATAACCTTGTTTCCTTTCTGCTAATAAATGATAATTTAGTCTCAGATGAAAAGCGAGTATATAATTTGGACAGACACTTATTCTTAACTGGCAGGTGCTCAAAGTAAAAAGTTAAGAATGTAACAAGTAATTGAAGAACAACAGGAAGGATACTTTTGCATCCAGAGCAAACTTGACACAAACAAAGCTTTTGTTATTTCACAATTAATGAAAGGTAGAGACAAATTTTTAAAATAATAATAAAAAAATAATATTGGATTTCCCCAGAGCTACTTTCTGAATCCACCAGTGCAGTTAGAGGGGTGAATCCACCTTTCCTAGTTTTGCAGAGGTTGCACACATTTAAGAACAATGTGGAAAAAAAATAGGTTCTTGAAAGAGATAACCTACTACAATCGTGCCTTAGCACTCTCAGCTTTGCTTCTTATCCCACACAGCACATGTTGAAGGATGTGTACGTATTTTATGTGCTTTTCTTTAACAGATAGTTGTCTGTGAATCCTTTTCACTTGGTAGGGTTGAGCACATAGTGGAAGAGGAGACATGTCAGGTTCTTGAGAACCAAGTGTCAAACTGCAGTGTGTAAGGGTAGCAAAGTCATATCTATACCAAACAGCACTCTGCTGAAATTAAAAGGCACAAAGATAAGTTCACTAGAGAGATAATTGTGACCAACTGGATATAGGGTAATACTGCAGGTGGTCACTTGTGGAAAAAAAAAGCTGAACTGCCTCCTCTCAGTGCTGGTTTCCCAGGCCCCAGTATGATTTCAGTACTGCTTTGAACTCCTTCAAAGATAAGTGCAAATGGAAGAGATCCAAGTTGCATGTCAGGTTGTGGAGGGCCAATATAGAGGAGTTTGATGGGATGTGGTTTTTATTTCAGCCTCTTCAGTCTGTAAGTAACACCAGTTTGGTATCGCCAACTTTTTTAGTCCTCAGATTGATCACTTTCTTGGAATTTGTACCTGAAGTGAGTGATTCAGTAAGATCACCAAAATGGGATTTGCCTCTTTTTGATTTGGTTTCATACCTAAGAAGTAATATTAAGGCTTCAGTTCTTTTTTTTTTAAAAAAAAATGCTTTGCCTAACTGTCTGCAGATTTCCTCTCCATGAATTTGTGAGTATTTCCATACATGGCAATGTATTCTAATAACCCCCTTGCTGTCAGAGTAGTGCAAAGTCCTCCAAGCTCACATCAGCAGGGCTTCTCAGAGCACTGAGTGTGTTCCAGTTCTCAGAGATTTACAAGACCAGGAGTCTGAAAAGGTTCACATTCACAGGAAACTGCTGTTTTCATGGTTGAAACTTGCTGTGCATCTCCAGCAAAAGTGTAAGCTGAATGTGTTTGTACTGGTTTGCACAGGTTCCTTGTCCCGCTTAAATATGTGTGTGCAATTGCAGCTCACTTCTGTGCAGTTAAACATGTACCAAAATTTATGGTGCCTTGCAGTTCTGGTTGCTAAAGCTAAATGGCTGTTGTGCATGGTGTGCTCTCAGCCTGCTGCTGCTGAAGGTAAAAACATATTTACTAATGAGAGCAGTGCTCTCCATGTGTGTTTGGGGGATACCATAAGGTTCTACTCAAGCTTTCTTTTGCATTGGTTTTAAGGGGGCAGCACTTTGCCTTTTTCACAGAGAGACATTCTTGCAATCATTAGCTGTTTGGCATGATTAAGCAGTGGAACAAGCTCCCCAGGGAAGTGGTCAAAGCACCAAGCCTGCCTGAGTTCAAGGAGCATTTGGATGATGCTCTCAGGCACATGGTGTGATTCCTGGAGTGCCCTACACAGGGGGAGGAGTTGGATTGGACTCAATGATCCTGATAAGTCCCTTCCAACTTGGCATGTTTTGTGATTCTATGATTCTGTGATTCTAGGATGCAGCTCCTGGGACAGCTATAAATTAGTAGAGCATATATTATGATAGCGAAGAGGGGTGAGGGAGGATGAAAGAGGAGAAAGGGAGGAATTTCATTGGGAAGAAATAGAATTGTCAGGGAAAGGAGTAGGGCAGTTCCTGAGGAAGGAAAACACTTGACAGCATGTCAGTGACAGGTGCAGAGAAGTGAGAACATGAGTGGGTACAAAATATTTGCTGTTCAGTAGACAGCTCTGGGAAGATGAAGAAATAGGTGAATAAGAGTGTGCATACATAAAGGAAAAAGAAGTCTTTCATGATGCAAGTTTAAAAAGGGAAATTATTTACACCCACCTTTTTCATGTTTAAGGTTAGCATGAACAGGAGACTAGTGACTTACTGAAGCATCCATCTATAGCCCAAAAAACCCATAAAAATCTGATACACATGATCAAGGTTCTAGTAGACTACTCAGACTTTTGCCTTCAAGGATTGTTCTCTGAATGCTTATAGTATTTAATTTCAATTGGAACAGCTTTGTTGTTCACTGAAATAATTAATTACTCATATGAATCTCTCTCCACTAAGTTAGCGGTGCAGAGGTCTACAAGCAGTGTGCCTGCAGAAAATAAAATACTTTAAAATAATTAGATTTCCAGAAAATAAGTGAAATTTTGGTCTGATAAGAAGCCTGCAATAGTTCATTTTAAAGTCTAATTTAAACAAGAATTGGCTGACTAAGAAGCTTAGGCTGCATCTAAGGCTGCATTCTGTTTTGAAGGCAGCTAAGACACTATTATCCCAATGTGAGAAGATAAAGCACCAGATGTGTGTAGGAAAATGTTCCTTGTTCCTTGTAATTTAAAATTTACACACACATATATATATATATATATCTATCCTTGTCTGAAGAACTGAGACATTTTCCCCCTTTACGTAGATAGGAATGTTTGTGCTACACAGGTGCAATCCCTGTTGTTTTTCATTTTGGTTTTGGGTTTTTTTGGTTTGGTTTGTTGGTTGTTTTTTTTCTTTGGAGGGGGGGTCAGAGTTTGGCCCCATATAGACTTTCAAGTAATCCAACTGCAGTATTTCCCTCTGGCTTTGAAATGTGAATAAAGTTATATATTTCCCGTTTCTTGACTGTTTTGGCATTCCTCCTCAGATGGGAGAAAAAGCCTTATAAAATTTCCTTTGGCCCAAAAAAGCAGAAACATCTGTTGCAGCTGCAAGTGGTGAGCTGGCCACAGGTAGCTGGGGGAAGCTGCAGCTCATCACAGTGGGTGCCCACAGCCCACATCAGTCCTTTGAGGGAAGGGGAGAAGCTACCCTGGGGTTCCCAGATCTGGGAAAGGGGAGAGCGGAGCAGGAATACCCAGGGCATGCTGGCTGGAGAAGAGCATCACACCACGGCAGTGGAGAAGCTCAAAAGGTGAAACGCCCTCAGAGGTTCTTAAAAGAAAAAAATCCAGTCCTCACATTTGGTAATTCCAGCTGCTTGGCAAGGAGAGTGACTGTGGGTGACAGGGCTGTGTGCTCCCCTCCTCTCCCCCCAGGAAGGAGCTGCAGTTGTTTCAGGTGATGCTGGGAAGAAAGCCCTGGCTGCTGTTTTCATGGCCAATAGCACCTTCCCTCTCAGCAGAGCTGGTAAGAGGTCAGCCTGTCCTGGCTGCTGTGCTTGGAGACCACTGATTCTCTGCAAGGTGCTGGCAGGCCCCAGGGAAATCCCCTGAGCCCCAGTGCCTGCCCCAGCCGTGTGTTTGTGGGAGCAGGATGTCTGGGTTCAGCTTGAGGTTGCCAGGCAGTAAGCGTAAAGAATAAAAAGGCTGTGACTTCTGAGTCTACAGTCCTCTCACGCCTTTGAAGATACAGGGAATTTATTCTGACTCCAGTTTTGGTCGATTTTTTCCTTTTTTAATTTTTTGTTTTTTTCCTGCAAAATTAAACATTAGGTAGCCTGTTGAGAAAACTAAAAGGCCACAAAATATTGTTAAGATTTCTGGGAGCACTTGAGAAAGATATTTTTCCCAAAAGCAGATTATGTCAGCTCCACAAATTCCTGTGTTTCAGTGGTCTCACCAGCTGCCCACGCATATGCTTTGAGCCTCGTGTCTGATGCAGAGCAATGCATTCTCTTTTAAACTCAGAAAGAAAAAGGGTTAAGGCAACCAGCATTACCTTATGTTTGCTGAGAGCGTGCACATGGACACAGGGGTTCAGTTGACTTGTGGTAATGTATTAAACTATGAACAAATAAAACTTAATTGAGAATCTTATTCACACACGCACACACACATTTGCCTGCTACTGCTCATGAAATGAAACCCATGAAGCAAGGAAGACAGTCTGAAAGCACAAGACTGTTTCAGGGGCTGATAAGTGTAGTCCTCTCTTTTGCTATAGATTCTTTTGTGGCAGGGGGTGTACCACTGGCACTCTTTGTCTTTGTTCCGTGTCATATAAAAATGATGATAAATGAAAGTTTTGTGTTTCACTTGGGAGATAAATGCGTTGAGGGCTGGAAAAGCCTGGATGACTAGAAACAGTAAGAAAAAGCTGCAAAACCACGTAACTTAAAAATATTTTAGTCTGCTCAAGTCTCCACTAATCAATGTGGAACCCCATTTAGATATATCAATTTGCGTTCTAGGGGCAAGAAAAAGACAAAACATGACCTCAGGTTTCATAAGTTCGTTGTTCTCTGCACCTCCACACACAGTTACATCTTATGCATTCCTCACTCATGAATAACATGAGTATTAAGAAGGAAAAATGAGCAATGGAGACCTAGCATGTGAATTCTGCCAATATATGATGCATTTTCCTTCATCAAAGTATTTGAAGTCCAAGAGAGCATGCTGATATGAAAGCCACACTAAATTGGATTATTAAATTACTTTAAAACTAGATGTAGGTATTAAAGTAGCACACCTGCAGTTCTTCCCCCTGCACTTTGATCTGGCAGATAATTTCTAACAGCATCACTTCAGCCCCTGGTCCTCCTGCAGTTTATTAAAATGGCAGCGACCATATATTATGGCCCAGTTATTGGCAAACAAGATGTCTGTCAGAAACAACAAAAAAACCAAACAAATAATAATAAAAAATCCATTGTCACTTATCAGCAAACATTCACCCAGTCAGTGCTGTTCATGAGGTGCTGATGCTGCCCACTTGCTCCCATACCTGCTGCAGAAATGTCTGTGATGCTTTCCTCCCTGTCCCACTCCCTAACCATTCCCATGGATTTGGCTTTTCCCACACCAATATTTGGAAGGGCCACTAATGACAGCGGATGTGAGAATGGCTTCTTGCTGGCAGAGGCTGAGGTCCTGCTGTTCAGGACTGGTAATCCACCAGGCTGCAGCTGACAGAAAAAAGCACTTAGCACAGGGTGGAACAGGTAAGATGCCCACTTCTGAGTCCTGTCATCTGGCAGCTTGGCAGGGAGAGCCATCAGACTCATGTCAGCAAGACAAGAATTTTAATTGAGATTGAAGCTGCTTGAGCTCATTAAGCTAGTCTTAATTCATAGCTTAGATGGTACCTAGTTTCCATTGGAAAAAGATACAAATATATATATGCTCACAGACCTGATGAGTGTCTTGGGTTTTGGTTTCCACCACAGAGCTTCCTCCCAAGGGGGCAGACAAGGGGAGAGGAGAAAGATCAAGCTCCCATTTCAAGTTTTCAGCAGAGCCTTTTTTTTGGGGAATGATTCTGCATTTCTTCCAAAGGAAAGACAAAGCTCTGATGCCCCAGAGCCCTTCAGCTTAGCCTGAGACATGTCCACGCCTTCAGTGAGAGATGAGTGATTTTGGTGAGCCCCAAATCTCCTCCTTGTTCTCCTGTCCTCCTCCTGTTGTGGTGGTATTGTTTCAGAAATTTCTTTGCTTATCTTCTACAGCCTCAGGAAACTAGTAAGAAAATGTTTACTACTTCAGTAAGAGCAAGCTGAGGTTTCCTTCTACCTTTCTGTGCTGGCAACTTACCTAAATTAAAAGAGAGGGTACTGAAGTGAGCACTGTGCTCAGCTAGGTGTTTCACAGAGCATGCTCCTCAATGTGGTCTAGGTTTTATTGGCAGCTTCTTTTTCCTTTTGGCATCTCATCCTCGCTTCCTTGCAAAGAGACAGAGTACACTGACCATTTCCAAGTGACCATGTTACAAATTCCTCTCTTACTAAAGGGCAGTATTGCTGTTTCTTCTCTTTTTGCATTGTTCTCCAGCTGTATTAATCAAATGTCAAACGCTAAGATTGGATCTTTCAGGGTCAGAGACATGCCATACACATGCAGAGCACGAAAAAGGGTCCTAAAGTTTGATGTTTAGTTCATATGCACTGCACCTGCAATATATGTTAGAAGCCCTGTATGTGTTTGAGGAGTGAGTATGTTGCATGACAGCCATTACAGAGTACAGATCTTTGCACATTCCTTTGTCCCCATCTTTCCATCCCTTTCCTCCTGTCTGCTCCCAGGTATCATCTACAGGCAAGAAAATATATATCTGCAAACATTTCCCAGGATGCTACTTTTTCAACCTTCTGAAATACTGTTTTGTGCAGTTAGGTGTACAATTTTGTGATTTGTTGCTGTGTATTCAGAGAAAAAAAAGATAATAATATTTGTTCAGTCATTTTAAATAGTCAGAAAAAGAGCCAGTTTAAGGACCAATGGATTTGTAACTCCCTAGGGTTTTGGAGCTGTGTAGGTAAATGGCAGGAGGCAGAGAATTGAAATGTGTATGGACTTTAGTCAGGGAAGCCATAGCCAAGGACATCTTTGTCCTTCAGTTAGAATATGTTACATGAACAGCAGTTGACAATGTCCTTCAGGAAGGACATCTCGTCAGTCCCTGAAGCTACAAGATTTACGACACAGTGTTCCATTCCTGGGACCACAGGAGAACAGGATGCCCCTTGGATCCCTTGTTCTCAAATGTCCTCCCCACTTGTGTCATTTTTGAGGCACATCTGAGTACAGCTCTTGGGTTTCTTTAAGAATTTAAATGACACAAAGAACATACAGCAACTCCAGACACGGTTCCATATTTGACAGAGCAGAAGGCAGAAGTACTTTTGTAGGGCTGCATCCAGAGCGGCATAACTCCACAGCATGGTGGTACCCATTTATCAAGTAAAGTTATTCAAATCCAACAAAAAGCCCAGCTGATTTTGACAGCCACCTGGTGATGTGTATGCCATTGCCAGAACTAACAACACGTCAAGTGAAAGAGCTGATCACAGCTAGGGGCTAAATCCTGCACGCAGTTAGGAGTGGTCCAATCATATCTCATTTTAGAGGGAACATTCTACTCTTTACTGCTAAGTGGCTGTTTTCCAACTCTTACACTACAATTATGGCTGCACTGGCATTGCCTGACTGCCTCCCTGTTTACAACATTTGTGAGCATCTTCTATGCTTGAAACTTCTCAGACAAGCTGTCACAATAGAAATACATTCTCACAGTTTTGGTGTGAATGAAGGAGTCTTTGAAGACATTTTATTTTAAAAGAAGGTGTAGGGTACATTGTATGATATAGTTGTGTCTCAGTTTAAGGCGTATGTAGTGGAGGGGCTAGGAGTCCCTTAAGGGTCTCATATATTTGCTGTCCCATCAATAGCAATACCAACAGTAACAAGGAAACAAGCACATAAGGTTCAGTGACACTGCTCAGTGAATGTTTCTGGACATAGTAAGCTTTATCCAAAAAAAAAAAAAAAAAAAAAAAAAAAAAAAAAAAAAAAAAGTCTGTCTTAGGGTATTTCAAGCAACTAGTAAGCTATGCTAAAGAAGTGGGAAGAGCCAAATTTTAAGTAAAAATTTTAACTGCAGAGGGACTCAGTTCAGATTCTTTGTGTTTTATTCTTTGGATTGGCTCTATAATATTGTTTGAAATGGATTATCTGTCTATAAGAGGTTTGATTGCAGCTTTTATTATTTCAGACATTTTTCTTTATATTTCTTATGGCAGTTTTAAATACCTTCAGCAGAGATGTGCAAAGCCTCGTCTAGATTCAGTATATGAATAAATATGGCACATCTAACTCGTGTAGGAGATAGCTCAAAATGTGTTTTTATTTTTAAGCAAGCATTTATGACCTGCTTTATTTGACTAGATAATTTGTGATTTGTCATGAGTGTGTGAGAAATATATATCAGAAGCGATTATCAGACATACCCCTCCTTCAGAGACAAAAACAGGAGTAAGTTTTATCTCAGATCTTTGTTTAAAAACATCAATTTTTTACTGTTAGAGAAGCTTAAAAGGAAAATTCCTCTTGCAGTTTATAAGTAGCTTCATCTAATATCTAGTGAACTCAGTGTAACTCATTGAGTGCTTGCAGAAATATTTGGGCTCAGGCCCAGATATCCAAATCCTTCTGAATTACTGACCTGTCTTCTCTCATGGTTGTGATGTAATGTGGGTTATTTAGGTATGTGGGGGAGAGGCTTCTTGAAATTAAGCAGCAGTTACCTCTGGTACCCTGGAGAGAAGTCCTGGGCTTTTTTCTCTTTTTTGCTGGAGTCTGTATGCTCTCAGGTGGCTAAAAGCAGCAGATGCCTCTTTATATTCTTTCTCCTTTACATGGGGAAAGATGGAGAAGCGGAAGATGGAGAGGAACAGCAGCAGTGTGAGAGGAGCATGTGCCAAACCTTGCAATCAGTCAAAGAGAGAGCCCACCTCAGGGTATGCTTCCATGGCTGTACACGTGTTTAACTGAGTTTTTAACTTAGGCTTTCAATCCTGCTAACACTGGTAGCATCCTGTATCCCATTCAGCCCTGTGGAGGTTAACTGGCCAGCACAGGACAGTTTGTTTTAAGGATGTCAGTGGGGCTCAGCAGATAAACTCTCTGTAGGCCTGTATCTCTCTAGTTTACATTTGAGACTTCCACAGACAATAAGTTTTTAATGCTAAAATTTTTCTTTAGAAGAGTATAGTGGAGCAGTCTATATAATCTTAATTTCAATGCACTTGTAAATGTCACTGGGAGTATGGAAAGCAGCTGTGTCACTGGGTTTGTCTAGCAGCTTAAATAAATGCTAGCAATCTAAAAATTATTAAATTTACCGTGAAAAAACAAAAATAAAAGACAACCCCAAGAGGGAATCTTTATTTGAAAACTACATCACATCTAGATTGTAATGAGCGTTTTAAGCTGATATGATAAGACTTTGGTGGCATTTTAAAGGGAGTCTTCTCTTTTTGCCTATGTTTCTGTGTGAACTAAGTGAGCTTGTCATCACCCCTAAGCCTGAGGTATAGGTGTATGTAAACAAGCAGCTCTTTGACCTCAGGGAAATGGGGAAACTCAAAAATTCAGTAATTGTTTCATCAGTTTACAAAGCAATATTGCAGAAGACACTGCTGCAAAAGATACTCTTTATGAGTTCTCAAATACCTATAAAAATTCTCCATGAATTCTTGGAGGTCTAAGATGTAATATTTCTGGGAATATTTCTGCTTAATTGTAGAAATGTGTTTATGGAAGAAAGAAGAATCTGTTGCTTGAGAAGAGAAAAGCATTTGGGATTTTCCTTCCTCTTGGGATTGCAAAGTGTTGTGGTTGCTCTCACGTTGTGCTCTTTTGGTTGCTCATGTTCTGGCTCTATACAAAGGCTGAAATCTGCTCTCTGAAATAGTGAAAGTAAGATGTTAACTTCAAGGACTTGGAGTGTGATAGCACAATCCATATCAGAAATTGTCAGATCAGGTCTGTATTTGAAAAGAAGCGGTGTGCTAATTAGGAGCAAAAAATATCCTGGGCAGAAAGGTGTCTTAAATCAGTGGTCTTCATATTGTTGCCTTAGAGGTAACATACCAGGTGCATGCAGCTGTCACAGATTTAGTTCAGGTTTACAGAAAAAGCTAGGTATGGTGAAGTCCACAGGGTTTTACTTTCAAGTATTATTGCCAGGGACACTGGATTGCTGTGTGACTCCTGCTGATTATGTCATTTCAGAATAAGTTGAATAAAATTCTGGAAAATACACTGTCAGGAACCCTTTTGACCAGGAGTAGGGGAAACCATTAAGCTGTAAGAATCTCAGCCAGATGCTTCCATCTCATTTTACGTGATCATTTTAATGATTTACCATTTCCTTGACTGACTTTTATGACAACTTCTTCTTGGGTGTTAAAAGTGATGTGTTTTTTTTGTTTTTTTGTTTTTTTTTTTAATTTAGGGGTTTTAAAATTATTTTTACGTGTGCTGCTATTTCACTTTCAAATAGGTTCTGAACAGGGGTGGCTATTCCCGTTGTTCACTTTATCAAATCAGCAGAGACAATTGAACCAGAAGTCTCCTTTGATAATTTATGATCATAGGATAATCTTTTTCCTGAACAAGCAATAAAAGAAAGCATGGTTTGATTCATTTCAAATCACAAGCACTTCTAAAAATCATGGAGATGTCACAGGGTGGTCTTGTTTTCAAAGTCACAGAGCTGGGAGCTGGGTTTTCTGATTGTCCCTCTTTATCAGCCCTCTCAGAGTTCTGAAGAGGTCTTATTAATCACTTACCTCATTCTTTATTTTCTAACAATAACATTGTGATAATGAAATTTCGAAGCTCCCTGTATGTTTTGGGAGACATTATCTTTTTCTACTTGTTGCTAACCCAAGTGATAGAACCTGGAAGTCAAAACTGGAGGCCACCCTCAGAATATTGTCACTGCTCATCTATTCATATTTGCACATCTGTAAAATGAGGATTATTTTCTGATTCACAATAACAAAAACTTATGGCTATGTGTAAAGCACAGAGAGGATTTGATTAGAAAATATTTATATGCAACAAATGCTAAAGACTCATCAGTTAGGGTTACAGGCTGCTATTGAAAGAAATATAATACTATGAAAACTAAAGCAAACCTTTGGAAAATAACTTCATTAAATCTAAGATTTTTTTTTTCATCCAACTTGCTTTTTGAAAGTAGGGAGGCTGTGGAGATTTCATAGTTGTTTTTGTTTGTTTGAATGTTTTGAGTGTGTCATCTGGGAGAAATAAGCAAACCTATTTTCTCATAATCAGTACTTTCCAAACATAAAAATTGTTCAATATCAGCTACCAGAACTGATTGTTTCATGCAGCACTTTAAAATTTCATTTTATAATTCCTGCATTCAATAATTCAGTTAAGCAAAAAAAAATTATGTATATATATATATATTTATTTTTTTTTAAAAGAGAGAATTAGGCTTTGTCCTGATACAAAAGAGAAATATTGGTCACCCAGAAGGAGAAACAATTAAAGGTTAGGTGATGCATCCAACAGTCAAGGGTTAGTTAAAACAAGACAAGATCAAACCAGTGCAGTTTGATTGTGGGAAAGGAGCAGGCAGCAAGATAAACTCTCTGAAAAACAAATGTAAGGATGGAAGACAGACATAAGACCTTGAACAACAATGAGGAAGGTTTGAATTTTCTTCCTGTTCACAGGAAAGCACTGACAGCAGCTTAGGAGAAGAGCCTGGAAACAGGTGCAAATCTGAAATCTGTCTTGCTCTTTATCAAGAGGGCTTAGTCCCATTTCACTTCTGTAACCTTCCTGGCATGAAGAGACATTCAGAGTCTGCCTTGCTAAGGCAGTATCTGTGCTGGAAGGGGTTTGGGCCATGTGTCCAGTTCATATCACTGCTCATTTCATGTGATGACAGGTTGCCATATGCCCTGAGGCTTTTTCTCCCATCTCTTTTCTTCTCCAGGTGAAAAATTTCTTTCTTTGTTCTTTGTGAGAAATCACTTGTGGTCACCAAAATAAATACTATCTCAGTGAATCAAAGAAAATGGATGACAAATTTCTAGAAAAAATATCTTTCAAGTTCATGTTGAATTCCTTTAATATTAAAATATTTTCAGTCTGTAATGAAACTACTCTCCTTGCCTTTACTGCTGCATCCCATCTGATCATTTATTCACGTGATAAAAACTTGGTCATGTTTGTCTATTCACTTTATAGAAATAGATTACTCATGACTGGGGTTTTTCGTGTGTCTAGTGCATTAGCATATTGTTGTCTTTTAATCTGGTGCCTCAGTAGACTTGAGACTAGTTGAGTACAAAGTGATGAATAAAAGTAGAGGAACAGGACAGTCATGGAGAAGGATGTTGCTGAAAAACTAGAGAAAAAACTGCAAGTTTTAAACTACAACAGTAACAGATTTTGTTCCAACTGGTAAGGAGGCAAACGCAGAAAACAGTGCAGCTGCTGAATCTGTAAACCAAAAAAATTCTGGGACAGAAATTGATTATTCCACTCAGCAGGACTATTTAGATGTTAATTTGTCCAGTGATGAATTTGACAAAACAGTTGATAACCATGAAGGTGTATGTTCTGTTTTCTCATAACGCTTAGCTCATCTCTGGGAATTCATATCTGAATTGACCAAAAAGAAAAGTGTCTTAAAAGAGCAAATCCAAATAGCACTTCAAGAGGCATCACCCACAGAAAGATAATGGATGTATTATAAGAGCTTCTAACAACAAATTCTTTATTAGCTAGTTGAATTACAGTAATTTCAGTGGACTCACATGATCTCTTTTTTGCAACTGATTTTAAAACTATGAGCCCAAAATGCTACATAAAAATTTATTTCTTTGTCAAGCAAAGGGTATTTTCATTGCTGATTCTGTTTCATTTTCAAAAATTAACAGTTAAGATGAAGGTCAAGAAATTTTATTCTAACTGAGACAGATAAAGAATTACTCAGTTTATTACTCTGATCTCTGTAAAAGTCAGAGCCCAACTTAAATCTGATCCTAAATCACATAAACTAGAGTGATTGCTGTTACTACATGAAATAAATTACACAGAAAATTTATTATTTATTAAATTAAATTATTATCAGAACAATAGACAGGAAAATAGTTGAATACTTTGGGATTTATTCATCGGTGTACATGAATTCAGAACAAATTATTTATTATCCTTCCTCAAAGCTAAGACAGAAATTACACTGGAAGGTTAAATACAAAATTATTGCTGAAATGAATTTGAGAGTGTGATGCTGAAAGACATGTTTTTAGTGATGTTTATGAAGTCTGGGATATGGGATTTCCTGCAGTCACAGCTGGGTGTGGGTGCAGCCTTGAGACAACTCTCAGAATTCCTGGAGTTGGATCATCCTCAGACACAGGGCACTTGAAAACATTAATGTTAGCAAGCAAAAGTCTGTGTGTAATATCTACATGTAGTTTTGATTCTACAACCAAATAACTGCCTATAGGTCCCTAAGTAGCATCAGCAAAGGTCATTTTTACCAAATTACATAATATGACATCTAGTTGATTTAGTTGACTTTTGGGTTTGTTTGTTGCTTGTTTGGGTTTTCGGGTAATTGTTGCTGGACACCTGGATTTCTTTTCTTGTCTTGTGGGTTTTATTGCTTTATTGTTTGGTTGGGTTTTTGTGTTTGTTTGATTTTGTTTTGTTTTTTACCTTTCTTCTCTGAAGTCTTGTACTATTTTAGATTAGAACTGGATGAATGATGCTTGTTTGCCATTAAAAATCACATCCTTTGTCTGCAAAATTGGTCATTTTCAAATCTAAGACCACAAAAATTTAAGAGTTTTATTGGTCTCCAATGGCAGGATATAATTTCAGAAACAGACACACTCTCAAGGAAACAAGAATTTTCTTATGCTCCTCTCCCTAGTTCTAAGTAGTCAGCTGGGGATGGGAGAGGTGAAGGAGGAAGTAAGCAGTTGATATTAATCTAAGTAGATGATTTTGCCAAAACTACCCATGAGACACCAGCAACTTTTTATTTAGAGATGAAGCAATCTTTCTCTGTGATATTTAATGAAGTTTTTTTGCGAAGGAAATGCTTTTGAACTTCTACAGTATTTGATAGCCTTGAAAATAATGCTTCCCAATTCCTAAAAAATAGGGAATTGAGCACAGAGACTGAGAAAAATTAATATCTGTGTCAATTCTTTTTAAGAAAAATTATTAGGGCCAAATTAAAAAAAAAAAACACAAGATATTCTTTAAATCCAAAGGAACAGATTGTTATAGGCACCATTATCTGGTGTTCTCTATTGGAGAACCATGCTGGAGAAAAAGTGTAAAAACAATGTAACCTGCCCAAGAGTAGTAAGTGATCTATATTTCTTTGTGCCTAAAGCTTCTGAAAGACAGCTGCAAGACATTTAAAAACCAGGAGAGAACCTATCAGTTCAGAATGCACTGGGACAACACCAGCATTAGTAAAAGGAAGAAAATTTGTTCAGGTAATCAACTGAAAACAGGAATGTTATTGTCTGTACAGAAAGGGACTTATTAGCTTTGTTAAGAAGGGTGAAGTGTTAATAACTGGGAATCAGATGAATCTAAAAGGAAGGAGAATAAAAGACTTCTTACTGATTATTGTGTGACTGGTGTGAGCAAAAGACTGCTCAGAGTGGACAACTTTTACTTCTTTTAAAACAAAGAAAGGAGAAGATGTTGGAAAGAGAAAAAAAAAAATGGAGGAAAAAAAAAAAAGTCATCCCCCAGTGGCTGCAAAAATCACCTAAAGTCATGTAAACTGCAGGGGGAGTAACAAAAAATATGGGAACCTTCACTGCTAGAAGATACAAAAATGGGAATACACCAAAATGCATGATGCAAGGGAGTACCAAGGGGAAAATAAAAACAGGACTCAGGAATAAGGTCAGTTGAGAGTTTTTTGACAGTATAATTTTGAAGTTCATGTTTTTTATGGAACCTGTCGGTATGGAGAAACTACTATCAGAAAAGTAACCTTTTGGTCAAGATTAGAGAAACCCCAGAGACCAATCCCAAAATGTCTTGCATCATTCCAAAGGAAATTCTGACTTAAGATGTTGGAGGACAATGAAACAGGAAGCCAATACAATATTAGCTATTCCGTTGTGTGTGAGCCTCAAACTTATTGTTAAAACCTGAAAAAAATCTACCAAGTGAATAGTTCTGAAAGTGCAGAGAGAGAAGAAAAGCTTTTGAGTCTTAATCAAGTGATTTCTGTTTAATTTCTTCAGGTTTATTCACAGACATCTGCATAATATTACTAGAGATTTCAGGCTTTACTTTTCTTTTTTACCTCACTAAAAAAATCAGTTTTAATAAATTCTAATTTTAATCACAAAGTTAATAATTAAATGTGTAACTGAACATGAAGTAACTAGTGTTCATAGCAGAGATACTTGTTAGCATTCTACAAAAAAAGCAATGGAATGCAAAAGCTTGATTTCTAATCTGAGACTTGAGAATTAATGTTTAGCAATTTTCAGGTTTTGTAATATCTACCAAATAATCTGTCTGGCCCAAGCTTATAACTCAAAATATCTAGAAAGCTAAAAAAGATAGTTGAATCATACAGCATTTAAAAGTCTGGGTTTTTTTTAACTTCCAAATATGCTGTGCTGTCTCAATACTAATGTATCTGTGCTGATGATGTATAGATGCTGTGAATGAGAGACCTTTTTATTATTGTAAATTTTATATTTTTGACATCATAAAATATCACCTGAATACAACTCAGCCTCGCTAACCAAATGTAATGGGTGTAACTAAAAGGTAGAGGATATTCTGCTAGGTCTTCTAACAAAACCACCGGATTGCGTAGCCTCGGTAAGATGCTCTGAAGGTTTAGCAGTTATAAAGACCACTCATATTTTATTGTGAAGCCTTGAAAAATTGAGCAGGCTATACATTAAGAATATTAATTTTGTCAGATGCATCATCACCTTTTTTCTCCTTTACATCTCGATGTTTAATGTAACTTCAAAATCTTGTTCAGGTGGGTGTAATGAAGGTAAAATCCTTAATAAATCCATAAATCCATTAGTGACCTTTTATTCTTCTTTACCTTCTCTCTACCCCCATAGGTCTTTGATACTGGTTTTTAAACTCAGTCTTGGAGTAGGCGGTGGGGAGAGGAGGGGGAGCATGGTAAACCATTACTTGAAACATTTTTAGGTCTTTAAACTTAAATTTGACTTGGATGTATAAAAAAGTCCTGCACCTTTGAAGTGAAATTGCATATTTAGCCCTAGAGATACTCAAGCCAAGGAGATAAAAGTAGAAAATGAACAAACTATAATTACATTTAGGAGGATATTCTCTGCAGGGCTGTACAGCCGCTACATGTTAAAAACCCTCTGATTTTGACATATCTTCAGACTCAAAAGTGAACTGTTTATACCTTCAGGAAATGAAAGAAGTCAGAGTCAGAAACATCATGTTAATATCTCAATAAGCATGGCTTTAAAGCTTTTTTGGTTTGGTTTGGGCTGTTATTTTTTGAGAACAAGAAAAATTGCATTGCCTGGGCTGCAGAGAGATTAAATAAAATAATTACATATATTATTATATGTAATGTCCAGATAAAATAATTACATATAACCTGGAAGAACTAAGGGAATACAGGCAAATTAGTGTTATAATGTATAACACCTATTCTGGAAAATATTGGCCAGATTACTCTTTACTGAAAATAATCTAGGAGGATTTAGTAACAGAAGAGGTAGCAAACTAAGGTTGAAATATTTCTGCAAGTCACTTAAATATCCATACTATAATGTTTTCAAACTTCAGCCTTCAAAAAGGTGGTTGTATCCCAATCAGAACTGTTTATGATTCTCAACTAGTTCTGTAAATAAATAGCTTAAAATGTTAAATGATTGGAAAAAATAAGCTGTTTGACATAATAGAGCTACCTTTGGAAACACAACCTGAACTTTCTGCCCTTTGTTTTGCCTCCCACTTGCTCACAAATATTTAAAAAACCCTGCAGGATCTTTAGCTTTGTCCAGCATAGTGTACAATCTTAATCTGACATGTTGAAGTCTTCTCTTTCTTCCAATACTATTGATTTGAAGAAAAAGAGAAGTATCACTTAATTTGTTATCAATTCCATCTTTCTTGCATGGTGTGCTATTATTCTACTGAAATCATCAATTACTATTTACTATTAGCTTTATAGCAAGATACAGAAAACCTATTTAGGTTCTTTGAGTGACATACATATTTTCACCCTCCTTCCTTTATTTGATAATGAGGGGTGATCTTTTCTTATGGGTCATTCAAGAAGAGTTGATACATAGGCCATTTTTTCTTCCTTTTAGTATGTTTAGTGTTTTTTTATTTGATTGCTAGTCACAATTGCTTCAGTGATCTCATTGTCCCTTAGTGGTTCCCCCATTTTTTCCCCCAACTAAATTTTCAGTGCATGGAATAGGAAACAAGGGACTGGAACAAGGGAATTAAGCCAAGATTATTCCACTGGTCGAAAAGGTTTCTCCTCTGGTGACCTGATTGTGCAGCAGCATTTTCTGAAGTGTGAGTTTATGTTTCTGCTCTACAATGATTCTTCAAGATATTTTTTCCTTTTGTTAAATATTTTAGAAAGACCAGAAGCTATGCTCATTTTACATCATTCTGCCTAGCCTACCACCCCTTACACTTTGTTTAATTCCTGGATTTCCCAGGTTGCCCTATACCAACAGCTGCAATTTACAATATTGTATGCTGCTTTCTTGTCCCCAGATTTAAGAGGAACAATAATTTTCTCCCTGCTTTCTGGAGTTCCATACATGGTTTCAGTTCCCGATTCTCATTATCACAGCACGGTTTACTCTACCAGAGGTAAGGAGCAAAAGGAGCAAAGACAGCAGCTAAATAGAAAGATAGCAGTAAATAGATAGTAAATAGTAAAATATAGCTAAATAGAAAAATAGTAAAATATAGCTAAATAGAAAGACAGCAATAAATAGATATTGCTGAACTTTAGCTATGTGAACTGAAGAAGCAGAATTACATTGCCCAGAAATATTCAGGCCTTAAATGTTGCAGAAGTAATCGATTGTAAATTTAGCCTCACCAAAGCAGACAGTAAACACCAGAGAGAAACTCCCCTCACCTCCCAGGACTGAGAAAATTAAACTCTTGACATACTCCTAGCACACCAAGTATCTAAGTTTACTGGCTGTCACATAGATTAAATGGATGGTCTACGTTAATCCATAGATTAGAAAGGAACATGGGGATTAATGGGAAAAAAAGTGTAAAAAAAAAAGGTTAATATTGTTCCTATTCCATCCAAAACCAATTTGCAGTAGTAGATAATTGTTTGTTGATATAATCACCAATTTGAGGCAGAATTTAGCACATCAGTACTCTCAGACCATAGACTTAATTTTTCCCCTTGCTGCTTTCAGTCAGTGCATGAACATCAAATCCTTGGTATCACGTTAGCTACCTGAGATTGTTTGCTTTTAGTTCTCTGGGATCACAGTTACATTGCATGCTCTGGTGACATTTAAATATCAGCCAGATGTTGTTGTGATTTTATTTTCAGCTCCGTTAGCCAAACTGTATGAGTCACCCCTTGCTGATCAGGATCATGCAACTTGCTGGAAGAACCTTTCAGGCAAAAATTATCATGCTATTATGATCTTCTTCCTACGTCTCCCCAGTGATCCCATGTAAATGCATTTTGCTTTACAAATTAAATCAAAATGGCTAACTAATAAATTGCAGAGTCACAGATTGTGCAATAACCTGCTATAACTTTAGATACTGAGAATTCACTTTCTAGTCTTGTAAATGCTAAACCCCTGAATCCTGTCCCGATTTATTTTGAAGTTTTTTACACAGCATTCAGAATCCACACTCTGAGAATATCTTGTAATAGTTGCTGTCATCTATGCCTTTTCTCGTGTTCGGGTATTGAAGGTCTAAGTATTAGTTCTGGCTTGTAAATTGCAAAAAAATATATTGTATCCCCAGTTAGCAGGGTCAGAAGAAAAGAGCAAAATAGTTTGAAATCACTGAAGCTGAAGTTTAAAACAGCTGGAGAGCAACTGAAGTATTTAAAAATGGGAAACTTTTCAATCAATATAAGTGTCTTATTTCTTTGGTTTGTATTATATATCCAATGCCTCAATGACATGATCAATCTTTATTTTATTACTTGAGATTATTCATTGTTCAAGTTGTAGAGGAAATATGGAGACTTTTAGTCCCTTTACCTATTTAGCTTCATGATGCTGACACCAACTAAATTCACAAATGTTAGAAAATGAATGCAAACCCATTTGTTAAATGTAAGAAGACAGGGAGGTGCCTTCTGCAGTTTTCCTCACGTGCTGCTTGTAGATCCACATCCTGTTCTCCCTTTCTTGGCCTTGTATGACACACAAGCTGACCTGAAATTTTGGCCTGTTTTTTTTTCCTTTTTCTCTCTTTTTTCTTTTTTTTTCTTTTTTTTTTTCTCCTGTTTCTCCCCTTTCCAAGACACCCAGAAGCACACAGTTAGAAGCTATTAAAGACTGTTGTATGGGAGAATAAGTCTTCCCTGAAAAAAGTCCGAATGCCCTTTTCGAGACTCTTTGCTCTACTTGGAGCCCCCTAAAATGTGTTTAATCCCACGAGTCTATGCTGAGCTTTCCAGTGACACCCCCAGGCTCCCTCCTGTTGATTTGCTGAGCCAAAGTCACTCATTTACCTTTTAAAAAATGGCTCTTTTCCCACCTGGCTGTGTATGCTCTCTTTGGCACTGCAAAGCACCTGATGAAGAACTGAACAGCATGCTGACCCCAGTTAGATTGATGTCAGAATGCCAAGTTATTTATGCAAGGCTGAGGTTTTACCCCTGTGGTGAAATGAATAGGATTTGGAGATCAGGTAAATGAGAAAGGGAAAACTCATAGTTTTCTTCATCGCTCATAAATGAATTCACACCACATGTAAGGCAATGAATGGAATGGCTCCTCATCAATTTTCAGTTTAAAACAATCAGACTGGTACGTGTGGTCAGAGATTATAATTTTTTAAGGTGAGATAAGTTTTTTGTGCTCCATGTGCTCCATGTTGCTTTATCTAAAAAAATGAAATAAAATTTAAATAAATCCTAATGTTACTATGATTTTTATTTTATAAAATCTTCTAATTTCACTGTATGGTATGATTTAGAGAAATTTTCTTCATATATTGTATATACAGTTTTAAAACATATTCAGGGCAATGAACAGTATGTGTGTGGGTTGTCATAGATTAATGAACTTAGTGTCTATGCTGAGGAGGTAAAATATTTTAACTCTATAGGGTGGCCATTAATGTCTGTCTAAAAACCTCTTTACCTCTACCTGAGTTAACACTGAGTTAGCTGACATGTTTTGTTGCATTCCTTCTCTCCAGCTGCAGATTAATTATATGAATGAATTTGTGTGTATGCCTCTAAAAAATGAAAACGTCTTTTATTTAATATTTGATTTTCTTTTTTTTTTTTTTTTAATGAGTGATCAAACAAAATAGTGTTTTTCGACCTTAATTAACAATACACATTTCTCTGGTCATTACTAATGCACTTCCCGAAGTGTGACTAACTAGGCAGAGAAAGGGAAAAAGCAGTAACTTGGTATATCTTCATCTTCAAGACCAAACAATAGTAATAATCTTGGACCTTCATGCTGTCTGTGAGAGAGAGGAAGGCTCTGGCCAAATGAGTCTTCTCCTGTACCTACTACCATATGGAAGTGCTTTTCAAGAAACTGCTCCTTGAGGGTTTAGAAAGTGGAGGAAATTATTTTCATGATTGTTTTAGAACTTCATAAGGATGGGAATAAATTCTTTACCTCACCCAGAAATGACAGCTAGTGCAAGAGACCATGCTGACCGGAAATTCAAATTTTCTGCTGGGTATCAACGTCATCCTTACTTAACTCTGGAAAGTGGGGTTAAAGGACAGGCTGTGGTTAAAATCTATGGCAACTAAAAGCATTATTACTTAGGATGCTGTTGTGAAGAGCTGAGGGTTTCTAGGCACAGAGCCAATATTTCTCCCCCCTTATTTAACAAACTGGACTCCAGAGATGCTAATAATTTTAAGTGGCAGATTATACTACGCAATAGTGGTGAGGATATTAGGTGGGTTTATTTTAAGTAGTTATGGAGGGTGGTTTTTTTCTTCCTAACATTTATAGGCCCAGATTTAAATTCCCATGGTTTTAATCCAAAAGGGACTATTACATCAATTTGATTGAACTCTCTTGTTTTCCACAAGCCATTACACTTAACACAGTTAACTGTATATTGAGCCTAGTAACTTGTCTTGGCATAACATAATTTCTAGAAAGGTATAAACTTGTGACTTGAGGTTATTGCACTGTGTTTTTGGGGTGTATACTATGGCTGACCTGACGTACTTTTGAATATGTTTTTCTCAACATTATTTGGTTTAAGTGAAGTTGGTTTAATTGCCAGCTATTGTCTCCATTGTACTTTTGTCAACTCGATTAAACAATAATTAATGTTAGATTTCTATAATATTGTCCCTGTAACTTTTTGCAAGAGTAACCAAGCTGAAATCTTAAGGTGTATTGCTGTATTGTATTGAGTAGCAGACAGCTCTCGAGTAATTTTGTAGATCTCAATTTCTATTCTAAGATTTAAATATATTTTAAGCCCTTTGTTATTCTTCAAAGGACTTTATGAAGAGTCCATATAGTTCCTTGTTTTATCAGCTACAGCGTTATCAGCAGTGGCCACATTTAAACTCATCCATTGATAAAAGAGTTGAACAGATAGTTGCCTAGAAATGATCTCTAAAAATTCACAATAAAACAAGCTGTTCAGAAGTGATTAATTGCTGACCTTCATTTGGGGGCTTGAGAAGTAGACAGGTTTGAATCCATCTAACATTTGCTTTGTTGTTATGAACTATTAATTGAGAGGTCTGCAGAGCATGTTCAAAAATCTCACAAAAGTCTAATTTTAAGAGATCAGTTACTTTTATTGACAAAACTTGTTATTTTATTAAAGATTACATTGTGATTATTGGACACCGCTTATCTTTCATAAGATTATATTCCTTAAAAGCATGACTTGTTCCCCAGTTCAGGTCTCTACTAAATTTTCCAATTTTTAATTATCTTCCTTACCATTATCTTGCGAGACTTTCTTATGATCAGCACAGAAACACTGAATCTCCTTTCATTTGAAATCTGGTTTTGTAATTTTTAGAAATAAAACAAACTAGAAATCTCTTAAGAAAAAACTTCTACGGTTTTGAGTGAAAGTTATCATCACTCCTGAAGTTAAACTTCTTTCAGTGTCTAATTCCCCAGTGGATATTGTCTAATGACATCATTCTCAGTTACTAATGGACTGGAAAGTACTTCATTGCCTTCAAAGAGTATGATTATGTCATCATAGTACCTTCTAAATAGAGTACTGTAATATCTGTTAAATGTTTCTGCCCTGGCACTTATTGGAACTAAATAGATGTCATGCAAGATGGAGCAGATCTACTAGTTTTGAACTAATTCTGCACTTCACTAATTTTAGGTGCCTCACAGTCTAGGATTCCCATTAATGAGTGGCTTTACAAGAGCCATTTGACCTGCATTGCATTTACTCATTTAAATTATATATTTCTCTTATTACCCTCTACATCTTAGAAACAAGCCAAAATCACAGACCAATCCCCAGCCAAAATCACAGACACATTCTTTTCAGGCAGATTCTTCTGCCAAAGAATTTCCTATGTTGCTAAAGCATCTCGCAGAATAGGTAAATTCTTAGAAGTTCTGTTTGGTCACTGGAAGAGTGAAGTAACTTCTTATACTGACTACTCTGTGTTCCCTAAGCAACTCATCCCTGCTTGCTGTCTGTGCAATAGCACACTACAACATAGGTGGAGGAGCCTTATACAGATGAGCCATATTTCTGTATTTCTCTATTTCTGTATAGGGATGACGCTAGCTTGTCAGATGAGTCTTCATTTTACACAGGTACCGTAAGGGGAATAATTCTAACATTGCAGTGTAGGGAAACCCACTGGCTTCTTATTTTTAATCTATACCAGAGAGCTGTGACTGTTTAATAATTATCTAACCTGATTTATTACCCATTTGTTTAAAAAGGAGAATGGCCGCTGAAAGTTCTGGGTATGTAGCTCTGTTTTTATTAAAGTGCTCCCAGAGTGGAATCAGTTTGGGAGCTGCCACCACTGGCACTTGTTCCACGCAGACCCCCTGCAAATGACTGAGCGTGGTGACACCTGCACAGCCAAATCCTCATCTATGGGCAAAAGTGCCAGGGAGGGATTTACAGTTACTGCATTTTTTGAAATTAACTGGGCACTCTCTGTCTGTGAAACATCTGCTTTGAGTGATACTACAGCAGCTGTGATGATCTAATAGCAAATGAAGCACTTCAGAATTCAATTGTACAAAAGGGCCTTTGAGGAGAATGATAAATGACCTAAATTAAGCCACAATTTTTAAGTACCTAATTTGGGCCTTGCCCATAATGAATACTTTCCTCAAGCCTTCTTGCACCTGTCATTGTTGGAAAACAACTAGCATTTGCCTGTGTGTTTTTAAGGTTGTGTTCGCAACACTTTATTTGTCAAACAGCCCTGAAGTATTCGAATCAGATATTAGTATGTTGGGGTTTTAGTTCACTTTTGGCATGCCACTTCCTTGTATGCACCTAGTGGTAACTCAGAGAATACTTTGTGTCTGGGAGGAAAAAAAACCTACCTTGATCCAAAGTTCCTTGTTATATAAGTGTTTTCTTTACTAATATTGCTAATGTGATTCAGGGCTTCTCCATACCTCAGAAAAGCAAGGAAAGGTTTATCACCTTACCAAGATGATGAATCTGGTACATAGAAGATTTTAAAATAAAATATGTAGATGTATTTTCCTTAATTTTAGCAATTTTATCTGCTGTATTGGTCTGACATGTTTTGTGCAAGACAAAGGTGTATGAATCTGGGGCAATACGCATCACGATTTTATCTTATATGTGTTTTAAGGGGAATGAGGTTCTTGCAGACATATGCTATTGTGTCCTGCACAAAAATTCTGACACCCTCCCCCTTAAAAAAAAATCTCTTCTATGTTCTTTGTATACTTTGTGCAGTGCTTATAGGTTTAGAAAGATAGATAGCAGCAACACCAGAGCCTGGGAACTCTTGGATGAGTTTTGTCAAGTAAATCAAAGGATTTCTATCATCATCACTAATTTAGTTAAAGAGATTTCTCCAAGGGGCTACAGTGATGGTAACAAATCACATGGCACAGAGAACTTGCCTTAGTGTGTTTGCTTCATGTTTTGGACACCCTTGATTTTGTTTTTAAATATTGCACAAGTCTATAAGCCTGCTTTAATCTTGCTGCATGCACAAAAGACCAACACCCTGGTAAACAGAGGGCAACATTTTGTTCAAAAGCTATATTGCAGGAAAATCCTATGATGAAATAATTTTAGGGCATTTTGGTACTTTCTGTTCCCCTGATAAGACAAGTCTCAGCTTATCAATACACTTACTTGTCTGTCCAAATCCTGTGGGACCAACTGGAACTCTTAGATGAGGCTGCACTTCAGCACCTGTCAGAGTCATTAGGAGTTGATGATTCCCACTTGTAAGGGTTTTAGGATAAAATTTTCCTATTTAGAGATAAGGACAGCAGGCTTCAGTCTGCTCCCTGGATGATGTTAGTGCTTGTTCATTTAATGTGCAGAGGCAGGGTTCCAAATTCTCAAATTTGAGTGCACACAGAAGCATGGATGTCTGACTTGCACCGTGTTTTCCATCTAAAAATCTCAAGACATTTTCAGTAGAGACTCCTGTGTCTTACCCTACTCCTACAAAAGAGGAAGCTAAGAGTGGAGGGGAAGTTAAATGACTCCCATAATTACTCAGAAGCCAGAGGCAAAATTATGTAGGAACTGACCTCATATCTGTCCATAACTCACAGTGTAAAAGTTTTTTTTCATTTGATGGGAGTAATTGCATGATGTTTTTATGACTGGTTTCATTGCTCTGTGAGGTCTTGTTCAGTGCAGTGGGCTGATTTCTGGATTGTCATTTGCACATTTTTGGCAACCTGAAGAGAGAACCTCCTGTTTCCAACCCTCTATCACAATAGAGTACCTTTGGAATTATCAGTCCAGGGGTGGCTCCTGCTGTTATCCATCTCCTGCCTGGTGCATGCCAGAGGATTTCTGGCATGCAGAGGTGATGTTCTGTCTCTCATAAGGATGCAGCTGCTGGAGAAATACTGTCTTCTTTGTTAGGTCAGAATCAGAGTCTAGAGAAAAGCTCTCGCATAAAATCACAGAATCATAGAATGGTTTGGGTTGGAAGAAACCTTAAAGATCATCTATCTCAACCCCACTACATGGGCGGGGAGATCTCTCACTAGACCAGATTCCCCAAAGACCCGTCCAAACTGAACCTGAACACTTCCAAGGATGAGGTATCTACAGCTTCCCTGGGCAACATCTTCCTCCTGTGTCTTACCAACCACGCAGTAAAAAATTTCTTCTTAATATTTAGTCTAAATCTAGCCTCCTTCATCTTGATATCATTACCCCTCATTTTATCACTACACACCCCTGTGAAAAGTGTGTAGGGTATGGCTAGGGTATGTCTGGCTTTCTAGGCTGAAAGCATATATCTCAGATGAAAGTCTAGTTTTATCTTTAAAACTCTAGGTTGCAGCTCTCTCAAGGCTTAGAGGAAAGGACCATGTTACATCAGACTGTGGAACGAGACTAGAAATTAAATTGACTTGGAATAATTAGACATTTTTAAGCTGCATCAGTCCATTCTGCCGTGTCTTGCAGAAGCATGTAACCAAAAGGGGAGGCTGCACTAGCTGTCAAAATTAGTAGAAGCCAGGGGAAAGCAGAACTTTTTCAGGTACAGTTCTGGATTTAACTAACGCAAATGTGAAAGGGTCATTTGCTTCATCATCCTGTGTTTCCCACTCTACTCCTTGATAAACATTATTTTTGTTTCATCCACTACAGATCTTAAATAGATCTCTTTTGCAGCCATTAGACTTGAAGATTCTCAGTCCTCTGGATTCTGAAGCTCTGATAATTCTGAAGCTTCTTGATAATTTTTTGGGGGCGATTGCTTTATCCTTCTTGGTTGAGTGGAGGTTGGTAATGGGCTAGCACAATGGTTGTGCTGAAGCACAGCTTGGAAACACAGATCCTAAAGACTTAAGGCCAAGAAAAAATGAGGAGTCATTTTAACTTTTGAAAATCAATTTTATTAGAACTACTTTTAAGTAATTTATTCCTCTACTTCAGCAATATCTGTATCTTTCCCTCCTCTTTTCCCTCCATACTGTTTCAGTGAACTGAAGGATTACAGTTGTGGACAATAAAAGAAAAATATGAAATTAATTTAGTTGTTCAGTCTCCCTCTTTACCAAGTGCAGTTGTGAGGACCCTCTGATGTGCAGTGTGCTGCTTTCTCTAAGCACCAGGGGCTGCTTGCAGACATCCCACCAATGATGGGATGACAACCATGTTGGATCTATAATAATGACGAAAAGGTGAAGATTAAAATCAAACACAGGACTATTTTTTTGGTATTTCCTGGGACTCTAAACTTCATAGAGGTTTTCAGTGGTTCTTAAGTTTCATCTTGAAACAGGGGAAAAAATATTGTAAACCAAAACTTAAAATCTACTTTTCTGATTTTAATTCTAGGAGGTAAAATGTCAAATGTTGTAAGCTCATTGTGCTGACTTTGATTTTTGCCAGAGACCCAACAAAATCGTGCCATTTTGAAAATTAAAGTCATTGGGAGCGTGATGTATGTTTGTGCAAAGCAAATGTCAAATTTTTATGCTGGATACGCGTTTCTGGATTCATAAACAACTATTTGAGCCAAAAGTCCTTAAGCATCAGCCTGATGGAGAGCAGAAACACTGCTATTTACTTATCTAGCTAATGTGAACTAATCAATACACCTCCAAGAGAGAATATTTGAACAAAGTAATTCATGCTTCGTCTGCAAAGTTGAAGGAATTAATTGAGCAATTTTTGATAATGAAAACATTATAGGAAATTGCAGTCTGATTACAGAGCAGGAAAAGAAGAAAAAATGCACTGGTTACTTTTTTCTTTGTGTTTTTCTCTCTCTTGCAACAAATTCTATTGCAAAGGGTCAGATACATGTAGTATATAACACATACTTGTTATTAACTCACATGCAACACATGTATGATACCTTTCTGTTGAGAGGTATTTAGAGGTATCAGTTGCCAATAATTAAAAATCCTTAATTAATTTGTCAGATGTTTTCCTTTTAACAGTATAAATATATCATTTTCTGAACTGACCCCTGAAAAGCTCCAGTTTTCTGGGGATTTGATTTGTATACGTATATATATGTATGAATTGTCCCACTGTCCTTCCTTCATCTCTTCCTGCCTTCACTTTTCTTATCTCTGTTAATCTCTGCAGACAGAGACATGCCCATGGAAAGCGTCATAGCTACATGAGGAACTTTTTCAAGACTTTCTTGTAGGGCAGACACAACTGAACCTTGTGGCACTAAAGACAAAATAATATCTTGGCAAAGACTGCCAGTATGGGAACATATGGCTACAGCCTCTCCTCTTACCCCTGCAAATGTTCTCTTGCCATAGAAATTATCACTGGCTCTAATTTTTTCTCCCTTTTATAGGTCCTCTTCTTTTTCTGTGTTTCCCAAAACAAGATAGAGGTCTACTATGTATTTGTGTTGCTATTCAGTCTCACTCATGGATGATCTGCCAAACTTTTAACCAGTTTCTACTTTGTTTTCAAAGTGCCACAACAAGAAATAGCTAAACGTGTCAATATCACTCAGGCAAATTGATACCTTGGAAAAATTATCTTGATAGCTCCATGTAAGAGGTTTAGTTGTATAGAATCATAGAATGTCAGGTTGGAAGGGACCTCAAGGATCATCTGGTCCAACCCTTCTAATATCATTGCTTATGATATGTCTCAGCACCCCATTGAGCTGAGACTTAAAACTTTCCAGAGTGGAGGAGTCCAACAATTCCTCTGGGAGACCATTCCAATGTCTGAGCGCCCTCATGGGATTTATTCTGTTTACTAACTCTGTTGGTGTTTACACTAGATGTTGGTTGTTAAAGACAAACTGACATGCTCCACTTTTTAGTTATCAGGACAGTATTTGTATCAAACGTTTTGCATAGCTAAACCAGGAAAAAAAACTTCTTTTGAGAGACTCTCCCACTGAGACAATGTAATCACCTGACACAAGAGATTTCTCTTCGCAGGCATCAAGAACAATTGTTCTCATTCACTGGTGTATGTATTCCTGAAAGGATCTCTGTATTTTCCCTGGTTCACAGCCAGGAACTTCTGATCACTTGGTGAGGTGGAAGCTGCCCTAAGAGAAGTATGACTGGAAAAGTACGTGCAGGTTGCATGATATCTAGCACTATTAATTGTAAGCTTTCAAAGCTCATAAATCATCTCTAGCAGTCAATAGTTTTTAAATGGAAGTTTGATTATTTTTTATCTGGATTGAAGCAATCTACATTAATCTTTTTGAATTTTTCCTCAACCAATGGCAGAACTGGAGACCCCCAGTAAAAGCTGGCTTTGGGGATACTCCCATGGGCTCTGGTCCTGTGGGAGCAACTTTTGTGGACAGAGGAGCTGGAGTTCTATGAGCTAACCTTTGGCTCTGTGATTCAAAGTAGAATACTGGAAACTGTAAATTAACCAGAACATCTCTACAGAGGCATACATTTTCTGTTCTCATCCTGTAACCTAGACACAGCTTTCTTTATTTTATTTTTTTTTCCTTCCCCAGGACTTTTTAGAGGTGATATTAAAAAGGAAGAAAATGTGATGCCATGAATATATCTACGTTTACCTGCTTACAACACAACTGAGATCCTGTCCAGGTGAAGAATATATCCAGATCCCCATAACATATGTAGGTACAGCCTCTCTGAAAGTTTATTGAATATGGTTAATTTCAATAGCAAATGACCAAATTGTTCACATTGCTGTCACAAGTCTTACTGGATAAGCAGAAAAAACTGCATCTATGTCTTACTATTGTAGATGACTTCACAGATAGTAGAATTCAGCACTACTGCTGCTGTTACATCTTTTGCGAATTCCACAACCTATGGGAATGCTAATGTGGTTCTTACAGTAAAATTTAAACACAGTTTATTCAGGAATAGGATTCTTATAAATTACACAATCTGAAATTTTAGTAGTTTACACTAAAAAAGAATGTAACTGATGTTGGCTCAGTTTTTCACATTTTTATTCCACTCATCATCTAAAATGTATTATTTCTGTATAAAACTCACATTATTACACATAACGATTTTAATTCCCTTCAATCGTATTTAAAGCATGCTGTTTGTTGCACTGATAAAAATTAATAAAAGATAGTTTGATAGTTTTTAAAAAATTGGCTGAGGATACTCACTTTGTGGGAGTTTTACTTTACAGATATTTTTCAAATCCTGCCAGAGACTGAAACTTGGGAGAAGTTTGGTGCCAGCACACCATTACACAACTTTGTGAAACTGTGCTGTTTCTGAAAAGACTCCCTAACCTGCATTTTAAAGTGAATGTTAGATTCCCATCTTTAAGTTAAGTCTTCTGCTCTCTTTACATGGGTAAAAATATTCACAGATTCTGGTTTTGTTTGTTCAATAAGATTGATACAATCTCCTTTTCTTTTAAAAGAAAATAGGAAAAACCAACCTAATGGCATGCCATATTTATTGTGCCAGTTGGGTGTTGCCAGAACAAGCAAATAGTAACATCAGAGAGCTGAACACAGGTAGTTTTTAAAGCAAAGAAAAGTGGGGGAGAAAAAAAACAAAGCAAACCAAACCAACAAAAAACCCCAAACAAAAACCCAAACCAACAAACAAAACCAAAACAAAAAAATAAAGAAAAGAAAAAAACACACAACAAACACCCACACACACACACACACACACCCCCCAAAAAAAAAACAACCAAACCACAAATAAAGAAATAAACCAACCCCAGTCCTGTAAACTTTAGTGAGGTCTTCTGCAGATCACAGAATGTGTTCTGGTGAGTGATACCTTTTATGGTGAGTGATGCCTTTTAACCTGTTGTCGATGTATATAGTTGTTAGATGGATGATACACAAAACTTATTTTTATACATGCATATAAAAAGTAGTATTATATAAAGAAATGTTTCCCTTTCCATGACTTTCCATAAGAATATGCTTAACCCAGGCCCATTTGTTCATGCCAAATATTTAAGTTAAAATGCTTACCATCAATTAAGTGTTTTTACCCAGAACACATCTGCATCCTATAACTCTGCAGACTAGGATGCTGGCCCATACTTAAAGGGATTTGCTCTTGGTAGCTTTCCCAAACAGACTTGGAGTTTGAAAAAAAAATGAAAAAGGGGGTAGAAATGCTTTACTTCAGTTTATTTCCAGTGAATTTTTATATAGGAGACTAAGGAAAAGGAAAACTCTCCTATAACAGACTAATTGAAAGATTTAGAAGTAACAGAATAGTTTTCTACTGCTGAGGAAAATAGTTAAATAGGTGTCTCCACAGATGCTTACACAGAATTGACTGGTATTCACCAAATCAGAAGTTTACCTTTGTAGTATCTGTGGTGAACCCTGATTCGTTTGGCCTGTGGAGCAATTGGAGGCAAACATTTTGAAGAAAATAATTTAATTTCAGATCAGATTGTTTTTAACTCCATTCTTCTTATACTCCTGAAGTACTACCTTGCTAAAAAATCAAAGCAAAATCATTTCAACTGTGAGCTCACAGAGCTCTGGAGTTGAGCAGTGATATTCAGCTAGACACATGTAGGTGGCTGGCAACTACATTTGGCCATTTCTCTCTTGTTCTCATGTTGCCTCTGGGTGCTGAGATGTCTGGCTTGACCTGGGATAAAGAGAAAAGGGACCTGAGGCACCAGAGTAGCTCTGCTAGACAACTCTTTTGTTGTAGTATGATTGGGTAAAGGAGAAAGAACACCTAAGGGAAACACTGATTAAGGGAAAATGGCCCCTCAAACCCATTATAAAGAATAACCCTTAATAATAGGAAAGATATGAGGTGAAATCTCACTTTTTTTGGATATTGTAACCACAAATCCCAAACCCATGTGAGCACAGCCTGCCTGGGTCCCCAGGGAGTATTAATTTATGAAGTACCTAAATGTTTAGTGTGGCAAGCCTGTATGTACAGGTGAAGGTTCTTTCCAAGTGGCTTACCTACTTTGAAAACAGCTACCAAAACCAAAACCAACCAAAAAACACCTTCACAAAAAGCCCAAACACAATCCAAACCTGCTACTTCCATTCCTTTTAGAATGAGATGGCAGCTGTGTGTCATATTGCATATCAGGCCATAAAGGAGGCTCTAGATGAAGCACAGAGATTCCTAGGTACTGGTGGTTTGTGAGAGTGTATATTTATGTATGTATATAAATACATATGTATACACAAAAAATACAACATAAACATATTTGTACTGATTGAGTATACTACCCAGTACCATGACATCAAGCCACCAAAAGAAGGGTAAATTGTAATACAGCCTCTGAAGCTTGCCTTTCTTTCCTTGCATGAGTCTTGTTCTGTGTCAGATTAGTCAGTAGATGCTTCCTAAAACAAAGTAAGGCTTCTCTTGACTCTAACTTACAAAAGATTCCAACAGAAGTTATGCCGAGTACAAAATATTAATGAAAAAGGATTTAAATATCATCCACTTCATATTATTTTAGCAGTAAATTAAGGCTAGTGACTTCTAACAAAATTATAAAAATGGTTAATTTATCAGGGAAGGCATTCAGCCCTATTTCAGCATGCTGAATCTACAAAATAGTTCTCTCTGGCTGCATTAAGAGGTTCAAGAATTGTAACAGGGGTCTCTAGATTTCTATTAAAATAGCATATATAGTATGATTACAATGCATTATATCTCTATATAATATTTATTCATTTCCCCCTAGTCTTTTGAACGTCATGAACCTTTGGTCAATTATTTTCAGCCAAGGAAATTGAAACTTCTCACATGACAACTTTGACAAATGTGCAGCACATATATTGTATAGGATTCTCATGGGAGAACTTCAGAAATAAAATTAGTTCCGTCAACATGCCACGAGTTCATCAGCTCAGGCCTTCCTGAACCCTTTGTCATGGCAAATATGCAAGAGACACTTTCATCTTCATCCCTGCTTAGAAACATTGTCTAAGATAATTTTTATTACTCTTCCTAATTACCTTTCCTATTACCTACCTCTCCTCTCTGAATATGGGTTTAACAAAAAGGCATCATTTGCCCATGGAAAAAAAAAAAATATGAGGAAGTATATTTATGTGTATAAATGTATCTGAGTGTAAGCGTGTGAACACACACACATATGCATACATAATTTAGATGAAGAATTTCTAACTCAGCATGCAATATATGTCTTCCATTTAGCAGCAGGCCAAAGATGATGGTAAAATCATTAATTCTGTCAATATAAATGCTAAATAGAAATGGGAAATTGGATCTCTGCCTTGTGTCACGTTTTCTCTGGTAGGAAATTACAGCAGAGAAATTGAATCTGACGAACCTTCAGTGTTTATAGCCCTTCATCAAAGGTAGAGCACGTGATATACAATAAATACCATGACACTTCTTAATTAAAAAGTGCTATTGTTTACCCCAGAATGACTGTAGTTTTATTCTTGGCAAACTACAAGCTACAAGACCCCATAGGGATCATGAAATAGAGAGGTCATAAAGTTAACCAAAATCAAACTGACAAGCCTGCCCTAATTATCTCTGGTATTATAGTATTGCAAAGGTGACAAGAAGTTGACAGATAATAGACGTAAGCTCATTAGTAAAGCCCTAAATGTTGTAATATTTGTACAGGGAGCAATTCTTGTAGTAGTTATAGTTATTCTGTGTACTGTACAATTTTCTAAATTACCATCTTAGATATGTTTGTAAGCTGAATTTATAAAATCATCATTTCTAGTAGAAAGTGGATACATCATAGCTGGGGAAGATAATTTTAGATCCAAGCTGTCTGACTTTCACAGGGGATGTCTGCAGGGGCTTGCAGAGAGCGAGGTGAAAAGGAAAGGGAAAGAGTGCATGTCCAATAAATGGGTCTGATACTCACACAGTGTGAGTTCAGTTTCTACAAGACAACATTCAAAATCTTCCTACTGTATCTGTGATTCAAAAGTACTGCTCTTCCAAACAAACAGAATACTTGTTAGTCATGGGTGTGATTCAGCTTTGACCAAAGATTGTACGAGTGAAATATTTTTAAAGTTTCTCCTTCTGTGTTGTCTTTAATTAGCTTAATGGATTTATCTTCCAAGTGAGAAGGAAAATATTAAAACTCACACCTCATAGAGTCCACGGTCTTAATATGGATTTCTGAATGCAAGCAATTGCTTGAAAAGAAAGGAAAAATATTCTGAATACTTCAAGAAAAAAATATTCTGACATTTTAAATTCTTTTATCTATGTTTTATTTGTAAATTATTTTTCCTGAAAGCTCAGTCAAGAACTTCAAGAAAGAGAACTTCTGGTCTTTGATGTAAGATAGTTAATCCATGAAAGACTTTTTTGTTTAGACCTAGTCACTGTGTTTTACAATGAACAACTCAGTTTGTGTGAATTATTTTTCCAGTCTCACCAATGGAGTGAGTAAACAAAATCAAAACTCAGTGCTGAATGAGAAATCTTGGCATCAATTCGTTGTTGAGTTTTTGAAAGAAAAGAGAGCTTTTTCACAGTTGCAATAAAAAATGATGCTGCTGATGTCATCCAGGACAGGAATCATCATTGCTGGTGGGAGCAGAGTCGTATTTCTATACCCTATACAGTGTCAGAAAAAGGACATGTACTGGGGATTTAGTATTCTTTTTTCAGTCATTTCAAGCATTGGAGTGAGTCCATGTTGAAGACCCCAGACAATCTTGGTAAAATATCAGTCTTGGTGTTAAATTTAATTTTGAACAGATACGTGTGCTGTTACTTCATGTCCAAGTTGCCCTCCAAGTCTTCATATGAAGAGACAGCCAAACTGGTACGGATTAAAAATCAACCTGTAGTTGCATCTTGTAACTCCTAAGTAACACTAAAAGGTATTGTTGAACTCCCAGATGCACAGAGGCATTTTAAATGATGCATGTTTCTTTTACTAGCTAACCTTTACTGATCTTTCAAGTCATGTTATCTCTAGGAATCAATAAACTACCAGTAAAAGAAACTAAAAAAATCATGGAAATTGCTCAAAGACCTTTCTGTTACTATGAGTGCAAATGATGGAAAACTCTCAACTCAAATTACTATTTGAAATATCATTATTCATAAGGGCAAACAACCCTTTTGCTGTGCCCATTAACCTGAGTACAGACAACATTTAAAAGCACCACAGTTGAACTATGAGACCTGTTCAAGATAAAGTGTTTCCTATAGCTGTGCTTATATGCAGTATTCTTGAGTGCACTGTAGCTGTGTGGCTGGGGTACAGGACAAGTCTGATCACTATCAGAAAAACAGATTCAGTCACCAGCCTAGAGTCAAAGATATATTTTGCTGTGCTTTCAAAACTGAGGAGCTGTTGCAAACCCCCAGTGTGTTGCTGAAAATGTAAATGTGATGCTGTTTCACTCGACTAAGGATTAAAATTAATAGTACTCTTTACCACGTGTAATATAGTAGAACTTGAAAGGCAAAGTGTTATGCATGTGGTAAGTTTAAACGTGAAGTTAAAGACTTTAGGAAGAAAAGAAAAAAAGATGGTAAGAGAAAGTAATTAAACAAAGCAATTTTTTTCAAATGGCTGGTTAATTCTCAGTCTCTTCAAACCTCTAATCCAAGTCTAATGTTTCTGAAGGCATATAAAATCAAAACTAGTATGAAGACAGATGCTTACTTAAGGATTCAGTCAGCAGTGGGAAAAATTCACAAATTTCCATTTTTGTCTTCAAAATTCCTGGGCCGTTATAAGATTGTCCCAGCAGCCAGCCCACTACAGTTTTTTTAAAGTTTTTCAGGAGCCCTGTGTACACAGCCCTTCCTGGCAGCGCAATATCAATCCACAATTTCTTTTTTTGTTCTAGATTTACATTTTTATTTGTATAAATTTCTGTCACAACCTTAAAAAATTATATACATTATGAGAAAATCTTGTGGATATACATCTCACCTTATACCATTGATTTTTCTATCCATTTAAAGCTATTGATTTCAGTATTTCTGTGTGTCTCTGCTAGAACTTAGAAAATGGGTCTCAATTACAAGGCTGTTGTTGAGCTTAGAGAGTCTTCAGTTTTTCTTCAGGGAGCTAGGACTGAACTCAAAGTGTTCATGAATTCTTCAGGAAACCTTTGGTGTGCTTGACCTAAGGATGGTATTATAACTGCAGAGAGGTTTGCATGGCTTTTTTGTGCCCTTCAGCATACAAAGTGTTATCAGTCTTTATTACAGATGCCTAAATCCTTTGATGAAATATTCTTTTTCTAACTCCCTATACCATATCTGTAAACTTGGAAATTATTTTTTAAATTTTCCAGGAAAGATGAACAGCAAGACAACATGAGCAAAAAATTTAGGTTTTTGGGGTGGGGAAGAATTAAACCTTTTGAATTTCTAATCAAAGTTATCTGGAAATTTACAGATGTGATTTTCTTTTGGTTTACCTATTAAACTCTTGCATGAGAATTTTAGTCTGTACTTTCTCTGGTGTGGTTTCATTGAGATAAATATTCCAAAGGAAAAGGCCTCTGGTATTCTAAAAACCTGTTTCAGAGTTTTTGACTATGGAAAGTTATTTGCTTTAAAAGTTAAGTGTATGTTAGACACCAAGATCTCAAGTTTCTAGATCTATCAGCTTAAATGTCATCAGGCTGCCACAATCCAAGTGTGTGGGGCACAGGATAACTCTGTGTTGGTGAGCTACCCTAGAGAAAGAAATTTGAGCTGCCTTTCATAGTATCTAAAGTAAAAATTTTCTAATTATCTTCAGCAGTTGATCAATCTGTAGAAATCTGACATTTTGCTAGCTGATACCGAATACATATGCTAATGTAGAATAAAAAGGCAATGCTAAATAAAGCCAGATACTGGTGACTGGTATTATGAAGAAAGTTTTATGGTTTTTTCTTTGTTAATTTGGAGCTATTGTTATGTTATTTATGAAAATGGAAATTTTACGTTTCAGATGAATGGAAGTATGTGTACACACTGATAATCTTTTTCTTTTGCATTTCTATTCATAAAACCTATGAATTCTCCCTCCCTTCCCCTAAGATTCTTGGAATGTGTATGTTCAGGATTTTTCCTGCAAAATATAAGATACAGAAATGAAGCTAAATTTTCTTAATGCAATAGGACTTGAGGAAAAAATAATTATTCCCACTAACAATATAATTGTGTTCCCATTGTTCTTTGTTTCTTCTGAAATGTCTGAAATTATTTTGCTTCTTATAGAAATTTAAGATGAAAAAACCACTCTTTGTGAAATCATCTGTATTAAAAGTACAAAGCAACTTTGGAAATTCACTAGGGGAGTACTCAATATGAGTTTTACTTGAGTGGGAAACATATTGCCCAGGCACTTTCTTTTTGTATTTTAAAAATACCTTTGTGTTCTGCACGCTGATGCCAAAAATAAAGTGCAAAAAAATTCAGGCCCACTAGGAGATCATCTCTAGACTGAGAGGAAACATATGTTCCAGAAGCAGTGGGTTTTTTCATTCGTTAGGCCTGGCATAATCCTCACATTCCCAGACTTGCTCTTGTCAGGTTTTAAAAAATGTATGTGAGGGCAGCTGGAGTAGTTTTCGTTCCACTTTGTCTAAGCTTTGCCTCTTAGCCTGCCACAGACTTGGCAGACAAATACCAACCTTCTTCAATTCTTGGTAGAGACGACTAAACCAAAGTACTTCTATTGATTTTAGGATGATTTAGTATCCTTGCGTCAGGAAGATATCCATGGATTCCTTTATTCATGCTGCCACAGTAATGGTTTAAATTGGCAAGGATTCACAGCTCAGACTTCATCTCTGATCCATATTAATGGAATAGCATTGCTTTTCATTAGCTTCATAGTCATTAATGAATGATTCAGTATGTGCTTTCTTGGTGGCCTCAGACCAGCCAGGTTCCCTATCAATATCTTCTCTCTTTTTCATGAGTTTTTCTTGACTTAGTTGCTCTGTCTGAAGCAGTTTTAACACACTCTTGCGTGGAGTTTCTTTATTAACAGTACTGTATACAGTGCAATATAATTTTATTTCAAGGATATTTTCTCCAGTAAAAAATTTCCACAAACCTTTAGACATAGACCTGTAATTTCCTTGGGGAAAAGGAAAGGCCAAGTACCAGACAGACAGGGCAATACTGAGATCTACATGCAAGTAAGAGCCAGCAGTTCAAACTGGACTTAATGCAGATAACCTGTGCATAGTGTTTTGGGCTTTCTTTTTTTACGTTCTTTGGAATTTTATGTGTGCAATGTAGCAGGACAAGAGACACTCATCAGTAGCTTATATATACACACAAGAACATTGAAGTTTAATTGAGGTGAATGCTTCAAGAACAGTAACCAATATAAATACCTACATCATATAAAAATTCAGAAATTAAATTGCTACCAATAATTGTGTTGGACATACTGAAACAGGTATGCTTGTGTGAGAAAATGTAGCCTCAGGTTCATGCCAGCCTCAAATGCAAGGAACCAGACATATTAAAATCCAATTTTTATTTCCATTTAATCATATTTGTATTTGTGAACTTTAAGTACCTTAAGATCATGTGTAGAATTGCAAATCTGTCAAGTCAGTGAACTGAAAGCGAAGTAATACTAACCAGAGTGAAAATTTTGATAACAAAATTGCATGTTGAATAAATTCTGGGCACGCTGCGATTCCATCACCAAGATAAGCCTATCCTAGATGCCCAGGGTGTGGATATAAATTTGCTGTTAGAGACAAATACTCCAATATATGTGGAGTCAAAGGGTTATCCTGCTATGAGAACTCCTTAATGCCAGATCTTCTAACCTGTAAACCTCAAGATAGTAGGCGCATTTCCTCCTTCCTTTTTTTCTGGAAACAAGTAATAACTTGGATTTCTTTATTCTTGTGTCTTTATTCTCCTTTTCACAGCCTTTCTAATATTCAAGAGTGAGGAAAAAATGGTTCCTTTAAAGGTTCAGAAATCAATTTCTTCAATAAGTATTTCATATTTCAGGGAATGAACATCGTAATTTTGACTATTCTGAATTTACACTTCTGAAAACTTGATTCTTTGTTTCTGTTTTTAACCTTTGTGCTCTTTTTACGTGTAGGCCATGTTTCCAGTTCAAAAGGGGTGCAAGGTTCTGGATGCAGCCTCTTACTTTTAAAACAAAATCAGGTAACAAAAAAGTGACTTGTTCATCCTTTTGCCTTCACTCAGACAAAATATTTAAGTCTTATGCAACCCTGGCTGAGGATTTGTGATGAGCAGATCATGGGCACCTTATTTTTCTCACATCCTTTTGTGGTGAAAAATACATATTCAAAGCAAAGTATATTTCGGTCACAGTAGGACTGCCAAGTCAATTGTTTATCTATCTCATCTTTTAAGAATCTTTAAACTATTTGTGTGTTTCACCTCACAAAACTGACATACATCCACATCTATACCATCTGGTGAAGGTGGCTTTGGTCATCAAGTTGCAGGTGCTCAGGCATGTTAAAAAAGGTAATTACATTCCCAGTTAAGTCAGGTAAGGCGTTTGCTGGTGCTGTGTGTTTGATGCATTCTGTGTAGATTTTGCTCAGCTCTCTCAGTGAGCAGTGGGCCATGCATCCAGAAAAGAGCCCTCAGGAAAGTTTGTTGTTTGGGGCTCACCACGAACATGAATAGGGCTGTGGTTTGGTCTTCCAGGCCTGCCCCAATGGCAGCTGCAACAATAGAGGGGGAGCCAGCCTTGCTCTCACCCTATCTCAGATGGATAATTTTCTTCCCATGGGATAAAGAATTGAAGAGGCTGTGCTTCTGCGACTTAAAGCCACCCTTTTTCTTGTACAAGGGTGTGCTTTCCATATGTTTCCTCCCCACATGCCCCACACTCGTTTGCCAGTTTAGGCAAGATGCTTGTATTTCTTTGGATACTAAAAGTTTAAAAGTATTTCAATAATGGAAAAAAAAATGAATATGACACATTTCCAGCAAAAATATATTCATCAGTTTAAGCGTGGTAAAAAGTCACTGAATTCATGGGGAGTACTAGTTTGGAAAACTGAAGGGCTGCACATTTTCCAGCTCCACTTTCTCTTCTGGATGCTGGTAGTGAGTTACAAAAGTATTTGGCTAATCAAGGGAAGGTACTGGGATGGGTTTTAAAAATAATTTGTGGGTCCAGTCCCCTTGATCACACAGAAAAAAAAATCTTGAGGTTTACTTGTGGTAAAACAAGTATAGCTGGACAGGTTGTGGGAACTTTTTCAGTTGCTGATCAAAGTGAAAAAAATAAGGGGAAAATTATTAGTCTTGCAGAAGAAATAATTCTGCAATTCAGGCAGATGTGGGAAAGATAAAGTTTTATGAAAAAAAATCCATATTTTTATTCTCAGTTAGCATAAATCTTTTCCATTAATTCAAAAGAAATTTACTTTCTCATTCTGCTTCTCCTATTAAGATCAGCTTCTAAATGATAAATGATACTTAAAAATGCTTTTAGTACTGTCTTGCTCACCCAAAAGTTAAAAGGAAATATTTTTGCATTTTCAAAATGTTTCCAACCCATTTGTTTCTATCAGTAATATTTGCTGAATCGGCTTTTGATTTCTCAACAATTTGGCTTTGGCACAGTGTATCTTTCCACTGACTTCTCCAATCTGTTTAAAAAAGAACCCAAATTTTATAATCTGTCTCCTCAAGGAATAGGTGTTTCTGTCTGGGAACAGCTGATACAAAAATTGAGAAAAGTGATACTACAAGTGGTTAAGATATTCTAAGGAATTAGGATACTCAGAAGGGAAGGGGGTTGTTGAACTCAGGTTTATGTCCCTGTGATTTCTGAAATTATCTGGAGATGTGATCTTGACAAAATACCAATCTTGACAGTTGGTAATACCTTCTGTGATACATATGGTCGAGAGGCTTACATTGTTATGAATATTGAACTCTTCTTTTTCTCCATGCATGTTTGCCACAGAAAGTATAGAGTCTTGAAGAGTTTTTTCCCTGTACTAGAGCCTATAGGCCTTAAAGGTCTTTAAAGTAAGATTTTCCAGAGAACTTGCAAATGTAAGTGCAATCTGTGACACTGCCAGAGGTTTAGCATCTGCCTTCAGAAAATCCACAAATCCTCAGTTTTTAATTCTTGGATTGGGCCCTCAGCAGTGTTAATCATGAATGTCTTGCAAGAACTAAAATGCAAATGAATATTTAATATAAAAAAAATCCTTAATATAACAGAAACCCATGGAGAAGTAAACAAGAGAAAAATTAATTACCTGTTATCACACTGACCATTACTAATATTGTATGGTTTTTGCATTATGTTGTATTTCAAATACACCATAAAAGCAGTACTACTGAGGGCTTTAATTCGTTGCTTCTGAAGATTCTTTCTCATAGAAAATGAATAAGGTTGGCCATATTCATGTATAAAGAAAAATATTATTTCATTTAGGCCCACAGATTGCTTTTTATAAGCAGGCACAGCACTATGGAATGTAGCTTTAACATCAAAGTACCATGATAGATTAATCGTACCTGAGAATCCTGGTATGAGATAACCATCTTGATGAATAATTCTTCATGTAGGCAGATGGGGGCAATTGCATCTCTGTACATTTGGAGAGTGATTGCTCTTGCAGTTGTGTTACAGACTACAGTGTTCTTAATTGGGTAATTTGGTTTTTGTTTTATATCTTACCAAGAAAGGTTCCCATTTATTGAAGCTTTTATAACAGTAATGAGGTTGTTATTTAACCTAATTTTATTTATTTCAGTGGTAGAAATAAATGGTCATGCTGCCATATTGATTTTGCTCAGGATACAATGGGGCTTATAATATCTACCACAGTTGTAAGAATAGGGACTCATTTTCAGCCAAAAAAGAAATAGTTACAAACTTTTTTTCAGATCCAAAGGGGAAGAACAAGAAGAGAGAGCCTCTTTATTCTAGGGGTGAATGACTCTGGAGAAAAAGGAGTGGGCTTGACACAGGGAGGAATAGGGGAAGTGTGTTTGATATCTGAGTGTTTCATGACATTTCATTCTAAAAGTTTCCTTACTGTAGACAAAGCCCAGTGGGAGGATAGCAAACACCAGGTCTCTAGACTCTAAAAACTCAGCAAAGGTGATAGCTGACTGACTATTCTTTGATGACAGCTGCCTCTATAGCCTCTTTGGCAGTTCCTCCCTGGAAAACTTCCACCAGAGACTGTGAGCTCTCTCCGATGAACAGCCAGATAACTTTCATGTTTTGTGAACTGTGAAAGTTGAACTTTCTTCAAGTGTATCTAAGAACAGAGCCTGTGTCCTGGCAAATTATTTACACTGCTCTCTTCTTGCTATCCATTAGACAGATTTTGATTAAATCAAGCCAAGTTTATTTGCCCTATGGAATAACTCAGTCTCTGGCATATAAGATAATGTTAATTAATATGGAACTGCTATTTAAATAATGTCCTGGACCAGTATCTTCTATACAATCTGGTTAGGCTTAATACCACTTGACATTAGAGATTAATGTGTTACAGAAAAGGGGAGTCACCTGAGGTGCTTATAAAAGGAAAAGAAATGAGACTCTTTCAAGAAAGTAAGTTACACTGACACAAGAACAGCCTAACACAAAGTTCACTGCATTACAGTGTGCTCAGTGAGAGTTGTCTTTGGTATATTATCCAAGAAGAGTGAGTGCTTTCTACTGTGAGAGTGCCTCTTCTCCTGCAGGGCTTCACTCTTTTCTCAAGTATTGAAGCATATTCTTCTCCAGCAGCCAGGGTAAAAATGGTGACATAGTCCAGGCATTACTTGAATTTCCATAGAAAGGTCTTTCAGCTTGAATTACTCATACAGGACACACAAGCCAGAACTCTGTGGGCTTTCTTAGTTCCATTTGCAGCTGTTTGTCCCAGGGAACTGACTGTATCAGCCAAGGCTGATCTTTCTTCCTAAGTGCAAGATGAGAATACTTCTCTTGTCAGGTCCAAGCAGATGTCTTCTGGAGAAAGAGATAGGAAAATGCATTATACAAGCATATTGTGCCTGAAATAAATCTTGGGAGAGAATTTTGTTCTTGATTTATAAAGGGAAATTAAATAAGTTAATAAATAAAACCAAATTATGTTAAAAATTAACTTGGATTTTACCAACTTCACAGAAGCTGATACTTGAAAATATGACAGTGGCGAAGTCCTCTAATCACTTTGTGATTATGAAGCAGCTACTACTGCTACACTGTCATGCATGATTTGCATCTCCAACAATTTTTCAAATACGACCAGCTCCTGTTGAAACTAGGTCTTTCTTAGTTCTAGACAGAACCTCAAAATCACCAGCAGGCTCTCCCACCCCTTTTCCTGTTCCTCTAGCATCTGGGAAACCTGTGCTTCAGGCCAGCCCTGACAGAGTTGGTATACACCTACATGCAGCCATATATCTTGCTGAAGTGGACCTTTCCAGGCTGACTGGGTATCCTGGCTTGACCCAAATATGTTGATCACTGCTAGCCAGCTCTGGGTTTTGTCAGCAAAGCTGCCTTGCTTCACTTCCTGGGATGCTGTGGGGCAGCACCCTGGCCGTAGAGCAACTGGCCCTCACTGTGCCTTGACATTTTAATTGTAGGTTAGGTATCTTGCTGAAAGCTCTTGGAGCACCACCAAGGCATGTTTTTTTCTTTTCTTGGGGGGAAAGCTGAAGCTTCTTTTAATATACATCCTTCGATAATGCTATCAAGGTAAGGGCTTTAGAAACAGTATTTCTCTTCAGACAATCACATTTTTGATATGTGTGTGCAAGCACACATCCTGTAAGCTCTATTACCAAGAAAACACATAATATACAGACTTAAGTATTTGTAGTACTCCAGTCCTCATGTAGGGCCTGAATAGGATCAGATAGCTAAGGTGACTAACACAGTGACAAAGAGATAGGAATTGAAGCCACTAGGAAAAATAAATGTTTAGAAAGTAATCAGTAAATCTGGATGCTTTCAAGTTGCTTAGGCCTGACTAAAACAATCCTTGGACTGAAACAATCACAGAAACATTAGTAGTAATCTTTGTGAAAGGTAAAGGAAGCTCTGAAATACTGAAATGGGCAACCACTGGGACAGCCTGTGAAAAAATAGAAAAACTTAAGGTGTGTAGCTTTATATCAAACCCCAGGAAAAAAAAAAAAAAAGGTGCCTGGAAGATAGCAAAGAAAAACTTGTGGCCATTAAGGTGGATTTTTCTCAACTAATAATAATAAAAAAAAAATTCTAGAACATGAGAGAAAGAGCAGTATTCAATTTACTTTTTTAAATTGCATCATAGCTTCTAGGAAAGCTAGGGAAATACAGGACAGCTAATACTCCAGTAAAATTAAATGTGATAAAAGTAGTCTTCAGCCCTCTCAATTCATCCCTGCACAAGTGGGCCTAGACCAACTGAACTATCACAACCTTCAGCACTCCTTTACTTTCTCCAAGGACAGAAAAAAATTATCTTCTCTTACCTGGCAGCAATTAGGATTGCTGGGCATCATTCTGCCCTTTGGTGTTCAAGGATTAATTTCTTCCACACTGTAAGCTGGTCTAAACCAAGATTGTGGTTGAATTGTCAAAAGAGACAGTCACATTTTTGCTTTGCCTTCTTACCCTTCTTTCTTCTCTCTTTGCCCACTTTCTCAGATAACTAAAAGGTTCAATTTGACCTACCTGAATCATTCATTCCCTGATTAGATTGTCAGTATGACTGCAAAAATACTTGTGCCAGCCTAATCGTAGGAAATGGGGAAATGGTAAAACTTTTGACTTCCAAACACTGACTTCTGTTACAGCTTATGTGAAACTGTTGCCATGGTTGAACAGGTTTCCTGCCTGACATGTCAGCAATGCCTAAAGAAACGATCCAGTGCTACAAGCATCTTCTTTATTTACATTTATCTCCCTTCCCTCATCCCAGTATCAGATGCAACCATTTTGAGCTCTCCATGCCTCATACATTTTTTGTGTTCTGTGTTTAACCACAATATCCTGTTTCTGCAGGTGCACATCCTCCTTTGCAGCCATGCTTGTGTCGATTCCAGGGATTATCTCCCAGAAGTTTATGAATGCCCTCAATGTAACTCCCGTGTGTACAATAACTACTTATAGCTCAGCACTGTTGCTTGCATTACTTTTCCATCTCTATATAGGTTCTTTCCAACTTAAATTTTCTTCCTGACATAATGACTAGTGTCTGCTGCTGCAGAATAATTCTTCCTTAGCAATTCCTTAGCTCAGTACTTTTATCGTAAGACTGTACCATGTATATGCTAAACAGAATCACAAGGAGGTGGAATTAAGAGCAATGAAGTATTAAATAATTGAGCAAGTTGACACTTTGCAAAGAATTCCTTTCATATGTTAACATGTTCATGTTTGAGAAGTTCTTTCAGCTCTTCCTGATTTTGTCATCTCTAGAAGGTGATGTTAAAAGTTGAAAAGCTTAGTCATAAAGGAATTAAAGTCCTTCTGTTTCAATGTTCTAAATATCAATGGCTTGATGAGCCTTTACCTTTTTGGTGTGCAGAAAGTTGCGAGGTTTTCTTCATACTAAATCTTTCATTTTAATATATGATTGATTTGAGCCTTTGGTTTGGGTTTGGGGTTTTTTTAGCCTGTTTAAGAAAGATTTGCTGTTTTGCTTGGGTTTTGCCCCAGTCCAGCCAAAATAACACTGTCAGAACCAATTGTGCTTTCCAACCATTTATAAAAATTCCTTCTGGAAGGGATAGTTCAGTTTGAATCAGACTTCATATACCTAACTTCCAGACAAAACAGGCATGGCAGGCAAAAGACCAGGTTAAATATAGAAAAATTTTCGAAACAGAGGACTAACAATATAGGTCAAGAAGACCAATAAAGCAGAAGAGAAAGAATAAGGGATTAAAGGTGCCTGATGACCAACAGCTAATACAAAACCCTCCAGACAGAAATAGTTTCTTCTGCAGGCTTATTACAGTTCTGTGACAATATGTACTTAATATTGCTTTGGACAACTACTGGAATGAATGAGAAGAACCATAAGAATGCCATTTTTAGTGCCAGGATCTGTGTCTGAAAGTTACAGCCAGCAGCAGCACTTACCCATGGGATTTTTCCATACTGTACATTTTGGGGTTGCAAAAGAGTAGCAAGTAGTTTAGCTTTTATATAAGGGAAATATGAATGAAGGAATTTTGAATTCATAGTATTAGAAAAAACTTTTACTGAAAGTACTAGCAAAAGAAGTAACTTAGTGTTTGTGTTCATCTCAGGTAGCAGTTTATTATTTTCCCCACCTAGAGTGTGTTTAAATAATACCTTCAAAATTTAATCCACTATATCCAAATGAAATATTTTCTTCCAGGATGAGAGATTTTTCTGTCTCAAAGTTGTACATTTAAAAAAAAAAAAAAAAAGTATGTAAAACAAAGTTTTATGTAAAACAAAGGCATTGTATATAGAATAGACAGCAGTTTATGAAAGAATGGATTTAAACACAAATGAGCAAGAAATCCAACCAAAGACATGTTTATTGCCTAACAGAAAGAGCACAGGCAACAAAACAGAGAAACTTTAATTACTAGTGCAGGATATGGGTTTCTAGGGATAACAGAAATGTAACAGAATCTCAGTGATGACTGATTGACAACGGTTATTAGGGTGTATGCTGCCATAATTATGTGAACAAAAGCAGATTTGACATCACAAGAATTTGTCAGGGAGCAACATTCTACATTGTGAAAAAATACTAAAAGAAGTAGTAAGGGTCAAATGGAAAACTTTCAATTGAAGTAGCATTCTTGATAGTCATAAAAATATTCTATTGTAATAAAATTCAGATCTTTCAAGAAAATATATTTCATTTTCTACAATCATAAAGAGCATCACTGTAAACTCATTATTGAGATAGGAGTACTAGTAGGCACTGTCATCACAAGAGGTATAAATTTGTATTTCAGAAATGTGGTACAACTAACCCTAAATTGATAAAATTTTGTTATTCCTAGATATGATAGCTGACCAACTATTTTGCCAAGTAACCCCTGGATTAATTTGAGGTTATGCCACTTTCTACTTGGCCTCTTAAGCAGTAAGCATAGGGTCAGTAATTGCAGCTAGTTTGATCGAGTAATTCAATTTAATAAAAATAGAAACAAAGGAAACTTGTGATATAGGATCCCTTTTCAATCACAAAAAAATTCTAGCCAATGTCAGATGATTTCAAATAGCACCTTACCTCCAGCTGTGTAGATATATTGTATTTTTCTATTTTACTCCCAAATCTGTAAGTTTACAGAGGTTATTGTTAGTGATCCTGACCACCTTTATGGAAATTAACTCAGTTGCATACTGGATGTTTTGCAGCATTCAGTTTCACCACTTTGAGAGATACGTAAGAGAGAGAAACAGACCGTCTTAGATTATTGTATTGCTAGTTTCTGAGGGAGAAAATTTTGGCCTGTGAACTAGGAATTCTTTGGAGGGTAGCAATCCTGTTTTGGTCAGTATACATCATTTCTTGATCACTGGTGATACTGGATTGCACTTCTCAGTGATTTGATTTGTTAGTATAATCACAGAGGTTTAAATTGCCTCAACTTCTGTCTCTGTTTGAAGATGAGAAACAGAATTTTCTTTCTTCAAAACCAATTTCCAGCTAATGGAAGTATACTTTATTTCATTTTGTAGTGGTTATGCTGCATTTTTGCATGGTGTCATCAGTTTGTAAAGAGAAATTGAAGAGCAGAGGTGAAGTAAGAAAGAAGAAAACACTAGGAAGCACATTTAGCACAAATTATTAGACTGCAGCTGATTTCAGTATGTAGTTAATTTGGATTATAGAAAATGTTTATGCTGTACCTCCCTGGGTGGGGCTACCAGGACGGTAAAACAGAGACAAGTAAATCGATGAATCATAGAATGGCTGGGGCTGGAAGGGGCCTTAAAGGTCACCTAGTTCCAACACCCCTGCCATGGGCAGGGACACCTCCCACTAGATCAGGTTGCTCAAGAACCCATCCAACCTGGGCTTGAACACTTGCAGGGACTGGGCATCCACAACTTCCCTGGGCAACCTGTTCCAGTGTCTTACCAACCTCATAGTAAAGAATTTCCTTCTAATATCTAATCTAAATCTCCCTTTGCCCAGTTTTAAACCATTGTCCCTTGTCTTCTCACTACACGCCCATGCAAAAAGCTCCAGCTCTCTTGTAGGCACCCTTCAGGTATTTGAAAACTGCAATAAGGTCACCTCAGAGCCTCCTCTTTTCCAGGCTGAACAACCCCAACTTCCTCAGCTTGTCTTCATAGGGAGGTGCTCCAGGAATCTTATTATTTTCATGGCTCTCCTCTGGACATGCTCAGGGAGGTTTATGTCCTTCTTATGCTGGGTGCTCTGGAATTCGACACAGCATTCCAGCTGGGGTCTCACAAGAGCACAGGAGGAAAATCACCTCCCTCTGACCAGCTGGCTATATTTCTTTTAATGGAGCCCAGGACACAGTTGGCTTTCTCTACACTGGTGGCTCATGTTAAACTTCAAGCCCATAATCACCCCCAAGTTCTTCTTCTTGGGGTCCCTCAGTCCTTTCTCCTCTCAACCTGTATCTGTACATGAAATTGCCTTGACCTAGGTGCAGAACCTTGTACTGGGCCTTGCTGAACTTCATGTGCCTAGCACAAAGCTACTTTTCAAGCATGTCAGGGTCCCTCTGGATTGCATCCCTAGGGATGTGCAGTGATAGGACTGCATCTTGTAAGCAGAGAAATCAGAAAAGAAGTGGGATGACAGGGCCAACGCGAGTCTTGACTAGATTATTTTAATGAATCCTAAAGATACATCTTCCCAGGGGCCTGTCTTATTATTGCTCAAACCTAAAAACCTGATGTCTTTTGGAGCATGCTTCTTATAACTTCAGAAACCCAGGAAACCCCATGATTGCTCTGGTGCCATTATCCATTTGTCTCATAGCAACAGACTGGGCCCTCCAGAAATGAATTCCTACAGCAACATTACTCAACATGAAACTAAGTTGTAAAAGATTTCCCTGAGGCTCAGAGTGGGTATTATATGTCTGGACCATATTTTTTAAAGGCATGTATTGCTTTAAAAATGTACAGGTAGTACATAATTTTTAACCGTATCCAAAAGCAGTTTGATACACTAAAAAACAAACAAACAAACAAAAACAACCCACCAAGAAAACCTGAAAAATGCCACATTGGTATATTTGCTCTCATCTGCATATATTCCTCAGCCATTTTCGCACAACACTGTAGCTACAATTAAGCCCACTCTGGGCCTTTTAAAAGCTCAGATGCCTGCCCTTACCTTGAGATAAGCCAGAAGAAGACTTGATGGCTTGCAGCAGGGCTGCTGAGGGCTCCAGTGTAATCTAAATGTTGTTTACTTTTCAAAAATATTATACCAGCTAGTGACATCCTTTCAGTACATCTAATGGTTTAAAATTGCCTCCTGCCAGCTATTTCCCTTCTTTAAATTGCTACACCAGAAAAAACCATTAGGGTCCCAAGGGCATAAGCACATCCTGGCCCCCATCCTGGGGGGCTTCCCTCGCCCAGGGCACACAACCCTACATCAGCCCCTTTCCCAGTGATGCTCTAGCAGGGACCATTGCCAGCTCCCCACAGCCCTGCCCAGTTATGGACCCTGCTGAACTGGGCCCATGTCCCAGCCTGGCCTCTGCCTGTCCCCAAGTGCCTGGGGCTGTCCCAGCACCCTCAGCTGTCCTGCTCCCTGGTAGAGGGTTGTCTGGCAGGGTCTTGCAGCCAGGGCTGAGAAATGCACCTTAGGCTGCAAAGGATCATTGAGATTTTCTTCACTTCTGTCACAAAGGTGTTTCTGGTGGCCGTGCAGCTGGGCCCTCAGCTCCCCAGTCACTTCCCCCACTGGTGTAACAGTGCAGACTCACTTTTCTGGGAGGCTGACTTTCTCCTGGTCTGTTTTTGATCTTAGGAAAGACTTTCTTTTCCTCAGGAAGGACAAACTTGGTAAAACCTTGGAGATTTTTTTTTTTTTAATTATTATTCTGTTGTGCATTTTGACTTATATCTTGTCTCTTGTCACCAAACTCACAAAGATGAGGTCATGTTGAAAAAATTAGAAATAAAAGAGTCAGAATTCAAGTATTCAGATCGCCACCATTTGCATGCTGCAGTTGGGATGTAGATGAGTGGCTGAAAGTCTAACTTTTTCGCAAAGAAGGGCAGATTTTTTTTCTGACAAAACCTATGAAGGTTTGCAAGCCATGGCTGAAAATTGTTCCTCACAAGAGATATTTGGTCCTGGTCCTGACCACCAGGGATAACTGAACTTCTCATAAGACACTGAATTTGATGTCTTTCTGCATTGCTTCTTTACATCTGATGCCAAAAGCTTGGTGGTAACCTGGAAGAAGTTTTACATTCTTCATTTCCCTGTTTTAAACTTTTACAACAGGGCTATAATCTGTTTAGGCCTGAGAGTGCTCCTGTGCTGAAAATGATGTTGCCAATAGAGGACAGAAAATCGGTAATCTTCATTACAGTCATTTGTTTACAAAGGAAAGCCTTGAAAACAAATTATATGATGACTGCCATTTGCTCCTGGCTGCTATTTGCTTATTTGTTTTCCATGTGAAAAAAGCATCTAGCCCCCTTCTGAATGAATGTAACTCATTATTTCTGCTTTGCAGGAGCTCCTAGTTAGAGTCTGTCCTCTGCAAATAGAAAGGCATCTATTAGACTTTCTACACATGTGGGCAAATTCTTTCATCACCAGTATATATTCTTTGTTTTAGGTTTGGAGGAGAGTTTTTGAACAAATTCTTAATTCCTTGGGTGGTTTATCATGGCTGGCAGCTCAGTTTCTCTCAGGTGGATCAACATCTACTTACCTAAGTGTGAACAACCCAGCCTCTTGTTAACATGAGTGGATATTAAAAGTTCATATAGCAGATTAAAGTAAGTTTTAAAAACTGTTACAGCCCAGAAGTACATGGGAATACTGCATCAATCAAAAGTATTGAAAGTGGTCATAAATATAAATGGACCGATGCTTGAAATGACCTCATGTTACATATGCATGTTCATATGTATTCAGGTATTGACTTCAAATAATGTTAGTCATTTTGAAAGAAAATCATTTAAGTTGTAAGTTACTGTGGCAGATGAATAATTAACATTCTTCTGAGGCTAATTTAGCACAGAGAACAAGATTTAGGGTTTTTTTAACTGAAAAAGCAGTATTTATCAAGAGAAAAGGAGAAGCGGTTTAAGAAGCAGATCTTAACTCTCTGAATATCTATAACACAATGGATGTTCTTGCTTTGATAAATATAAAAGGAGTAAATTTTGAGGAAAAACTGCAGAATATGTTCTTATATAAGGTGAGAACTACACCCTTTATGCCAGATTTTCACTTGTGATGGTGTACGAGGTTTTTTTTCATCTTGAGAAAATCAAGCATTTGTGAAATGACTAAAAAATCCAGGATAATAGATAGACATTATATCAAATTTTCAAATCCCCGGTTTGGAAAACTATATGCAATTATGTATTTTCTGGTTTATGTGCAGCCATACAAAAAGAGCAGTCTTTCTGGTAAGAGACTCTTCCTTATGGACATCTGCTGTAAGTTTGCATATTCATATAGTGTGGAATTAATATTTTAACAACAATACAACAACAATATTTTGGATTCTTTTTCCCTTATGTGTTCCCACAGGAATGTACTTGCCCTCTGTCACTTATTACTCCATGCACAAGTTTGCGTACATTTATTTTTCAGGTTCAGTACATTCTCATACACAGATTTCAAAGTAGAGAAAGCAAATGATAGCTGGAGAATGTGAAGAAAAGCAAAGCTGAGGATTATCTAATCACACTTAAACAACATCTCTGTGGTGACATGATATTTCAAAAAAATATATATGGTTACAGATGTAAAAAATTGAGACATTCTTCAGATTTGTGATAGAAGGTGCTTAGGCCTCCACAGCATCCATCTTGATTGCAGATGCTGCTCTGTAGCTTTGGTCAACATATTAGATTCTCTTGGCAGGTTAAGACACCTGACTGAAGTTAGAAGTATGAGACACCTGGGACAATAGATCACTTGGCTAATGATGCTTGGACATGGGGAAACCATCGAAATAACTTTGCCTTGTATAAGCAAAAATACTGGGTATTTAAAATAGTACCTGTTACAGTCTGAGGTAACATTAAAATTTATTTTTGTTTTGGATCTGGGAAACAAAGTCCAATCATAGAAAGGTCAGGAGCAAGCAGATTTTGTTTGACGTTTGACACAGGCAAAAATATAGAGCCAGGTAAAAGAGGGAGAGAGGAAAAGAAGGTATAAGAAAGTGAGAGAAAAGTGGTAAGGAAGTGGTAAGAAAGAATGAGAGAGAAAAGTGTAGAAAAAGGGTAAGAAAGTGGGAAGAACTTTGGATAGTTGGGTCCAGCTATCCAACGAGTTTCTTCAGGATGGCACTGATTCTGGACAGGGTCCAATGCAGAAATGGCAGTGGGTCAAGAGACAACAAAACCAAAGCATGGACAGCCATATATATATATATACACCCCTGAGTCCCTTCTGTTCCGAAGGGGCAGCTGTCAGTCAGCCAGGTTCATTGGAAGACAGGCTGGCTGGAGGGGAGCAGAAGGGTGCAGTCCTCCACCCAGTCATCAGTTCTTATCTTCTTCCAGATGCCATTCCTCCTTGGTTCCAGCCACTTTAGCCAGGTACATAATCCTGCCTCCAGGGGCACCACTGAAGGTTGGCCCTCAGGAAAGGGGAGTAGTCTCCACCCAGTCATCAGGTCTTACCTTCTTCCTGGCGCCATCCTTACTCTGTTCCAGCCTCCTTAGCCACGTACTTTGCAAATACAATCAAGGTGGCTCAGTCGTGCCTGGAGGGACCACCCGGCATTGAAGGCTGGAGCTCAGAGAAGAGGAGTAGCCTCCACCCAGAAGGTCTTATCACATCCCAAGGTGTCACCCCCTGCTCAACTCTGGCCAGCCAAGACCTCAACCCAAGCCAGGGCTATTAATTTTAAAATTGCTCCTTTGAGACAATTGCAAATCAGTGAGGTCAGACCCACACAGTACCTTATCCATGAAGAATAAGGGCCTGTGAAGAATACTGGTATGGTGATTGTTTCACTGAAGTAGAAGTTAATTTCACGGCTGTGAACCCCCCACAAGAACAAACAAACAAAAACAAAAAACCCCCACAAGAATGTGGATTTCTACTAGAACCTTTTAATATTAAAAAGGTCACGTTTACTAAAAAAACAAACAAAATTAAAACAAAATGCTGGAGAGTAAGATTGAGTTATGCAGAGGTTTCCTTGTCGATCTTGATTCACTAGATGAAACTCTGAAGACTGCAAAGGAGGTCACTGTGTTCACAATCAACTAGTCCTGGAAATGTAAGTACACATATTATATTGATTGATAAGTTGCTTCTCCCTAACCCTCTGCTTTTCTCCACCCCCCGTTGCAGTTTGGACAAGACTTTACATATTAAAGCGCCTGAACTCTGAATTTGCACATTGTGTCCATAGCAGTGATGCCAGCAGTTAAGAACCTTGAAGTTCCTGGGAAGTCACAGAGCAACAAAGCAAAACACCTAAACAGTGTAAAAGAAATCTGAACATTTTGGTCATTTCACAAGTGTCTGGTTTTATAACAGGATGTTGTATGCAATTAAATGAGTATAATAATTACCTCCACCAAAGTTAATGGAATGATGTGAGTATAAACACAATGCAGGAACACAGCCCAAGCAGTCACCATCATAGAGGGACTGATGTAATCTCCAAAGAGGATATCAGATCTATCTCTAATTTACACTGGAAGCCTTGTTCTTTCAGTGCTTTCTGCAGTTCTGAAAAATGCATATGGCCAAATTGGTTCAGTGATGCTCCCATTGGGCTCTTATTACTCTGTGCTCCTAGTTATAAATGAGGCTTCCCTTGTGAGGATGAGCTCTGGACTCATTGAGCAACTCAAGTGAAACAGAGGCTGGGGCCAGGACTAGTCAAGAGAGAAGTGCAAAGCTGTGGCTCAGTAATGATGACCACGTTATTAGGGAAGTGCAGTCTAATGAAAGTATAAAGAGACCTTTTCAAAGAAGGCATGCTAATTTCTTACTATTACCAAAGGTAGAACAAAATGGATGCACCAGTAAGTTATTTACATTAGTGTGCTTTAAAGCAGATGGAGAATCTTATATCCCATTATGAAAGGCATGCAAGTTACAGTGATATGGGTCCTAATTATGAACAACTTAAACTACACCATCTGCATTTAACAAACTCCATATGTATGATTATCATCTAGCCTGGCTGCCTGTATTTGTTAGTAACGTGCAAAATAGATACTGACAAGCAAAATCTAAAGATACTTTGTCAGGTTTTTTGGGGGGGAGGAACTGGAAATATTTGCCGTGTCCCTTTCACCTTCATTGACCAAACCAAAAACTATGGACAACAATCATCCCAGGAAAGAATTGTTATCTCCAATTGAGAGGGGCATTGAAAAATACATTTGCCACTTTCAGCATATTGGTCATTGAGTCTTAGCCAGTGCAAGTAACTGTATTTTTTTTTCTTTCATTTTTGTCAGAAAACTTCATGTTTTCGTCCCCTAGGCTATCTGGGCAGACAGTAAGTAATTTTAGATGTCTGTATTCGAAGCTCAATCCTTTTGCTATTGACATGGCACGCTGCTATGCAAATTTCAATATAAGGAATCTATTGGCTTCAGTTTAATGAAGAATAAGAAAATTAATCATACTTTGGAAAAGAAAGGTCAGTTGAGCCAAACAGCCTCGGTTACTCAAGACGTAACATAATATACAAATGTTTGATTCATAAAGGGTTTCTTCTATGCTCTGCAATAAGAGGCATTGTTGTGCTGTTTCTACAAAGACCATTAAACACTGTCTGTAACTGAGACAGGAGTTAGCAGGAGAGTGCTGAATTTTCATTTGGTATCAGCAGTTAGTTTTGCTGGAGAAAACTCTAGGGTATGACATTTCACAGAGCCTGAACTACACTTAGCTGGTTCTTCCCCTGAATTGTGAGTGCTTGAAATACTGGTGATTTCTAGAGAGCGTGTGGAACTTGTTGGTTAAAACTGGCAAAATTCCAGGTGATCCAATATGAAATTCTCTATATTCTTGCATATGGAAAAAGAATGGAGGTAGTCAGATATCTATGTGGATCTTTGGTTGTCACAGGTGAACTCCAGTATGGCTCTTCTGACTCTGACAGTCGTCATAGCTCTAGAAAAGCAAGACAAGACTAACATTCTCCTAGATCCATCCCTTTCATGGTCATACCATCAACTACCCTTTCCTTATATCACTCAACAAGTCTTTGATCTGAAGCAGCATGAATTGCTGGGGAACTGTGGGGATGACAGACACCACACTTTAGGAGGGTTTTGTGAATTTTCTTTCTATGAGAGACAGCAGCAGAAGAGGCAGCTGTTCTGCTGGATTCAGTTCATCTTCAGGCTGGACTAGGCATCATTATGAGATGAAACCAAAATGATCAATTAGAAAAAACAGGCGAAAAAAAAAATTCAAAGAAATTAAGTCTTTATTAAAAAAGTAAATGGAGAACACAGCATGGCTGAGAAGTTAGAGGGGATCGTGAATGCCTATTTTCACAGAAATCTGGATGTGAGGGATAAGGCTGACTGTAATAGATTCCCCCCACTCCTGTTTCCCCCATTTTCATTCTGTTGCCTCTGATATGGAGATTTACACTGACCTCTGGGCTTTTACATCTTGCAATTTGCCAGCTCTTTGATAGAAAGCACATTCTCACTGGCCACTTAATTCCTTTCTGATCAGTATTACATGACACCAGCAATCAGAAGGCCTTTGATTCACCATGACAAAAGAGAGAATGGAAATGTACTTTTTTCACCCTAACACAGCTTTGCCATAGTCCCATGAGCTTGCTGTAATCCTGGTTTCATTTTTTCTTTCCTGTTCTTTAGTGATGTTGGAAACCCAGCTTTAAGGCTAAACAAGAACAGGATAAGACAAGTTATTTTACCATTTGAATAAATCTTTTTATCTCTTCCTAACTTCAGGTGCAGGAAGTAAAAAAAAAAAAATTCTGTATTAACACTGAATAAGACTGGTCCATTCGATTTGCCTGAAGCATTGCTTCATTTCTAAAAGTACACATTTAGCTATATAAAGCAGTAAGAAGTGTAAGGACAAGATGTGACTGTTTTCAAAAAGACAGGCAGTGAAACCACCCTTGATTGAACTGTGACTAAGGATTCTGAAGAAACTCGATTAAATATTAGTTAGTGATTCTGGGGACTATTTTGCCTTTTCTAATGAAAATACTTTAATAGTGGATATGTAAATAATAAGGATTAAAATAGAAAAAAAAGGAAATGGAGTTTAAAAGGAGAAATGTCAGTTTTCAATTTCCTGTGTTATACTTAGTTTCTGCCAGGTGCTCCTCAAGCATCAAAGACCTTTTGGTGCATTGTGCATAAATGTAATGTATACATCCTTTTCTGAGGACATATCATAATTCAGAGTTGATGTTTAATAAGCTTTTAGAGTATTGCTTGCAGCTTGTTTACCAAACAGTGATGTAACTGCATGTGAAAACAGAAAAGCCATCTCATTTTCTTAATCAAAATAACACTGTAGATTGAGTCATTTATCTTTATATGTTATATCTTAAAGTGTTTCTAAATCTGAAAAAAGCCAACTTAAATGCTTTGGCCTGGAGGACTGAAATAACTGGGAAAGTATGCAGTCATCATTAACATAAGAGGATTCCGCAGACAGAGGAATCTTGAGCCATTTTGAAGCTACTGATGTTGGGAAATTTGAGCTAGATTTGGAATACAATCAAATAGATAAACTGGACTCACAGTGTGCTATTTAATCACACCCACAGTCTTTCTCAGTTCGTTTGATGAAAGCTGTTTTCAGCTTTGTATTTTGTGAAGGGAAGGGCTCTATCTGAATTCTACATGGCAGACTTAAGCCTAACTAAATAGGCAGAAAGGAGCTGATAAAAAGCACAAGTTTTTTTATATAATAAAATTTATTTTTACATATAAATAGAATTCCAAAACAAGAAAAAAATCAGAATATTTTGGGTCTGTATAGGTCTAACCTCAAAAAAGTGTATTTAATCTGATTGTATCTACCAGGAATGTGTATTTTGTATTTAAATTTCTGTTTTCATTAAGTAACTTATACAGCTAACCACAATAGTCTCTCCATGTATTAATTGCATAAATCATCAAGTCTAGAAAAAGTATTGTCTAGCTGCAGACATGGTGTTTCAGGTTTTAAGCTACTGATCTCCTTAGCAGAAATCTGTCTTCTAAAAACACCTACCAAGTCAGCTGTGACCCAGGGCAAACAGAACCTGGGAAATTAAGGAATCATGGCTATTACAAAAACTCTACTTGGAACTCCATTTGCAAGCAGAGGTACAGAGAGAGTGGTCTAGTCCAGAGAAGGAGAAGAAATACTTGTAGGTTTAGGGAAGCTGAAGGGAAAAATACCAGAGTATTACAGAGTTCCAGTGTTTCTGGAACTCTTCAGAATGCAATTAATTGAACCCTTGAAATGGCGTGAATTGCTTCCTTAGCTCTTCTGTTATATAAATAAGCACCCTCCATAAGTGTCCTGCTCTGCCCCTATAGAACGCAGTGCATCTGAGCATGACTGTCTGAAGAGCGTGGTCTCATGCAATAAAGATTTCCTCGCATTTCATTCTGAAGTCGATGTATTGGATAGCCTGGAAACAGAAGAGAAGTTTCCCAAAATTATGTGGAAGGTTCTCTTGGAGCTTCTGATGCAAACAACCAGACACATTATTCTTTTGAGTGATACCCAGGAGCTGACTTTAAAATTCTTGGTATCCATCATTAATTGCAAGGAATGAAAACGTGCCATGACCAAAACCACTAAAATTGTGGTGAGCTTTTTCTCTCTCAATATCAGACTGTTAAGACAGTAAGCCATCCAGGATTTTTTTTTGCCTCATTATTCTTATAACTGGAAAGAATATGATCCTAATCAGTTTTGGGTTGAGGTTTTTTTCATATTTTCCAATTGAGAAGAAAGGAAATAAACTGGCAGGTGATATTTTTCTGTTCCTGTGTTTCCCAATGTAGCTGCTCATTTTTTATAACTCAGGAATTTTATATCTGGGTTGAGAAGCTCTGTTTTGGATTTCCATCATGCATGAGACAAAGTTTTTTTAAAAAAAATTTGCATTCCAGGCATTCTTTTCAAGTTTGACTGCACCTCAGTTAGGTGGTGTTCAGAAAGATGACTAAACTTTGCCTCACAGGAACATTGGCACACACGCTGAGAAAATGGGAAGATTATCCAAGCCATATATTCCCCAAGCATGGACTCTGACATTGTTGTACTTGTGAAACTGCTTCACAGCTCCTTTTTTTGCAAGAAGAAGTAGAGGAGAGATCAGTTGCCTGCTAGAATGAGCCTTCCATCCCTGCAGTGGCTGCAGGGGGGAGAGATTACTGGGTCTGTAGTGTAATCCACCTACCTGAATTGCCACTTTGAACCAAACCAAATCAAATCTACAGTAAATCCATGTGGAGTAATCTTTGTGGTAAAGCCACTGTCAGGTAGAAGGACTACAGGTAGACTGAAAAAAAAGTTGAGTCCATTTGGAAGGTTACAGTTGAGTATTTTCTATATATGAGTATTGGATGTCGAAGCAGTTTGGAGCTGTATTTTTTCGTTCCCTTTCCATGACAATAAATAGAGAAAAACCCTCCTTTAGCTTAGTAATGGAATTTATCTGTAAGTATTGAGTTTATAAGCATTTTAGAAAAAACTTTTATTGGTTAATATAACTGCATGAATATGTACAACCTAGAGAAAAGCATATGTTTTAAGTTGCTAACAGAAGACTAAGAAGGTATGAGTACTAGGAAAAGGAAAGACATCTTAAATGACCTGTCTTGATTTTATTCATAACAGACTGAGTGCCAAATTAAAATTCTGCATAGTGTTATTAAGAACAAAAGCCATTATTGTTTGTAAGTTTGTGAAACGGATTCAATAACACAGCTCAGGATCTAGTTGTAATGACCCAGGAGACCACTTCCAGCTCTGTGCCCCTGTGGCTAATATTTAAAAGGCAGAGATACAGCGGAGTTTAATGGATTTTTTCAGCTACCTGGAAAAAAGATAGCTCTACTTCATAAAAGGAATGCTGTTGATAACTCAGTATACTGAGATATGTGTATACTGACTGTGAAAGGCCTTTAACCTGGCAGTGAATCATCCATCACTGATTGTTGCATCTAATTAGCAAAGTCAAGATGTTTTGCTCAACACCCTCTAATTTGGCAAGAATCAAACATCTTGGATTTGTCATACAATACTCAACCACTCCTCTGAACTTGACTACGGTCAAGTGTGTGAAGTTCTTTGTTTTTCTTCTGTGAAAAGTAGGGGAAATTGTTCTGCCATTTTGTAAACTGTTCATTTCTTATTTTTGAGTATAAATTAGAAGAATCTTCATGAAAAACTGAGCACTCTGGAAATCACACTGTGTGCCTGGTGGAAGGAATGGCAATGGATATAGTTAAATGATGAGAAAAAACATGTTCTTCTGGATTTTGTGATGTACTTATCTCAAATTCAAAGATGAGGCAAATATCAACCTCATTTGTTCAGCATACAAATTGTTCGACAGCTCAAGACCAGGAACTAAGGGTATGTTTAGAGCATCAATGTTCTTTTAACACAGAAGATTTAATTTTTTTTAAAATATAACCTTATTGTTTTTTCATGCTATTAGGCCCCACAGTCTAGTAATTGAAGAGAGATCAAAATTAGAAATTTTCACTTTGCAGGAATAGACCAATTTCAGCAGGAGATTTTATTCTGAATTTAAACTGAAATACTTATTTTTCACCAAATATGTTTGCAAACATGTTTTTGAGTAACTTGAATTACTATACTCAGACATTTTCTCTTCTCCTTTTCATTGAGATGTTATATAGCAAACATTTTAACAGAATTAAAAAAACCTCTTAGCTAAAAAAAAAATAACAGCTGCCATAAAAAGTTGTGATTTTAACCAGATTAGTATTTTCTCAGAAATACATCCTGCTAGATGATATTTGATTGTTTCAGTTGTTATTAAGGAGAATAAGGTAATTTTGATGAATGGCTAGATATAGACAGAGGAAGGTTTTGATTTCACTCCAGTGATGTAGATAACCTGTAGCAGAGTACTAATGAAACCTGGGCTTCTTTGGTAGTAAAATTGCAGTCTGCATAAAGAGCTAGTTATGTTTCATCTTTTGCTTGGTTCTTCTTGTTCTTTTCCTCTATTTTATGTGAAATGGTGTGATGAAAAATCTGAAATATTTTAAAAGAGTTACGTGTATCATGGAGGCAGTGTGGAATATATAAACAAATTGAATGTTAATTAAAAAGATTAATTTATATCTTGTTAACAGTCCTTCGATTCAGTACCAGTAGTTAATTTAATCATAGGCATAGATTATAAAAGGAATTGAGCCTGAAGCTTTTGTACTGAGTTCATTTAAAAGCCAATTTTTATGGACTGTCCTTTCTGTGAGCAGTTGCAGACTGCTTTAAAAAGTGAACATGGCAGAACCAACAGTTGCCTCAAATAGAAGGAGGTCCCTGCTGCCTTCTGCCTTGACACACAGGTCCTCTGCCTGCTATCACACCAGAGCATCCTCACTGGGAGAAGCTGCTGCAGAGACCACTGCATGCTCTGGGGATATAAGGGCTGGGCCAGGCCCTACATCAAAGAGTGATTTGAGGCATCATTCAGATTTTGGAAGCAAACAGCCTCAGACCCTGGTCTGCTTAAGACTTGCTGTACAACCCAAATACAGCACTTTGCTTGATGTGAGCCTGGGTGCCAAAACCCTTCTCTCCAGCTCAAAACTTCAGGTAGTCCCCACCCACAGTTGCCATGGCACAAAAATACCCTCACCAAAATTAAGCAGCTTACAATACCATTGCTGGGAGAGAGCTGGGAATGAGGCTGGAACAAGAAGAGGACTATCTTCCTCCTAAAGTGCAATGGTAGATTTCCCTGTACAGTTTAGTGTTTTCAGCCTCAGAAGAAGAAAGTCAGTGTGAGAAATCATTTGTTTGGTTTTGGAAAGATATGACTCCTACAATACCACATGATGGCCCAGAGATCTTCAGCTGGTGAAAATAATTACTGCTAAGCTGATGTCAAAGGAGCAGCAGCACTAATTTACACCAGCTGAGGCCAGGGGACAGGCCAGGATGAGGGCAGAGGGTTGAAAAGTACAAATGAGCTCTTGGAAGACAACCCTTTCATTTTCACTGAAGTAGAACTACATTTAATTTGCCAGTTTGTATAGAGAGTAGTTATCAAGTTTATTTATAATGATATAAATTTATCAAAGAGAAGTTTTTTTAGATTGTCTGTTTTCTATTTGTAATAGATGTGAAAAATAAGCTGTGGAAGTGAAAGATGTTGCTCTATGACACATTGAATTTTTATGCTAGAATATTATCAAATAACAAACACATAGGCATTACTTGTCTGGATTAATATTATCATATACCATCTATAACTTTATAATGTGTTAATTTACAAACACAGATCAGCTAGCTCTTTAGCACTGATTAATTATCCTACAGGAAGCGAATAACCTGATCTTCTTATGCACTATTAATTTCTGTTGAAATTAGAAAATTGTGGTCTAATCATTTTCAAGAATAACCTCCAGCATTCTTTTTGAGAAATTCACAGTCCATGGAATAGACAGTGGACTCCTCAGTGGATTAAAAACCAGCTGGATAGCCAGGCCCAAAGAGTTGTGATGAACGGAGTTAAATCCACCTGGTGACCAGTCACAGGTAGTGTCCCCCAGGGTTCAGGACTGGAGGCAGTTCTGTTTTGTACTTCTATCAGCTGTTTGGATGAGGTGATCAAGTGTACCCTCAGCAAGTTGCAGACAACACTAAATTGAGCAGGAGTGTTGATCTGCTTGAGGGTAGCAAGGCACTGCAGAAATGTCTGGAGAGGTCAGATCGATGGGCTGAGGTCAATGGTATGAGGTCCGGGTCCTGCACTTTGGTTGCAATAACTGCAAGCAATGCTACAAGTTTACCCAGTGGAGAAGGATCTGGTAGTAATAGTGGATGGCCAGCTCAAGTTGAGCCAACAGTGTGCTCAGCTGGCCAAGAAAGCCAACAGCACCCTGGCCTGTATCAAAAACAACGGGTCCAGAAGGAGGAGGGAAGTGATTGTGCTCCTGTACTCAGCCCTGGTGAGGCCACAGCCTGAGTATTGTGTTCAGTTCTGGGCACCACAGTATAAAAAAAAACATTGAGGTCCTGGAGCATGTCCAGAGTAAAGCTATGAGGCTGGTGATGGGTTTGGAGAGCATACAAGGAGCAACTGAGGGAACTGGGGTTATTTAGTCTGAAGAGAAGGCTTAGGGAAGATCTTATTGCTCTCTACAGCTACCTGGAGGGAAGCTGTAGAGAAGCTGGTGTTGGCGTCTTCTCCAAAGTAACTAGAGATAGGAAGAGAGGAAGTAGGTTTAAGTTGTGCCAGGGGAGGTTTATGTTAGATATTAAGAAAAAATTATTTACTGAAAGAGTGGCGAGGCATTGGAATGGGCTGCACAGGGAGGTGGTGGAGCTTCTATCCCTGGAGCGGAGGTGTTCAAGAAGGGTTTATATCACAGAATCACAGAACTATTGAGGCTGGAAAAGACCTCTGAGATCATCAAGTACAGTGGCACTTTAGGTTATGGTTTAGTGGTTGTAGTAGTCAGATTATGGTTGGACTCGGTGATCTTGAAGATCTTTTCCGACCTTAATGATTCCATGATTCTATGGTTCTATGGTACTGCCTAGACTGATACAAAGATGGAACACTTCTCCTATGAAAACAGACTTAGAAAGTTGGGTTTTTTCAGCCTGGAGAAGAGACAGCTCAGGGGAGACTTTTTAGTGGCCTCCCAGTACCTGAAGGGGGTCTACAGGAAAGCTGGGGAGGGACTATAAACAGTGGCATGTATCAATAGGACAAGGGGTAATGGCTTTAAACTGGAAGAGTATAGATTTAGGTTAGACATTAGGAAGTTCTTCACTATGAGTATGAGACACTGTAACAGGTTCCTCAGAGAAGCTATGAATGTTCCATCTCTGGAAGTGTTCAGGGCCAGGCTGGATGTGGCTTTGAGCAACAAGGTCTAGTGGGAAGTGTCCCTGCACATTCCATGGGTTGGTACTAGATGATCTTTAAGGTCCTTTCCAACCCAAACCATTCTATGGTATGTTTCCATGATTAACCATTGTAGCTGGAGATACTACAGTTACCAATGCTGTGGGACTGACAGTGAATCCTGGACGAATTTCTTATTGTAGCCTCCTTCAGCTGAGCAATGTGCACTGCCCAAGGACCATCTTCCAAGGTCTCAATTGCCCTCATCCTGCAGTTCCAATTTTCCTGTCATAAGTCTTTCAGAGCTTTTACTATCTCAGGCCTTGTATAGGGTTTTGCTGAAGGGTTCCTTAGTTTGAGAGGAATCTCTACGCAAATTACTCAGTAGCCGAAGTTATTTCATCAAAACATTTGGGGTTGTTTTTTTTTTGTTGTTCTTGTTGGTTGTTTGGTTTTTTGTTTGTTTTTGTTTTGTTTTTTTTCTGAGTGCAGTAAGATGACTTTTGAGAACTGGAAATGTCCACAGATGTGAGATCCTTTCTCAAATGCATTTTTTCCAGAGATTTTTCTGATCAAATAAGACAAGCCAGTATGCTTTTCAATGCCAACACTCAAGGGGACTATGAATACTATCAACACCCACCAAAATATAGGTCAGCTTCAACTGAGCTACACCTGTCCTAACTGCAGGAAGGCAACTGAACTCAGGTTTTCTGCATTTCCTCTGAATTCCTCAATCTGTGCCCCTCGGAGGATGCAGTAGGAGTTATCAGGGCTCCTGAGCAAGCCAGGTTCAGGGCAATTGCCAAAAACTCTCCAAGAGTAGTTTTTTAATAAAGGCAATTTTACTAAAATCTACTGAGCTAAATGTTGTGCAAGTATCAGCTTCTCTAAGCTCCTGGATTTTCCTGCATTGGTGGGACTTTTTCTCCTGTGAGGATGGTAAGTGAGCTCTTGTATATTTCTCCCCATTATTGAGGCTTCTTTGCTGCATTTGTTACCTGTAAGGGAAATGGCTGAAAATCTGCACTTCAAAGTTTAGAGAGGATTTGAAGCTAGGAAATGTCATTCCCTTTTCCTTTCTGAGATTTTTGTTGTTGTTGCAACAGAGTAACTTTTCTCTTTCTCTTGAAATAGCCACCAATTGAGATTATGCAAGTATCATAAGAAAATGGAGGGGCTTTCTAAGCTTATCAAGGTGGCCCTAGATGTAATAGTAGGTAGATCTGCGCTGAGAATGATTTTGTTTCTTGGATATAGTTGGGTATGTCTTTTTGGTTTTATGTCTTGGTGTGGCATAATTTTGTTTGCGTTATTGGTTCTTGGTTGGGGTTTGTTGGCTGTTTTTTGGGGGTTTTTTTTGTTTTGTTTTGTTTATTTTCCCCCATAAATGTGTATATGTGTATCAGAGAACATTATAATGTGTATCACAAGTAAAACGTAATTGTATTAGCCTGCTAAGATTTTATGCTCTTTTGAACCCTGTAATCATCCCTGGAGGTATTTAAAAGATGTCTACATGTGTTGCTTATGGAAAAGTTTATTGGTGAGCTTGGCAGTATGCTGGGTTGGACTTGATGATCTTAAAGGTGTTTTCCAACAAAAACAGTAACATTATTTTAAATAGTCTGCTCTTCAACCTACTTCTTATGACAATCTGACTTTCCTATTTTCAGTAAGAGGAAAAAAAATGAATTGTGTATTTGAAAGACTTCTCGCACAACTTTTCAAAATTATTTTGTCTAATGTTCTTACTGCTCTCTTTAAAACATGATAGAGCAAAACCAATAGGTACTGACAGCTGTTATACCACCATTATGCCTCTTGCATGTAAAACATCAGGCTTGCACAAAAAAGTTACAGGCTAATAACGTGCTCTGTGCATAATGTGCGTCTAGATAATGGGAGTGCCCTATTGCATGCTTTCATACATTAATGCTTTCCTTGCTGTGGATGGTTCTCAGAAGATTTTTAGTATTTAAATATTTGGTGTTTGAGCAGTTTGTATCTCTTTTCTTTATCCAACATCCATGCTATTAATTTCAGAAAATTAATGTTCTGTATTTATTTCAGGTTCAGTGGGGTTTTTTTAATCTAGGATCCCAATGCTTCCCAAACATTAATAATTGTTCTCATATCAGTTACCCTATTTAGACAAAAAAAAAATTATTATTATAACAAGTAACTTTAAATTATTATATAAAAATCACTAGCTGAGGAGAAAGGACTGTGCTGGGTAAACATATCTCTGACTTATTTTCATAGAACTAACAACTGGGATGTATTTCCTATGAACTAGACATTGTGTATTCTATTTAAAATCACTTGTTTCCAACGGATGGTTCTAATCCACATCCCTTTTTTTTTTTTCTAATCCTTGTGTTTTGACACAAGGTAAAATCTTGTCATATATAATTTTATCTGTCCCTCATTATGTTTATATGACTTTCAAAAACATAATATTGAAGTTTTCTCTGTCAGGTTATTTGTATCTGCTACCTGAATGGATGAACATTATGATATTGTGGCAACCAATGACGTTTGGCATTAATTGTGTAAGTTCCAATGACAATCAGAATTGCCATGTATCAGTCATGCTTACTGAAAATCACATTTGGTTGACAGGAAGTTTTTTATCTCTACAAAGTATGTCTATGTTCCTGTTCATTGGTGTAAGAGTCACATGTTTAGGACAGTGATGCTCAAGAAATGAAAGTTTTTGATAAAACTGGAAAGTAAGAGATTTATTCATTTCAGTCAGGCAATGTGTATAACTGCACAATGATTTTTTGGTGTGTTTTTTCCAACTGTCTGGATTAAAGCTAGTTCAGAAATGTTTGCATTGTAACAGCTACCTAGTTGGCTTTGCATGTGTGCATGTGGAAAGGAGAAGACACAGAGGAATAACCCCTTGAGTCCAGAGTCTGAAGGAAAATATGTGTGTTCCTTAACTTGGAAAAATGCTATGCTTTCAGGATAAAAAATGTTCAGCTCTGACACCTTTTGTTCTTCCCTTGTGTTAGAGTGCTGGCACTCTAACTCTCCATGGGACTGCTGTGATCTGAATTAAGTTTTTTTCAAAATAATAATTTAGTAGTTTTCTTTGTTCAGACTGCTTTTGTTTTATGGTTCACAGTGCACTCCCAGAAATACTGTTCCAGTGTAAGAGAGGCTGGATTCACAGAACACACATGAAAGTGAACAACCTGGCTGAGGAAGCATGTGCAGCCAAGAAGGTTGTAACTTCATGGGTGGTCTAGGCAAATGCTCTGTGTTGCCTCCTTGTACCCTAAAGTAGATCCTTTGCAAAGGAACTGCCAAGTCGGAGGCACATAATATTTTGGAAGGGAAGCTGCTTAAAGGAAGCACTTCTGCTAAACCTAGGCAGTACTTGGCTTCCATCTGTGTTGGTTTGGTTAGCTTTTGGTATCTGGTTTGGTGAATGTGAGTGTGGCAGCCACTCACTCAAGAGCAACCCCCTCAAAGAGGACCAGAAATTTGTACTACCCCATCATTTTCCTTTTGTATCTGTCAAATTCTGCAGTGATGAGGTTTTGGTTTAAAATCCTGTTGCTCCCAAGCCAGGGTGAAGGAGCCAGTAAAATGTGCCTCCCTTAATACCAGGTATCAAGTGAATCCTGATTCCTTCTCCTAAATTGGTTGTGCCACCTGCTATCAGGGTTGACTCTGTTATAGAACTTATTCCCTGCTTGTCCCTACTTATGAACTGCTTGTCATTTCCACAGGAACATCACAACTTTCAGTTTAGTCTAGAGTAAAAGCCTTTGCAATGAGAAACTTTATATTTCCCAGAACAAGTTCACACTTTCAGAGAAGAATCCTGTCTCTATGTCTGGTGCTTTGGTTTTAGCTGAAGATATGTGATACTGAATCCCCAACATATTGCTTCTTGCTTTTGCCTTGCTTGACATTGATTTGGCATTTTCCTAGGCCAAGGAGGCAAAATTTTTTAATTACTTTGAGCATATTTTGCTCCCTGAGGTCTTGATTTTTCTGATGAGCTGTGAGGTTCTTGTCTGAGTCTTTAGTTTTTTTCCTGTCTGTATGGATATTTAGGGATATTTCCTGGATTAATTTTATTTTAGCATAACTATATGGAATAACTGTACAAACCTAGGCTTCTGTGCTTAACAGCATCTGTCACTGTCAGAGCTACTTTGTACCAGTATGTTTTTGAGTTTCACACTGAGGTAAGCATATCTGATGGAAAACACTTTATGTAGATGGATGGTGAACTGCAAGCAAATTAAGAGTTGATATGAGCTGCCTTCCTGACAATAAACTATGTTAGTGTAAAAATATTCTTAGGTTTTTGCTTCTGACAGAACTTATGACTAGCACCTAAAGTTCTTTCTAGTTTGTATAACACTTACTACATCACTGCTCTGTTTCTTATTTGCAAATACCTCTTTTATTGTTAGAAGTCTGTTCAGATGCTGCACCATCCCCTTTAGATTGTGTTCATCAGTATTAACTATCACAGCAGCATACTCTCTTGACTTTGTTGATGCTAAAAAAAGAAAATATTTGTTCAAACTTTTTTTCCCTATTTATTTCCATGAGTATTCTGCTTTAAGCATACCTCACACGGTTTCTGCCTGGTTCCTAGCAAGAGCTGAAGGAGATATCTAGGAGGTCAGCTTTTTAATTGGTTGGTTACAAAGTTAGGTCAGAAGAAAGCTCCAGTAAACAGCTGAGGAAGAAAAAGGCCTCCTGACTATGACTGCGAAATACATTTTCCCGAAAGCAAATTCTGCAGGGGCACTGTGGTCAGGTGTCAAAAATGTTTACTGAATTATAGTTTTAGTTTCTTGCAGGGGGCAAGGAGGGAGTCGCATCTTGAATTTCTCTTGCTTATTCTTCTGATACAATTTTCCTCATGTGACAAACTCATTTATTGCAATAGTACTGATGAAAAACAGTCACAAGTCAGGTCACAAATGCATTGTACAGATACAGCATAAAATTTGTCCCAAAGGGTTTATTCGTTAAGCAAGCATTTTTATCTTTCTCATCTTCTCTCTTAGCTTTTAGGTCCACTGTCTGACATTTTGTCAAACAGGCAGCTCTCTGAGGTTGTTTCCAGTCAGTCCTCTGAAATATTTGTATTATAGTTTCATCTGAAAACTCTATATATAGAACAATGGAGCATTAATATATATGTAACAGGATAACATCTCAGCATAGTTTCAATAAGATAAGTCTTCACTCAGAACACAGATTGAAACAGGGTCATGAATTGGCACAGCTCTAATCCATTTGTAAAATGAAAATGAGAAATGGTCTGTTTGTGACGTTCTCATAAGACAAGTGAAGATTGTTATCCTGCTTGGCTCGTCTTGAGGGGCGGGGGACGTGTAATCTAGCAGCTGAATTAGAATGACCTTGGTCTGCGAAAAGGCATTTTTGTTAACAAATTTGCAAGTGCTCGCAGTTTCCATTTTCATCCTTTCTCATTCCTATTCCATCCCTCTAAATTGATCAACGCTTTGTGTCAGGCAGACTGTGAATCTGTCTGCAGTACGTGCTTCATGCCCTCAGGTGAATCCTGCAGAGTACATTTTTCCCCAACACCCCTCCCAGGCCACATGAAATTAGGCAGATAATCTCTCTGTTTCTTTGGACACTATTATCAGATGTCCTGGTGCTCTTGTAACTTAAAGTGTTTGGTTTGAGGGGCAGAGGAGGTGATGGCTTTTTTTTGTGTCTCTTTTTTGTTTGGGTTTGGTTTTTTTTCATTAGTAAACCATACTGTGTTTTCTCTTGCTGGTACATGAAGGTTGATTCTCAGTTCATTTGGGGAGAAAGCTGCTAGAAATTAAGTGAGTATTGTATCATTGCTGAAATCAATAGCACTAAGGTAGCTTGCAGCACATGAAAGTCTGTCTCGCGGTTTAAAATAATGTAGTGAGTAATAATTATTTCAAGATAATTCAGTATCTCCTTCCAGTTAACAAAGGTAGTTGTCCTTTTTTAAAAGGTTGTACTGCTCTAAACTAACTACTGCAATACAAAATGGAAACCATTTCTATATGTATCTCATTTTCACCGTTAAAATATCTTCATTTTTTAATGAAATGCTTTCTATAAACACTAATTTTTAGCATAATATTAATTTTTAGCAGTTATTAAGACAAAGGAGTACATTTGTGACATTATTAAAGCATCATCAATCTACAAATTAGTTACCTTATCTGTTCTCTATCTGCATAATCCCCATACTCCCGTAACCATGTTTACAAATCCAAATGAATATTATGCAGCCCAGATCTAATTAATTTTGGATTAGCCTTCCAGACACATGTAGTTCTGATCAAAACAATCTGTATTCTCTCTTTTCTGATTAGGATGAAGGCTGACCCCTGGAGTATTCTGTTTGTCAGGGGATGTGCTGGAACATGAGTATCAACAAGCAGGTTAATCCTTAGGCTGTCACTTTCTCCTGTGTACACAGCATCCTGTGTTTTGTTGATAGAAACCTTGGGGATCTAGGTAATGCCAGAGAGCAAATTAGTACTGTGTGGGGCTCAGGTGAGATGGATCTCTGACTAGACATTTAGGCATGATGTATAATGAAAATAATCTGCAGAAATGACTTCTCAAAAAGATTTGCCGTTCAACTGTGCTCTTCTTGAAGTCAAAGAAGCAATCTGAAGGTTGAAAGGAATTTCCTATTTGAAAGGAAAGATAAGCTGCATTAAATTTCAAAATAGGTAATGAGAAATTTAGATTATGGTGACTGGGTAATTTTTTTGGTTTTATGCATCCTCTGACAGGGGAGCTATCTGAGACTTCTGTTCAACATTCATGACACAATAAAAAGATCAATATGAAAAAAAAATATCTTCCCTCCCCACCTCCATAAGCCAAGATGGGTTTTGGAACAGGACACTTTAAGTCTCACAGTTAAATCCCTGAATCAGTTATAGTGTTTTGAAGTTCCATAATTTGTCTTTTGTTCTAAGATAACTTTGTCACAAACATCTTAAAATAATTCGTAGTAGACCTTCTTCTTAGCCATGCTCCCTCACAATTTAAAATAACCCTTAAGCACAAAATATTGCAGTCTTCAGGGTGTGTGTTCATCCTAAAGAAATTCAGTGGTTTGGCTGCATGTGATATCCTGCATATAGTCAGAGAGAGAAAGATTACAGGAGTCTGGCAGCCCTTAGGTGAAGATTTTGCCTCAGCAAGAACATGTGCTTAAACACTTCGACTTATTTTGTGCCTCAGAAATGCAGAGAGCTCCATGCCTATAAGTACTTCAATAAGTAGTGCAGCTCAGTAAGGAAGAGGAAACCACTTGGTGCTGGGGACCTGATGTTTCAACCTTTGCCTATTTCACAGGACTACTTCAGGCTAGCTGCAGTCTGGTCCTATGGTCTAATCATCCACTTGCAGTTGAATTGTATGAGATGTGATATTGAAATGGACCTTCTTGTTCACTTGATGCAAAAATAGATCCTGTTTGTGTGCTTTTAACTGCAAAATGTGAATCAAAATTCAGTAAGTGCAGAAGAGTAAGAGATTTGGTTTAAAAGTGTACTTCTAAGTCAAGTAAAATACTAAGGCAGATAAATGTAGCCTGTAAAGCTAGCAGATTACAAGATTGAATTTAATTCATGCGTTCTGTTGCAAGAAAAAAAATAGGAATAGTTTCAGTGCTTAATTTTTCTACAGTACCTGTATTCCCATAAAGGTTGCCTGATCTTATATATGACATGATGTCCAATCGCATGTAATGAAATACGGGCTAACAACAGAAATCAGTTGGAACTCTGTCTTAAGCCCTAAGCTGGTATCTGTCCTCCAGCTGTAACCTCAGTGAACCCATTATTCATTTCACACTATGTTAACAATCTGAAAGTAAATCCTGCTTTTGGTGCCATGTTTGAATAAGGAGAATTTTATATGGAGGGATGGGAGGAAGGCTGGATCCTCCACTTATTTGGCTGAGGATGCTGCTGGTATTTCTGAAGCTATCAATTTTTCCTTTGGGTGGGAATATTCTGTAATACAATAAACTTCTAAGGCAATAATGAATGTCCAGAGCTAGAAGTTCTTGTTGCTGCATTGAGTACTTTGACTTTGTTAATTTCTTGTGTGGTTTCCAGTCAGATCTTCACCCAAACAGGAGTACAGAGCCTCTCCTGTAATGAAAGCTTTCCCACAACACTGTGAAAAATATTTTTTCTTCTGGTGTGTAGGCATTTATGTTACAGCTGTTCAATTGAATGTAGGTTTTGGAAACTGAGGACAGCTTGGTGGCTTAAGACCTGGGTTTGTAGTACCACATCTGCCCTAGTTTATGTTCTGAGGTTGCTGCAGACATCTGTTCTTATCTTTACTTATCCCATCACCTAGACTTTCCTGGAAAGCTAAAATAAAGTATACCTGTTTTCCTTTTTTAGTGAGGCTGAAAGTTTAACAAACCTTCTGATAAAGTGAAGGCAGTTTACTTGTCTACCTTACAAAAACTAACCTTTGCCTTTCCTGTTGAAATTAGATTTGTCTGTCTGCAATTCCTGTCATTGGTCTTGCTATTTACCTCTTTGTGAGACTGAAACCCTGTGCCTTGCTATTGTTCTTGCACATCTTGGTAGCAACATACACAGATTGAGTCACCTTTTTTATCTATCCCTAACAACTTTCATATATTGAGTTCCTTGAGCTTTATGTTATAAGGCTTATTTTCTAGGATCTCATTTTGATGCTTGTGTGTACCCATGCTGTTCTTGACCTGCAGCTGCCCACATTGTATGCAGTGCATTTGTAAAGACCTGATACTGTGTGCAGAGGCAAAGATGGTGCCCTTGTTTTCCTTTGCTTTTCTAGACATATAAAAGTTGCATTAGATTGACTGTTAGCATAAAGTCACCTTCCAACATGAGTGGCCTGCAAAGAAGTTTCCTTGGAAGGCTAGTATTCCAAACAGAAACTCAATTTCTTTGTTTCTCAGAAATGTTTATAGCCACAGGGTAGGATAGAATATGTATATAATGAATATTTTTTGAATATGGGTGCAGATTAAACTTTGGTTTTTCTTCCCCATCTCCCATCAAAGCAGACTCATTATCACTCACCCGTATTCCCTCAGAGCACAAAACTCATTCACTTTGATTTTGGGTCACCCAGAGCATCACAGCTACTGGCATGAGCTTCTTACTAGATCATGGTGACAGTGTCAGTGATTAAATGGCTTTTCCCCTTTCTATGCCCTGAGGTACCATGCTTCTAGATCACTGTCAGGTTTTATACCATTTTCCCAGTTACACAGAATTTATCGTGACAAGTCAGCTTTATTTATCTATCATTGAAAACGCTATTGAGCTGCCTTTCACTTTTAGGCTTCTCTTTAATGAGTTATTCTCCAATGGTGGAAACTAACTGATTAAGCTCGTGTTACAGATAGTTTTGATTGGAGATACATCAGGGCATGTGTCAAGTGAGACATTGTAGGTCTTTCTATACTTCAATCAGTTTTAGCTTTTGTTAAATATACAAAAGCATCTGGTAGCTGAGATGCTTCTCATTTCTGAAAAAATAATTTACCTTTTCTAACAAGGGGAGTTACAGTAGCTACAGGATGCAGTGTGCTTTTGGTAAATAAATGCAAATCTGCATCTATTTGTATGCTGCCAAAACTGATTAAGAAACAGAGATGCCTAAATACCTGGGGGGAAAATATTGGCTCTAAGGACCAGCTGCTGCAAATATTGGACTTAATTCTGTCTGTGTGATCAGCATTACTTGGAGTTTAATAGACATGTTAGCAAAGGTAAAAGTGAGAGTAAATCTTAAGAAACAAGTTTATGTGTGGACCTCAATGGAAATCAGATGAATGTGGTAATATACAAAAGAATGTGACCCTCAAAATTGTTCGATGATGGAGCTGGGTTTGGATTGTTTTCTCCTTTAGGGTGGAACCTGGAATCACTTTTTGATTAGGAGAAATAAGAAGGAAGGGGGGGAGGGGGAAGAGGCTTCAAAAGTAGTTTAAAGATCAAAAGGTGAGCAAAATAATTCCAAATTGATCTCCATTGTGTAAAATTCTTATTTTCCTGTGCTGTTGCTTGAGCTATCATTGGATGGAGTGGTTGAAAGAATTTTTTAGGGACTGTAGTACTCACGTGTATTGTCTTCCTATTCACCCTGCCCCCAAAGTAAACTGAACGAAAAGCTTTTTATAACTAACAATTTCTTATGATCTTGGGAAAGTAAGGTCTGCAGATATTTTCACTAATGTGATGATATTTGGATTTTTCAGTATTCAGACTGTCTTTGTGGTCTCTAAGAACAACTTGCCAAGAGCCGGATCCATTGCGCTAGACACCATATGGTAATATTACTGTGGGATTGTCAATTCCTCACTAAACAACTATGACTTGCATCTTTCTCTCCAATAAACTGACTGTCTCAATACATCTGTCTATCTGAATCTTGACTTCAGGCAGCAGACTAACAAAAGCATGAAAGAAATTAATGAGAGGAATTAACGTTAAGTGTGAACTAGCAAATATGTACAAAGGACAGACTGGGAAGGAAAAAAATCATCAGGAATTGATGCTGTGACAACTCCTCTTTTAGTCTGAAAAAAACAACCCATAGAGGAGATTAATTACATTGTTAAGTAGTCCAACTTCAAGTAGCTAAAAACCCAGAGGGCTCAATTCATCTTTCTATTTTGTCTTTAGAAGTGAGTGTGAAATGATATTGCAAGATATGAAACACTGATGGATGGGATTGAGTCCTATATCTGAATGATTATGATGCTGTAAATCTGTGCTGTTCTATTGACCTTGGTATAACATCATTTCATGGCAGCTGAGAATTTGGGCCCTAGTTGAAGTTATATAATCTTTCTCAAGAGAACAACTTGCATTACTCTAAGAGACTGAACAAAAATCTGAAATCGAGACAGGGAAAAGAATTAAATATCTTTGTATATAGAACACAAAGGTAAACTAATGTGTCATGATGGGAAGGAACATGTGCTGCTTCCTGTAAAAAAGTAGAGTCACATTCCCACTGTTTATTTTATGTATGACAGAATACATATTTAACCAATTTTTTTGACCAAGGTTAATAAAGGATTTACCCCAGCGGTTTAAATTTCTTTACAGAAATGCACAGAACTCCAGGAAAAATACCACTTGAGTCAGGGGAGCCCTAGGTGGTAGTGATGAACATTGTCTAGTTTAATTGCTGAGTGGGGCTGAGGGCTTTGACTTCAGAAAGAAGAACTTTCTGAATGTATAAATAGCTTGCACATACCCAGACAAGTTACAGAGTATGTTTGGTAATATGTTAATCATGATAAGACTTGGCTCATCCCTACTTTAATTAAAGACTAAGTACAAGAAGTATTTAGTTTCAAGGGGATCATAAAAAGTGATTTTTTTTTTTTATTTTTTTTCTGAAGAACACAATGACTCATTTTTCAGGACTCCTGATGTCTGAAATCATGCAGAGTAAACTACAATAAAGAACTGGTACAGTACAGTAAGAGAACTTTTCTTACTTTTAGATTGTATTTTATGGTACCTGCTTCCCCCTCTGCATTTCATAGGAGCCTGGAAGTTAGAAACTGGCTTCTTTTAATGAAAATTATCTGAAGTCAGCAGAAGCTTCCTTATTTAATGTGAACCTAGGCCTTAAATAGAAGGGTTACTCTTTGGGTGCAACCTCAAAATGAATGAGATTCTGGGGATGGTGTGGATGAGCTTCACTCTTTGGCATTATCTCTAGGGCTTGTGTACCTCTGTTCTCAGAACAATGCCCCACACTGCAGGGGGGGGGGAAAAAAAAAAAAAAAAAAAAAAAAAAAAAGTGTTATGAGCTACAGCCCTTCCTTCTATCCATAGAAAAGTGGAAGCATTTGAGCATTTGCCCCAGGTGTATTATTGTGGTCAAGGAGCAGGAAAGAAGGCTAGTATGCCCTGAAAAGCAGGAAGCCAGGAGGAGGTCAAGATATTTAAGCCTTCTTTACTCCTCTTTCTCTATGTGATGCAAAGGAAGATAGGAGGACTATGTTTTTGTTTCAGTGATTTAGTCTTTTATAGAATGGCTATTTGGTCTTCCCGGGCATTTGGACCAGGAGTGAAGACTGTGCCTGCCTTTCTGCCTTTGCTGGTCAGAGTAGTTACGTTGAGGCAGGGTGCACAGGAAGACAAGTTGAGTCACAGTGGTGAAGAATGTCCAAAGCAGAGATAGAGGACTGCTTGGAAGAGGGCTTCTTCCATATTCTTACATAAAATATAAATTTAAATAACACTTTTTAATATCGGAGGGAGTTGAACTAGTCATTCCCCACAAGAAAAGGCAAGGCTTTTTGAACAGTCTCATGGGAATATAGCTTGTTCTTGCTGTCTAAGAAGAGAAGGATGAAAAGACAGTAACATCAAAATATTCCAGTCCCTGATGAATCTCTGTCATTCTGGTTATACCAGACAGATACTGACTTTTTTATTTTGCAATCATAATAAAATGTGCTGGGGTTGCAGAAGGCTTACAGCTGCTGCCGTCTCATGAACAACTTTGTTATGTTTTCATTTGAAGCAGTTCATCACTACACCAGAGGAGATTCCTCCTCCCCTGCAGTGCTATCACATTCTATAAAGACCATTTCTCTCCCCTTCTTCTGAACTACACAAGGACATTAGCATGAAAACGAGGACTTTGTTTCTTAAGTGTTCATCCATTCCTCTAGCTTATCCTCCCACCTGAAGTCCTCATCTGTGGCTTCAATGAGTTGCAGTGGAAATTGGTTTGATGAGCCTGTTTAAGTGCAATCCACTTACATATTATATGCAATAATATCTCTATAATTATAGACCTTCCCTTATTATTATAATATCTTTTAACACTTTTGAAGTTCCCTCAGTCTCATAATTCAGTTTCATTGACCAGAAGACAAAGAAATTCACCAGCTGCAGAGTTAAAATCACGATGCTGTTGGCTTTAATCTCTCTTTTAATCATTAAAATATAAATTAGTACTTGTAATCATTACTTCACAAACAGCTTTCTCTTCTGAGTCTTTCCCATCCTCTGTTCACAACTGCCACCTGCTTCTTCTGGTGGCCTGCCTTGCGTCAGGGAGGAGATTCCTTCCCAGTGTTTGTCAAGTGCAAGGGTGCAGGGCATTAGTGGCAAGAAATCACAGCAGAGAAGAGGAGTGAATGTGAGCCAGATCAAATGAGCAGGTCAAAGAGTCAGAACGTCTCTGCAAAAAGACACTCATTTTAGTATCTCAGTTTTTAGCAAGGGTTTGCATTTAGGTAAGATGTAAGCAAAGCCCTTTGGAGCACTGCTGAAATTTTTAGTAATTTTTGACATGCACCACCCAAATGCTGTGTTTCCTTGCAGGAAGGACAGAAAGCAGGACAGTCCCTGAAAAGAGAACATTTGGCCTTTGAGAAAAAAATCTCTTGTACATTATGGCAGCTATTTTTGGCTATCACATGCCAATGGCTTAAATGAAGTATGTATGTCCAGACTGGAGGAAATATGTTTCTTTGGTGATGGTAAATATATTTTTTTCACATACATTTTTTCTAAGAGAAAATTTGTTCCATTTCTAACATAGTAAAATATGTAAATATATATTGCTTGGCTGCAGTTAACTGTTGCCTGAGATCCTATATCAAGAATGGCTGTTCTGTTTACAGCTGCATCTCCAAACCATCAATTAACAACCTTGGAGGAAAGGATACATATCTCTTAGTGGGCTGGTATACTCCAAACATCAGGATTTTGTATGTGTCTCTTAAGGCTCACAGCTCTGCAAACCAAAGCCTACTGAAGTCCATGGGGCTAATGCTGTTCACTGTGCTAGCACATCTGAATGATTAGGTATACCACTTAGGAAGACCCAAGAGAAAAGGCCTATGCTCATACAAAGGTGCAACTGGTGCTTAAGTGTGTGACAAGTCCAATTGACTCACTGTGACTTCTCAAGTGCTTAAAATTAAGCATTTGCTTGTGTACAGCTGCTAGTTCATTTTTAAAAACTTTTCTTGTGACAGTTTTGGCAACAGGAGAAAATAAATGTGTGCATAGTTCAGCTGTGTGAGGCAGAGGGGAAAAGTCAGAGACTCAGGGCAATTGACTCTTCTAGAAATGAAAAACAATGTGTGAAAGACCTTTACTGCTACCCATACAGCTCTGGCTAAAGAGAATGCTCTACTGAGCCACGAGAAAGGCTGATCTCAAGGAAAAGTCATGCAGCACATTCAACTTAATTGCGTTCCTTATGGAGTCCCCAAATGATGTGCAAAGGGATGAACATAATTAAGGAAGGGGCTCATCCTGTTGGCTAAAAGCTTAGAAAGTTGCTGTTACTTTCTTATGTTTATCATCTGAGCTCCTTTCCATATTTCCTAAATGCACAGGACAAAATTTAAAGCTTAAATCAATGGAAAGCATTCTGTGTCTAGATTTTGTGTATTCATTATTTTTTCCTCTCAGTCTGAACATGATATAGCTTGGTTCAAGGCCAAGCCCTAAAACAAAGCCCCTTTTAATATTATTACTATTATTTTAAAAATACAGGATAAAGAAAATTATCTCTACATGATATTGTTCAGGCTACATGAATTGGACACGTGAAGCTGTGGCTCCATTGAAAACAGATTTTTCCTCAAATAAATGCGGAGGAAGCAATTTTTCATTCTGCCAGGATATTTATAACATCTCTAAAAATACTTTTCCTAATTTTGACAGTACTAAGAGAATCTTGGTTTCTTTTACCATGAAGAAAAACTGGCTGTAGATAACTTGTGTTGTCCTAAAATGATATCCAGAAATCTATTTCTTCATCTTATATTTCAATAAGTACAGAACTGGAAAGGAACAACAGAAAGAAGCCACAGGAGATGTACTTGGATATTTGAGCATAACCTCAGTAAAGAAGACTCGGTGTCATTTATCTGATCTTGAATACTGTAAAGCTAAGAACAAATGACTTAAAAGGGAACCCAAAGTGTTTTTTCTTACACAACGGGGACATCATACAAAGTGGCATGGCTGCTTATGCCTGGCAGCAAAGTAAACAAACCTTCTGCCAAAGGGAAGAGGAAAATTCAAGAAGTGGGTGGATTCATAATGTCCCTGGTAAAGACGTGGTGTAGCTGTAGCACTGCACTTTTAAAGACCCAAGTTCTGCCCCCCCAGTCCCAGGCTGGGAATGCCCCAGCCTTTCTTGTTGGTCCAGCATTGCCACTGCTATCTTCCATTCAGGACCAGTGCCCTGCTGCTAAGATGTCTCCTGTCTTAGCCAAGTCACCCATGCAAGAGGCACCTATTACTGATGAAGAGGTTCAGCTCACTTCTTATATAATATAAAGGCTGTGTTTATGATGCTTGCTGTAAACAAAGTTTTGAGGCCCATAGAGTTATTTTTAAAAAGGGAGAGTGTGACACTGCCCTCTATGAGGTGAGAGTTCACACAAAATTGTGGGAGAATTCCAATCATCCTTAGCAACCCATGACCAGCAGTGCTCCCTTTGCAGAGGTCATATAAAGATTTAGTAGCTTCTTAGGGCCACCAGAGGATGTGACTTGGCATAGTGTGCTATGATCAAAAGGTGTCTAGCTGAGCAAGATCTCCAGCCCCTCTTGTGTAAATGGTGAGCTGTCCAATACCAAAGAATGTTTCTTAGTTGGGTGGTGGAGTACAGGGCCAGGCTACTGGGAAGTGCCCTTTGTGCAGGCGACAAGATCAGTGATAATGAGGACATGCTCCTAGTAGTATTTACAGGAAAAGAACAACTGAGGAGGCCTGGTGTGAAACTAGTGCTTTGGGACAGCCACAGAGAAAATGTGTGTTTGGGAAGGTGGGCAGACAATTATGAAAAAAGAGTAAACCCAATCTAGACATCTTAAGGCTGCTGAGCTGTTTGAAGATTTGATTTATATTTATAGTCTGTCTTGGCAATATAGTATGAAGTAAGACCTGCGAGTGCTTTCATGGTTAAGTTTTACATCAGAAGTCCTTTTCAGACCCAAAGTTTTAACAGGATGCGGTTTAAGGTTAGATAAATGAAAAAACAAACAAAACACCAAAACCAAACATGCCAGCTCATTTAGCTACAAAGAATTCTTTTGGTTTTTTAATTTTGTTTTTCTCCTGCCCCTGTTCTGCAACTGATGTGCAGCTTTCACAGACTTTCCATAATTGTAAGCAGGATTGTGGTTCCTAATGAAGAAATTTGCCAGCCCCTTACTTGATATAAAAGTGCCTGGAGTGGGCAGAATTTCACAATGCAAAGTGTTTATTTCCAGAGTGCAAGCAGTAATTTTTGAAATTAAAAAAATTTTAAATTTAAAGTTGTTTAGATTTCTGAGAGTTTTTTCTAGATTTTCTCTACATTCTTCCTCCTCAGTATTTACTTTTCCCCTTATTTTTGTCTAAAATAAGAGTATAAAAATTAGCTGGAAGAAAGGATGAAAAAAAGGAGAGAGTTTAGAAGAAGAAAGAAGAGGCAAAGAAGAAGTATTGGCTTTGCCTCTCTCCGATTTTCACAACAAAAGTGAAAATATTTATGGAAGTAATGTATATTTTTCAATAAGGTTTTTTTGGGGTCTTTTTTTCACTGGACTAAGTAAGAAGTCAGGGCATCTAAGTTACTGCTGTCATTAATGTTCAATAGGAGCTGACCCAGACCTTTGTTTAAACAGATAGGGTAACTGCAAGGCAATGGGACTGATTTAAAAAGGACAATGACCTATGCAGTAGAAATCAGTGAAAGAACAATTTCTTATTGAAGAAGGTAAAACTAGGCGTGTGTCATGATTGTGCCTTTATTTCTATTTATTAGGAAAAATTTTTTTGAGCATTTAGACTTGTTCTACAACAACTACTCTTTTGCATCCTTTCCTTTTTAATTAGGTTTTCTTTCTACTTCATGGTATTACCATAAGAGAAAATTTCCCAACTTACTCTCCCATGCATCCCTCTTAAATACTGCGATGAGATAAATATACTTGAAAAAATGGGTGGATTTTAGGCTTGGTTTTGAGTGCAGCCCTGAGAAAAGGTAAATTGGTTGATTGAGTGAATGAAACTTTCATTTATATGGGGAGTAGGTATAGGGGGATTAATAATGGAAGAAGTTGTGTTAGAGGGTAGTTCATGGAATCACGAAATTGTGGAGGGAAGAAAGGAACTCTGGAGATACTCAAGCTCAATCCTTTACTCAAGGCAGGGTCAGCTGGAGCAGGTTGCTCAGTACCATGATTAAGTTTTCAGTATTTCAAAGGATGGACGTTTCACAGCCTTTCTAGTCAAATGGTGACAGTGTCTAGTACCTCTCAACCAAAATAAAACCAAACAAAAACCGAAAAACCCAAACAACTTCAAAACCAACAGAAAAACAAACAAAAAAACCCCACAGATTTTTCTTAAATTGTTTTTTGTACTTCATTTTGTGTCTGTTTCCTCTTTAAGTTGTCCTGGGCACTACTGAAAAGCTCTATTTTACTTGCACCCTCCTGTCAGACATTTATATATAATTGTAAGATTCCCCTGAGCCTTTTCAGAGCTTAAGGGTCCCAGTTGTCTCAACCTCTCCCTTGTATGTCAGATGTTCCTTAATTATCTTCACAGCCCTTTGCTTGACTCACTTCAATAAGTTGATTTCACTTTCACTTTCCACTATCCTTAGCAATCCTCCCCAGCAATTGAAATTTTGTGTCTGAAACAAAAGGTAATGCTGCAGTGGTGTCAAATAAGTATCACCACCCTCCCAAAGGAAGTAAGTGCCATACAGCCCACTTACATTTTGGTGTTAGGGCAATAAATATCCTTCTGCAAGAGCAACACACCTGCTTAGCCCCACTTGAAGGACAGCTTTCCTCTCCTTCTTGAGGCATTGCAGGTATTGTTCCATGCAGCGGGATACTGGAATACTTCCCAGTAATATCTAAGAATGTTGAATTGCAAAGTTGCCTTGGTTAGAAAAAAGGAAATGGATTTGACCATTGCCAAGTATACAACTCACATTTAATCACATGTTAGATGGGTGTAAAGTCCTGGGCTCCACGCATCTTTTGTGTTAATGTGTCAAATACCCTTAAACCAAAAAGAAGGAAAAAAGAGGAAAAAATATCAAACTGAAAGGAAAATACAGTGACCTTATACTTGAGCACATATTTCATTTAAAATTATTTTTACTTCCACATTTTTCTTTCGTTTGAAACAATACTTTTTCTTTATCCTTTAGATAGTTTACTTGTCTGCATATGCAAAAAAAAATGATGCTGCATGCTGACAGGTAGGATAGTTTGACAGCTGCTTGAGTCAACTATAGTATTCTTAAATCACATATATTGAGATTAAATTAGGTGTCACTGAGTTTTATGTTAATCTTAAACAAGAGCTGGATAATGCAAATGGAGAAGTCTGCACAAAATAATAAGTAGGATGTCATTACTTGCAAATAGCAGGATATGTTTTAACTTTGAAGCTTGTATTTAATGTTTTTAGACGTGGTAATGAATTGACGGTTATGTGGGATGTTTATTAACTTCACAGAGAGCAAAATTATCTCAATGAATAGTGAGAAACTGGTGAATAACTTGCTTCTGTCTTCAGTCAGCTCTCCATAGTAAAATAAAGATGCAACAGAGCAAAGGAAGTATTGACTGCAGATGGGTGGGTATACTTCTCTGAACACAGCATTGACTTCTATACATAAAAGAAGGTTCCTACCTTAGTCAAAGTATTCAAATGCTCTTACTTTGTACTAATCAGTTTTGACAGGTGTTTATAAGCCTGTTCTCTTCCACAGAAGTGTGGAGGGGGGAAATTCTAAAGAACTGACAACTAATCTTTTGAAATCTGAAACAAAATATCAAGTGGGTATGTTTGTTGTGTGTCAATGTATGATTTATACCTAAATTATGAACCAACACATATAGGCATTGGTAAGATAGAAGGAATTTTCGAAGCATGCTTTTTTCCAGCTGTCTGTAATATGGTGATTTATGAGAAAGGATGGATAAAGCTTGATTTAGAGTGAGGCTAGACACTGAAGTATGTTCAGGTTATGACAGATATTTCCTGTTATCTTTGTGAAGACCTTTACAATAACATGTTTCCATACCCTCCGAGGTCTGTTAGAACCTGCTTAATAGGTCTCAAGTGAAGTCCCAGACTCTGATTTCCTTCTGTGTTTTGCCTTCTGGGCCATGTTTAGGGAAAATTAGGTACAAGAGGGAGCAGGTGGTGCAGAACCTAGCAGCAAATGAGCTATAAACTTGAAGAGAACAATGTAGGTAAAAGCAATTAATTTTATATTGAAGTACACTACTCTTTCTGCTAATCATGGCTGCTCAGGTCCCACTGTGTAAAAGAAAAGAAGGATGATAGGCAGATATTTGTAATGTGATGAAAAAAATCCACTTAGTTTACAATTTAAAGGGTCTTATGTTAAAAGCTAAGGCCATTTAAATTCCAGCTTTAGGGGAACATTAACTTTTCCTCCTTAGAAAATGTATGTTAATAGAGGGCTTGGAGACTGGCTCAGGATGTGTTTGTCAGCCTAGTGCTGCGCCTAACCCACAAGCTTTTTTTTTCCTTCTTCAACTCTGAGCTTTGTGACTAAATTATGGTAAAATAAGAATCCCCATTTATTTGACTACGTTTCATTTACATCATGCATATGGTTATAAAAGTCATTAAGTTGGAGATTTAAAAGGTAGGTTATAGCTTGTAATTTTCTCTCAGTTTCATCAATTAAATAAGGCCCATTTCTGCTGTACTTGCTTCACTATGGTAGCAGAAAGTGAAGTTTTTCTTCACACACAGGACTAGTAGAAGCCCTGTCTGCTTATATGAACACAACACCTAGAAAGCTTGCTTCTGGATCTGTGTCCTCACCACTGCTTACCTCTGCTGTCTGAAGCAAGGCTAGAAACAAAGGGCACGTTTTGAAAGGAGTCCCTCTACAGCAGTAAAAAAATCACCCTTGTAATGAATAAGCAGTGGTGAAATGTAAACTGTTTAGAGTATCTAGATCAAGTCTAGGTGTCCCATGGGAGAACAGGGGAAGGAGAACAACTTCTAATTCAATCATAACTTTATGGCCTGGAAGGAGAAAATGCTGTATGAAATGATACACCATGCATTCAGAAAGGGTGGGATTATAGAAGGGTGATTTTCAGTTCGTTAGGCTGTTAAAAATCAGTGGAAGGGAGAAGTTCACCCAAGAGCTATTAAGAGAGGAATGAAGTCATTCAGAGTCATGGGGTTTACAAATAGGCCACAAGATGAAATTCCAAATTATTATGGAAAATAAGTGCATGTTTGCAATGACTGTGTTTATGTGGAAATCCTTTGCATTGGTTTGAATGTTTGTCTTGGAATCACTTGACCCCCAGAGGCAGTTTCCAAGAAAAAAGTTTGGAAGAATCATACAGATTTGGCCTGCTAAAGCTAGTTGAGTCAGAAGTTTGGATTTGTCACTCCCTTTTCTTGTATAAAGTCTGGGTGCAGCTGCTCAGAGGGGGTTGCTAGCCAGACCAAAGAGACTGGTAATTCTGAGCTGTTTCCTGCCTTGTCTTTTCTGCAGAAGATCTGATGCTTTGGCCTGTGTCGGAGCTGTTGTTTTCAATGATGTAAACTACTTGGGATAAGTATGGGAGGCTCGAACTGTCTAGCGGCTGCTCAGTCAATGAGTTTGTACCCAAGTGGCGGCTGAAAGAAAAATGGATTATGTCTCTAAATTCTCACAAGGGAATAGATTCTGAAATTTAATGACTAAAACTCAATAACTTTGTGGACCAAACCCAACAGAGGAAAAACAAACAAAGTTTTATCATACTTTGTTGGGTTTTTTTCCACAAACTGGTGAAATACAGTAAAATAGGATACCAGTTTAGCCCAACAATTACCCACTTGTCACTAAACAAGAAGAAAGCATCCAGGAAGTTATTAAATGTGAACCAAAATTTATTCTTTATCCATTTTTATATCATATAATAGTTTGGGGTTTTTTTCCACTCACATCTGATTTTCTTGCATTCTCCACTTTCTTCATGGATTTTGTTGTTCTTATCCTGCCTCGAGGAAGGTATTGTCTAATTAAAAAGGCTTACGGGGAATACAGAGTTCAGCTTCAGCTTTCTGATTTTCTGCAAAAGAAATATATTCTTCTAGCTCAGCCTGGAAAGTAACTGATGTCGTTTCCATAAGTGATTTCAGTGCTGGATAGTGAAGTATTTCAAAACCATAAATGAAATTTGAATACTAGATTATTGATGTCCCAGAATGTGTTGACACTAGTTATCTTGCCTTCTACTGTCTGAGCCTTTTGGACTGCATCTGGGCTATTTCCCTGACCATGAAAGCTGAAAATGTACTGTTTTCAAAAAGCCTTCTTTTTATCTTTGTACTTCAGAGAGGGTAGCATTCAAATAGCTGCACTGGACATAGCAGCAGTGTTACCTGAGGTAATGAGTACTTTACCAGTTGCCATGACATGTCTAATTAGCAGGTATTTTGCCTCCTTGTATATTTTGTATCTAGTCTGCTCTACTTATATCTTCAGGATTTAGCACAACTATATAGTCAGCTTTGAAAATATGTCCTTACATGCATGTGAAAAGGGGAGACACACAGGACCTTGCAGAGCTGAGTGTACCAGCAGCACCCATGAGGAGTATGTCACAGTCAGAATTAAATCCCTCTGATTTATTTATCACCATTAATTCTGCACCTAAGGTAATGTGTGCACTGCTATCTGTCTCCAGTTTCCTCGTCGGAGTATATGCAGTTGTGAACATTTGCATGCTCTTTTTTCAAGTTCTAGCCTTTATCTGGGTGGCTTCTAGTGTTAGTTAAGGCAGCAGTGACTTAATTGAGTGGTGCTTTCCATGGGGGTTATGCCCCTTACCCTCAAAGTGCTAAGCACTCCAGGGGCTGGGATGCCAATGGTTACCCAGAGAGTCATGACTATGTGCCCTTGCACACCCACTCTGATTTACTGAGAGGAAGAATATGGCAGCAGCCAAGGCCACCATGTTGGTTTGTATAGCCTGCCATCTGTTTCACCCTCCTTCCCTCTCTTGTATATAATAACAATAAATTATTGCTACCTATCTTGAGCATTAGCCTCAGTCATCAAAGTAATGCAATTCAGCTAGAGATAGTGCCAACTCAGACTTAATCTTCATCCTTTTTTTAATGCTGTAGGATTTCAAGCTTACTGCTAGCTGTCTGCCAAATCAGACTCATAGGTAGATCTTAGTCTGGTGCTTGTTTGTGCACATGCAAGAGGATGCTTCTGGAATCTGTGCGTTCTGTGCAGCTTTCACTTAATTTGATGAGAACCACCCAGTTAGTCTGAGACAGCTGAGCCCCAGCATTTTAATAGATCTGTGTGCTGTTAGACCTCATCACATTGTTATACCCAGGAGAAGGCAATTGTAATTTTCATATTGCACAGTAATGCTCTTAACTAAACATATTGCTTTGAATCAAAGTGACCCAAACTTGAAAGTATTCATAAAGTGGAAACAGGTGTAGTCAGCTGTTTAAATACTTTGGAAGTTGTTTGACACATTACCCACAGTAGTTTGATTCACATTTGAAAGTTAGGCATTTGCATAAGTGGAGTGAGATCATAAATCATTTTGGACAGCATAGTACTATTGTGTTAGTTCCTGTAGATTGATGGAGAAAAGTAGCTGCAACAAAGCAGTGCAAGCTTTTTCTGAAAATAAATACATGTTAATAATCATTAAAGCAAAGAAAGCAATAGAAAGTAATTTTTCATAAATAATAATAAAAATCAGATGAGCTTTTTATCCAGCTGCATTATTTTTCTATTCCTTTTTGGTGAGCTTAGAGCTTCTGAGTTGAAGTGGTTCAAAAGTTTGTTTAAATAATAAGTCAATAGGGTCCCTAAACTCCATGTAAAAGGGAGCTCAGCCATTGTGTTTGCAGAAGTCAATTTCAGCTGCTACAGAGCACTCTGAACCATGCACTATCCAAATTTTCTTGTCTTTTAAATAATTGTTGCATTCCATGACCCTTGACTTTTGTTACCCTAGAAGTGTCACAAATACTATATGTTGTGACATGATGCAAAATTGAGAAAAATACTAATCTTTAAAAGAAAGAAAGCTAATTTAACAGAGAAAGGAGGGGGAGAGCCAAGAATTATGTTATAGGTTTTTTTTATTAATGCTCTATACTTCATCTTGAGCCAAGAGAGTAACTTGTCACTTTGCATAAACATATGGTTGCTTTGTTTTTAGGGAGATTTCTCACCTCAGTAGTGAGTGACTTTCCAGGCTCTGTGACAGTTGTCATATTCATTGGCAGCAGTACTCCTGAAATGCTTACATATTAGCATAGTTATTCAAATTCCCTGTATTAGAAGTGGATTCAGAAAATACTTCTAGAAAGCTGAATGTTGCTACGTTTGTTTGCTCAGGGATTTTCTTCTCATTGGTTTGCTTGGGATTTTTCTTCTCATTTGTTTGTGGCTTTTTGCTTGTTGTTTTTACAGTTTTTGAAAGTCTTTATTTTGGAGCCAAGACACACAATAGGAACTGATTGCCTTTGATCCAAAGTAGCCAAAGATACTGGGTTTCAGTAACTGCTGTCTTTTTCTGGGGAATAGATCTGTTTGTGTTATTTAATGATGGGAGCTGACTAGTGTGTTTTTGTCAATAAACAATAAATATGAGATACTGTGAAATCGAAAGCACAAGGAACATCATTACTTTCTTTTCTTGACAAAGACTGTCTGACAGATCCACTTGTCTCTTCTGAGAGGTAAAAAAGGTAACAGAGGGAAAATAATGAAGGAAAGGGTCTTTCATAACAAGTTGAATTGCTAAGAATTTTATGAAGAAGGAAGAACATAGGTACAGGACCAACAAGATTATGTGGTGCTGCACTGAGAAATTTCTATTCAAACATACAGAAGGAAAAGAGAATGTTTTTTATTAAACAATTAGTGGTTTACAGCCAATAAATTGGTACCAAACAATTGAAATCAGATATAAAGAAAGCAAATGCCTCAATTTCTTGAAAACACTTTAAAGTTTTCAAAGAGAGATATCAACAAGAGGAAAAGAACAGCTTCATTACACTGAAACAGAAGAGGGAAAGGTCACCCAGATAAGCATGGTCTTCCTGTCTTCTCCTCAGTTCCTCACTTAACTTATCCTCACTTGCTAGCTAGATTTCAAAATAGAGGATTTTCCAGCAGAGCGATCAATAAAACAGAAAGCTGGAGCTCCAAGTCTTATTAGCTGTTTCCCCCCATTTTTTCCTAGGTAGTATTAAATATATCTCTTCTCATACACATTAACTGTCTATAAGTATTTCTTGCTGAAATGTTGATGTCTATCCCACATACTATTGATTTTCGCAGGAGCTCACAGCTGAGGGGAGGGAATTCTCTGCTTCTGGTCTCCATGCATCAAAACTTATTTAAATGCAAATAACAACATTAGATTCTTTCTCCTAATGTACTTTAGCAACCTGAGCATCCAAAAGTTTGAACAGAACTGGTATGCAGTCTCAAAATAGAAGATTTTCTATTAGTTTATGGCATTTATAGAACCAGATCCAAATCAAATCTGTTCAATCAGTAATGAAATGTATGGTTTTATATAAAAATATCATTGAACATACAATTTAGCAAGTTAGTAGAAGAGGCAATTTCAACAGATAGTGAAAGCTGGCAACCTGTTCTGTTGCTGTCTTCGAGGTCATTTCACATCCAGTGGAGTGTAGTTTTTGTAATCCAAGGCTGCCAATAAAGCTGTCCAAAGAAAATGAGAAGAAAAAGATCAGATTTTGTGATTCAGAGATGATGAGTCAGAAAGAGGAGTCAGTGGCAAACTTCTTGTTTTTCGGGATTTAGAAATACTTACACAACTGAAGTACAATATGGAAAACAAAACAAAAACTTACTTTTATTTTTTGATATAACAAACCACTTCGACAAGCATTACATGTTATAATTTTGGTAGCAAAGCATTGAGGCATCTACTTGAGTTCTCCCAATAGTACTACTTAAAAATTAATTCAACAAACTGTTAAGCAATCTTGTTTGATCCAGTAACACAGTTAAGAATGTGAAAAGTAATATGGTACACTCGTGGTGTCACTTGAACTCCATCATTAAATCTTTTATGGATTTATACTTGAATAGGTTGTCTGATTTGTCCCTGTCCACTCTTACACACAAATTTATTCTTTTGTGGCATCAGGAGGTGGATGAGGCAACAATAAACTGGGTAAAACCTGCATGTTGAGAATCACATGAGACCTCTGCAGTTTGTAGATAAGATAGGGAATGCTGTACAGTTGCTTCAATTCTCCAGTAGTTGCCTTAAGTATCCAGTCTTGGCCATCCTGAGAGACAAGCCTCTTTAATTATTACAATTTTGTCACTACCATCAGCCAACACAAGGGTTGTGTATTGGATCTCTTGACCTGAATCTATAGCTGATACACAGTGATGTCTTAGCAATCAAACCTGATAGAGCTCACAAGTGGAAAAAGCATTTATCATCATCCTCCATGTGACTGTTGAGAAATAATTTGCTAGGGGTAAGATGACTGAAGTCTTCTAGAAGAAGAAGCAGAGAAGACATACTGCAAAGAGCCATGGTCTAGGGCATGATGCATGCTGCTGTTATGCTTCTCATCCAGAGAATTTTACTGAAATATTTATATATTCTACTTCGACTTACTCAGCATTGCCACTTTTCCAAACTGGATCACTGTTCTAATAGAGCAGCATCCATGGAAGATCCCTGAAAGGGATAATATGTATGCCAAGACATTTTTTCCTCTCAAGGAAACTGCATAGTACTTGGTTCTAGGCAAATACAATCCGTGGTTTAATTGATTTCCCAAACACTTAAACAAAATAAAGATCCAAGAATAAATAAAGGAGACTGGTCTATATGTTTCTTCCCTGTAGTTACTACTGTGTAGTATAATCTGTATATGAACTTGGGGTAAATAAGGTCACAGACAAGTCCTAAGAACCATTATGGATGGTGTGAACTTCATGTTGTAAATTATCTTCTACTAACTTTTCTTCCAACCAAAGGGAAACTGCATGTGGTCCCTCTTCTAGAGAAATATACAGATAACGCAAATGTTTATTTCACCTGGGACAATTTTATCTCTACCATGAGCCAAATGATACATACTCTTATGATACATTAACCTCTTATTTTGACCATAGGAAAAATTACTTTTTTCCTCTAAATCTATTTTTAGCAGCTAAATTATATCGGAGAACTTACTTTTTTTTTTCATTTACATTATTTTTTTTCATTTACATTTTTCATTTACATTATACTATCACAGAAATCTGTACAGTGGTTCAAGTTGCTTGAGCTGACTGACCCTTAACACAGACAGTAATTACAATCACTAGTCCGTAGTTTCTCTGGCAGTTGTTTCCCATGGTGTGTTAGCTGAGTTGTTATAACTGAGATAGACAAAAAAATCCACAACATTTCAAGTGAAGGTTAGGATTTTACCAGACCTACTGATACAATTAGAAGCTCTGAAGAATTATTTGCTAGCATCAACTTTTTTGACCTCTTAGCTGATACAGAAAAAGATGTTATGTATCCCATAAATTTGGCCTCATTGACCATCTTGTGATTTTTATAAAGACTTAGTTTAAATCCTTCCTCTGTAATTAGGGATGGGATTTTTTTCTTGAAGTTAAAATTAATCCATAGTTGGAAGATGAGAATTTTTTAAAGAATAAACTTCAGCTACTAAGGTTCGGTAATGAGCACAACTTTTTAGAATTCAATCTGTGTCCTAGGAATAATTAAATATGTTGTTACAGACATCTATTCTTGTAGATAGAGATCTTCTTTTTTCCCAGAAGCAAAGGGAGAGGAAGAACCTGAATGAGTAATGTTATAAGTGTTTCATCTCTCTCTTCCAAACAATAACCTAATTAAGCAATTAATGTGACTAATTTTTTCATGTCACTGCCCTCATCCTAAAACACAGAAGCAGATCTCTGTACTTCGACTTCATTGCTAATCCACACAGATGTAATGATTTTTCTGAGCTCATTGTGGCAGGACAGGACATAGCTGAGATCATTAGTGTGATACTGATGCTCTTGAGAAGTAGTGAACACACCTACAGGAGGCAAATTTCAAGAAACCAGTGGCTGAGTGCACAATGACTGGCTGTACAATTAATTTAAGTAACATATCAACATCTAGCTGAATTTTTGTTCCGTGATATTACATATTGTGTTCTTCCAGTTTCATCACTAGAAATTAGATGGTGTAGCTGCCATATAAATTAGTTATAATTATTATTAACTATTTATGTTATTGTCTGAAACACGCAAATTCAGAAATATCTTAAAAGTACAAAGCAGGAGTATTCATGCTTGCCTTCATTTGTCCCCCAAGCCATAATGCCAAAAAATAGGCAGCAAGGAATGACTAGTAAAGAACTAAATTTTTGTTAATAAATCCTGCTGAGAAGCTTTGGATTACCTGTGTCTCTTTCTATGGAGGATGGATTTCGTAGTTCAGCTACAAAGTTGTTCCTGATAGAAATGGTGGCTAATCTGGTGATGATATCTTACCTTGGAATGAGGTAAAGCAACCAGCTCTGCACCTTGAAGTACATTTTTTTTGTTTGTGCTGCTTAAGGACTCTCAGCTGAAACCAAAAGCTACCAGGCAGTGATTTGATGGATTAGGCATTCTAAATTGGGAGTTCAGGCACTTAGGAACTTAGCTGAAGAAATAGATCATTAAACAACTTAAATTTGATTAGGCTACTCCTACTCCCTCAAAAAGCACAGCCTTTCTATTGCAAAAATTATCTGCAGTGTTTTGAGGGACAGAAAGAGGGAGAAATTATGTTTCACTAAATCAAGTCCTATAATAATCTCTAGTTTGTGGGCAGAATTTTCACTGTTCCTTTGAGAAGTTCAATTATGTGAAGATTACAGAAGTAGCTGTAGGAGATGTTTTCAAATGCCTTTGTTATTAATGCAAAGAGAAATGAGTCAAAAAATAATTTGAAGCCTGACATTAATCTTTGAATTTGTAGAAGAGCAATTGTTAGAAAATTCCCAACTGGTTTATTTTCCCAGTTCAATTCAGAATAGTTTTGAACAGTAGGTTATTCAGCACAGAGTTAGTATTTCTGTTCTGTATAACTGGCATAAAATATTGCTGTCAAGAGTCAATTTGGATCAGTAAATATTTTTCTCCTGCAGTCTTCCAGTATATTTCTGAAAGGGGAAGAACAGGTTGAAAAGCTGATAGTAGAAAAAAAAAAACAAAACACTCTGCTAAATTTGATTAATATCAGTTGGTTGATGGATCAAAACCAGAATCTGAAATCAAAACTTTTCTTTTAATACAGTGAAGCTGAGACTGGAGTCTGCATATAACACTTATTTTCATTTAAAAGCCTGAGAATCTTAAATCCCATCTGTGTGTGCTCAAAACCTTATGAAAAAAGCTGAGTTTACAAATAGTTTATTCAGTTTAAAATTCATCAGATTCTGTCTGTGTGGCCTGATCTCATCAGAATTATTGTATTTTGGGTCACTGTGTCTGTGACAATAGTGTTCAGATCTAGTGCCTCTGAATCTGACCTAAAACTAAACTATATCCTTAGGCAATCTTGGATCCTGCACATTAAATCTTTTCTAACTGCAAATTATATTTCCGTCATTAATTTATTGAATTCCCCAAGTTATCAATTACACAAAGCCAAGTGTTCAATGTTGAAAATGCCCAGTAGATTTGTATTTTAATTTCTCTAAGTTCTTTATCATTGTTCAGAGAGAGTATATATGATTTACAGACACTTGTAATAATCTCATGAAATTATGAAATTATCAGCAAATTGGAAATCACTCTTCCACAATGTGTATGAAATGCAAAGTGGACAATTTGCACAAAGAAGGCTGAAGGAAAAGTATACTTTAACTAAGAGAAACAGCAGCACCTCAGGAGAATGTCACAAGCCTATTTGTCCCTGGTTTTCCACCTTACATGAAGTCTCTACGTATGAGCTGGGACCAAAAGGTCTCTTTTGTTCATCTGTTCTTAACGTTATGCTGTTGCCATACCATAGAGTACAGCAATGGGGAAAAACAGATTTCCATTTCCAATTATAAAATTGTAGGTTAAAGAGCAAGCACGTACAAAGCCTGGCTAGGACACACAGTTTAACATCACATGCCTTCTTCTTAAACCCTTATTCTCAACAAAGGTTCCCATCAGAACCAAGATCTCTTTGAAGACTTGGAAAATTTCCTGTTAGGTTTGATAAAAAACAGATCTTTGCATGAGTTATTTTCACAAGAAGAGTATAGGGCACAAGTCAAATGATTAGGCTCTCTTGGGGATGCTCAGAGAATTGCATTGCTGGATTGACTGGGTGTCCTGAAGCGTACATGAAGAGCACAGCCTGTATTTGCTGATGGCACTATCTTGTCCCCATGGAGCATCTGACTTTTCCATCTGAAGGGCAAGTGAAGGGGAGAATGTGTTAATAAACCTCAGTGTTACTTGACATTTCAGCACAAAAACATTAAACAAATGCAGAGATATTACTATCTTTGTCTTAGCAAAAAATTTTTTTAACTTATTTCATACAGAGAGGCAGAGCAGTGATTGTGGTGGCCTTTTCGTACCTTCTCTGGGCTGAGGCTTTTCTCAGGGTTAAGATGGTGGTCTTGGTATACTAAAGGATCAAGATCACACACACAAGATCATAGCTTCCTACCAATGTCAATAAAAGAAAACAAAGGCTGCATACTGTCTCAAGGATGTTATGCCTTAAAATTTTCAGTTTACTTTTGATAAGTAACTGGTTTTAATTATTTTTCCCTTGGGATGCACAGTATGATTACAAGTGTTTTCCACGAGAAGATACTTTTGTAGGTGTAAATACAGGAACTTTTTAATAACATATATAAGCTTTTGCCAGAGTTCTGAAAAAGGAGAGATTTATTGTGGAGCCTTGAGGAAATTTTTGAACCCATTTGCATGGCTTCATTGGGGTAGAAGAGTCAGGTTTGCTTTTTTAATTAGTTATATAAAAATAACTAGCAATATTTGGATAGTTTTGTGGATTTTTTAAATGGTAAAGTGACACAGAGTAACTTCTGATGTACTCATGGCAAGTGACATTGTATTTGATAAATAGGCTTACTGAACAGGGATGGAGGAAGTAAATTCAATATTAGGTTTTGGAATTTCACCATAAATAAACGATGACTTTTTTATTTTTTCAGTTTACTTATGTCTGAATTTTCTTGGGGTAGATTCAAGATGTCCAAAATTAAGATCGTTTTTCCTTGGTGTAAATTTAAAAAAAAATTATATAATTATGCCAGAATTTATTTCCCACAAGCTTAATGTTTTCAAGATGGTGTGCTCCATCTCATCCTGAGCTTCACCAAAGTCAATGGAATCAATCCAGTGGTAAATACTGTTTAAAATTCCAAGAAGGAAACTTCCTTCACAGAAGATGAATATTGCAGTTTTTAATTTAAGCTGTAGTTTCTCAAGACAGAGATTTAGAGAGTCAGAAGCACATCTGGGAATATTTTATAAACTGGAGTACTTTCCCAATGAAAATGCAAAGGTTGTCTTATGTCCAAAATTTAATCTTAATTAGGGTTTGCATTCCCTACAAGCAGCTATATTTTATTTTTATTTTGACATCAGAGACATGTTGTTAATTAAATATCAGGAAAAGCAAAGGTGGTAGACAAAAAGAATGACACAAAATATGTACATATGAAAACAGGTATATGTGTATGTGTCTGAAGCTAAGTAGTTTCTTTTGCTCTTAGAGTCAGCATTGAGCTTATCATTGAGATTCTTTGCTTTCTAGACCTCACTGGGAAAATTGCCTTGGCACTTTAACAGAAAGGCAGGTGAAATGAAGTGTAGGGAATATTTTTGCACTCAGTCTTCAGTAACCAACTCCAAGAGAACTTGGAGTTATTCTTTTTGTAGTGTGGTTTATTGGAATGTCTTAGGTTTTGTTTGTGTTGGTTGTTTGATTTCACACCCACACCCACACACATATCTCCCCTAGTTCCCCCCCACCCCCTGGTTGCTTTTATTTATTTACTAATTCATTCTTTTTAGCTTTAGTTAGTCTTAACCCAGCTGTCAGAAACACTGGTATATTAAGTAGATGCAGTAGCTGTGACCCAAGTTTTTATTCTGTTTTAAAATACTTGGTAATTTAAGTTCACAGATACAAACACTCAATTTTGTTAAGCTGTAATTAAATTTGAGTTAGAAGTCTGAAATGGAAAAAATCATTAGCTCTCTTTAATCATTCATTGAATATGTTTTATAATAATGGTAAGATGTGCTAGAAGTTATATGAGAAGATGGACAAAATGCAGAAGATTGGCAAATGCTTATGCTTGGTGATCCATAAACCTTCTTGCATAAAATCTCATTGTGAACTGAAGCATGCGTGGAAACTGTGCATGTTAGTTTTAAAGATGATTCTAGTTCCCTCCGAGTGTCCCACACAGGGGCTATTAGACACAGATGGTCTTAGAGATGGCATCAAACTCATTTACCAGGTACTGGGCCAGAAGACAGTAAATCCACTGGAGTTTCTCATACTTATTCATGTACGACTTCTTGTTTATCTTTATGTTGCCAATGACTGTTAACCCAAGTTATGTTCTAGCATGTGAATAGTATTATTTTCCATGTACTCTGGCATTACACAGTCCTCTGACAGCAAATCTACTCCACCTCCTCTCTCACATGCACATAGAGGTATTCTTGTTTTCTTATACCAGCTTTCAGAGTAGAGGAAGTAATATTCCCTGTTGGAGAGGAGAAACAGTATTTCACTTGTCCCAGCCAGTCACCGTCTGTTGAGCTAGTTACTAGTCCACACGTTTATTTTATTACATTAATCAATGAATCTGAATGATACACAGATCTTTAAGGTAGGAAAAATATCCTGCCAGAGAGTCAAAATATAGTCCTTTTTATAAAACACTCTTCTGCCTGTGAGTATATCCTGAAAAGGTAGACAGTAGAGTCACAACAGTATATTAGATAATATGAGATTTAGAATGCAAAAATCACAATATATATCTTATTCATCAACAGATAAAATCTGAGAGAAAAAACAAATTTAAGAGTAGGGTCCTGTTCCAAACCCTTCTGGAGACTGTTTCTAGATATCTGAGGAGCTGCCTCCCTCTACAGGACCATGCCTGACCATAACAGCTATGGAATAATAGAAATACCAGCTGTAAAATGGAAACTTAGCAGGCAGCAGGAACAGAGCTTTCTTGCAGATGGTCTTAGAAGTGGTGTTTACTCCTGGAATATATTAGGGATACCATCGATTCTGCTGGAAGATAAAATGCTTTTCTTTAATTGACTGAACTTTCTCTCAAGTAAAGAAACTTCACTGAGTAGCAGAGAAATACAGAGTTGGGACTAGATGTTTTAACAAATATTTTGGAGCAATACTATTGACAATACATAACAAACTTAAATTGTCTGGCAGCAAAAGTGATGAGTTTTCCGTGGAGAAAGCATGTATGCTTTGTGTGCATTTTGCTTGCTCTAATACTGATAGTATCTTGCACATTCTGTTGATGCTTGTACATCAGGGCAGCAAAGCAGCAGATTGAGAGGGATTTTGCCACCCTGATGCTGCCCAGCTGTGCGTGGCCTTTACAGCTTGCCTGACCTCCAGTTCTTAGGAATGAATTTTATCTTCAGTTTAAAAATGAGTTTGTTATCTAGGTCACTGGTGTACAGAGAAAGCTCTTCTGTCTGTAAACTTCATAGTCTTTTGCCTTTCAGTAATGAGGGCATTGAACGTGTTAGATGTAGAAAATAAATCCAGATTAGATTATTGATTGTTGACTTTTTCTTAATTTAAATTGAAAATGTAATAAGAATTAATAAATAGCAGAACATCTTTTGAGAAAGGCAAACTTTAGTAGGCTAAAGGATCTGAAGTTTAAATTAATATTTGGCATTCTCATATTGGGTGAACCCGTGATTTCTGTAATTACCTCAGAGTTGTGAGATTTGGGGGATATGAGGAGACCTGCAAAACCTTTGTTGGTTACATCACAAAATGTAAAATAAAGTAAGAGTTGCTAAATCTAACTCAGCTGGAATTCATATACTAAAACAGGTAAGAAAAACTTTTCAGATATATATAAATAAATAAATGGAACTACTTTCCTACTGCAGTGATATCTGAAAGCACAGATATTGCTTTAAATGTGACGTTAAAAAAAAAAAAAAAAAAAAAAACAACCAAACAAAAAGCACCTAAAAGTTTTGTCTTAATTTCCCCCTTCCCTAAAACTGAGGGAAGTAATCATTTTGGGTAATCTGAATAGCCTGTATCCCACGACTATGAAACAATTAGAAGAGGGAGATATTAAGACCCAGTAGTGAGGACCATGCTGGGATCAAAAAACAGATGCATCTAGAAAACAGCAAATATAATACCAGTATTTATAATAGTGAGAGAAAAATCATCAATGTAGCTACCTGCAACTGTAATTTGGAGGGATTAAAAAAAAAATTCAGGAACAATTAAAGATATTGGAATACATAGAAAACATGTTTCATTATAGCACTGGCTTTAAGATATAGATCAAACCAGATTAATAATTCTGAGTAATTCATACAGTTACTATGTATCCTTTGTCTAGCATAGTGCATCAACCTGACCCTCATAAATTTCATCCATGAAAGAACTAGTAAAAAATTTGAAAAGGCATGTTTAGTAGGAGAATTGTAGGATAAATTGTAAGGTAAATGAATCATAAACAGATGACATAAAGACAGGAGTTGTTGAAAGGTAGATAACTGCAGATTAGAGGTGAAACTCTGGATTAATTTTGGGATTAATCTTGGTTACTGTTTAGACAGGAGCAATTCTTGCTGTCTATAACTTTATTTGCTTTAAATGCAGGAGGCAAAAAACCTCTTTAGGGTGAAATATCAATACAAAAAAAAGGAATGGACATAAACTGTCTATAATTATATTTTGACTGAAAACTAGAAGAGTGATAAAATTATTCAGTACCCTCTAGTAGAAGTAATGAGATCAAAACACAGACATATTACTGTTAAAATAATTAACTGCCTGCATCAATACTGGACTAACCTTGATGATATTTTAATCTCCAGATACTAATGTGTCTTAATGAAATGCAGATTGTATTTTTTTTATGTAAATAGACTGAAAACAGATTTCAAACCATGTGCAATGAAAGGCACAGAGAGCTACATTCCTAAGAGCAAGGACACAGAAAAATGTCAAATATTCAGTCCTCAACGATACCTCTGTCCTATGTAATTAATATGGGAGGTATCTTATTAGGGGAGAAAATGGAGTATGTAATTACAGACTGTATCATGATGCAAATATTAGCAGTGGGGATGAGTCAACATGACAAAGGGCAACTGTAATTCAGATAATTCACTTTTAGTTTTAATTCTGTAGTAGTAAGTTTTGGTTGTTTGGGGTTTTTTTACATCTGTGTGTATATAATTTCTGTTTATATTAAGACACATCACCAAGCATGTGTTTTGGTCAATCACTAAAAAATTACAGCAGGTTGAAAGGTACTAATTCTAGGCTTATCCAGACAAAGAAGTATAAGTGATACACTTTTCACCATCTTTTCATTTATTTATTTTGGTGGGGAGGGGGTTGTTTGTTTGGGTTTTTTTGGTTTTTTTTTTTCTATCAAATATTATCTCTTTTAATCAAAACTCACCAAGCAAGTCTACCTTCACTGATTTCCAAAAAACATGAGGGCTGGTACAGCTGCTAGTAGTATTTTGAAAATGTTGAAATCCCTTTGAGTAGCACAGTAAGATCATGGTCCATAAGTAGTCCATAGCAGACCTGACAAAAGTGTAAATGTTTCAACTCCATTTAAAGGCCAAATTGACAGTAAAAGTTCTCAGTTTTTTAAGAGTTATGTAGAAAATATCCTGTTATATATGAAAAAAAATGTGTGCTTTTGAGATACAGCTGTTAAATAACTAGGCAACAAATGTTTTGCAAAGAAAGGATTGAAGTTAATTTCTTTAACATTAGTGTAGTATAGATTTTGATGATTACAGAGCCAGTTGCTGGCAGAAATGATGCTGCTAAAGTAAATCACCAATAGGATAAATACTTGGTAGGAACTTACCTCCCTTCTAGTTACCAAAATTAGTGAAAATGCGAGCTTCAGAAATCATAAACACAAAGTATCTATCGTGTTTTCTCAAGCACATGACAATACTTAGAATGGATTTGTTTGTTTCTTTCTTTCAATCCTTAAATTCCTGCATAAAATAGTATTTGGAAATTATAGTCAAAAGTTGTCCTGCTGGGTTTCCAAGTTGTCACTTAACCATCCAACAGTCAAAAAAAGTTTGAACTTTTGTTATTTTCTTGTTGGTAAGCCAGCAAAACAAAGAAATCTCACAAGTCAGCTCTTCTCACATGCTGGCAATAACTGTTAGCAGTACCTGTAGTCTAATTCCAAAATCATTAGCTTCTCAGTAACTCTGAATGACATAATTTTGTGTTAAAGTCTGTACAAAGGTCCCTAGGGTTTTGCATCATAAAAATTAATTTAGCGGCACCTCCTCTGCTTTGCCACAAATTACTTATTTTTATTGTATTGTGAGCTTGACAACTCTTCTAATTAAATAGTTAAAAAAGAAAAAAAAATTACATCCCTTGATTTTTCCACTTTACTCCCAACATAAGTCCATTATTCCAGTTCAAAAGAAAAGAAATGGTTCCTATCAGAAGTGGTGTTCTAAAATATAAAATTGAAAATACCTTGCTCTATCTAATGGGATTGCGTTGGATAATCAGAACAAGTTACATTTTCTTGGACAGGCCCTTTTTCACCTTGCGTGCTTCTAACTCGTATAAGCAATTACCCTCTGTGTATCTACCAGTTGGGTATGTAGGAGTCTTGTTGGTTGTGTAGGTCTACGGATACGTGAATTATGTACAGAATCAGGCATTCTTCTATAAGTAGCCACAGTCCACTACAAGCCATGAAACGTGTGTAAATATTACAATCTTTTTTTTCAGGGCTTCCTTACCTAGGTCACCAAAAAGAAATTTTGTTTAGGGTGAGGTATTTTGTTATCTGCCATTTACCAAACACCCAGAAATGTTGGATGAACAGTGTTTATGAATATATAAATTTACTTTGTCACAAGCAACAGTCAAAAACATCCAAACAGCTCTCTGGGAGCCCAGTGCAAAGTAGATGAAAATAAGGTCCTTGAAAGACTTGCAGTTGGAAAATATTTACTCTGTCAATTTACAGAAATATTGTTCCAGGAGTGTGTGACTGATCTAAATATTGGCTTTCTTTAGGTAGACACTTGTAAGGTAAAACAAACAGGATTAAAAGGGTATCATGAGAGTATTTTTTTTTCAATAAATGCCTGAAGACTGTTAAAAAAAAATGCTAGAATTGTAATGATATTTTACCAACTTCCACAACTTATCAACAAAACCATTTGTGCCATGAACATTCTAAACCTGGGAGTGTGTAAGAAGAAAGGAGATATAGTAGATTCAAAAGGAATTAAAAGTGCAGTAATTCTTACAAGCTGGGAATGCCTTAGGAAGGTCAGTTTGTCAGAGGATATGCTTCTGTGGGAAATCTCTTCAATACAGAAGCTAGCTCTTGGATTTCATATTCCACAGTCCAGTTTGCCGACTTTTAAACTGTGTCAGGACTAGAGATATGATGTTTCTGATGTTACAAGCTAGACCATTGGAAATATCTCTGTGTAGAAAAGTCTCCCAAAATCATACATGTGGAGCTGGGATGGGAGGCACAGTTGCCCAAACTGGTGTCACTAAAAAAAAAAATTTAAAATGCGTGGAGTCATCCATTCAGTTATGAGAGTGACAAGCTGGAAGACAGCACTGACGTGAGCAAACCAGAACTGGCTTCTGTATTACTGTTAATTTTTTCATGTCTTCCCACCCTTCTTCCTCAATGCAAAATAAGACAAATTAAAATGCTTCCAAATTTCTCTGCAACCATGTGGCTGCTTGAACTTCTAACCAAATATGATGTGAGCTTTAACCAAACCTTACCCCATGCCTGTCATATTAAGGTTCCTCTGTAGTATCGCGTGTTTTAAGCTGCAATCTGACATTGCACCCTTTCTCAATAAGGATGCTAAGCTTTTCTCTTATTCTCACCATCTATTTCATAATTACCATAATATGAATTTTTGGCATTGCTCTTAGTTTCCACCCATGCTTGGTATAGCTCAGTGAAATTGTCTAGTGGATGGTCAGAGCCTGGGAACACCAAGCATTTGGAAACAGACACATGAGCCACATAGTAGCGAAGAATTTAGGTTACAGAAAGATACTTAAGAAATGTTTGGTTTTTGACATTAAAAAGAACTTCCTTTATGAAGAAAATTAAAAATAGATGGTTGCTCCCTTAACAAACAAACTAAAAGCCCTCTTCTCTCCCCCTAAAATATGAAAAAAAATATCCAAGAAAGCCCATCAGCTGACTGGAGTGTATTTTGCTGTTCTCAAATTCCTTTCTTCCTCTCTCCACCTCTATTATTCTTACTTTCTGCTACAAGTATTTAATTCAGTTAATTTAAACAAGAGCTTTTCAGCAGCCCCCCCATCCTGTTCCTGTTAGCCTGGTACCTCAGGGCATAGATTTCCAGGGTTATGATGATGAAGAAAAGGTTTCCTGGATCTCTATAACCTATGACTGGAAAATCAGCAGGAGCACAGCCCCGTCCCTGTTTGGGGGAGATGCTGTGTCTCTTGGCTGACCTGTGGAGTAAAGTGTAGTGAACTAATATGTAAACTGGGCTGTACAATGCAGTGCATAGCAAAGTGCAAGGTGATATGGTTTTTGGGGTGGAATGAAAAGAAGGTGGTTTTTTTAGTTCCCTAGAAAGCTGAGGGAAGACCGTGCCTTGCAGAAGCTTCTTGTGGTGCACAGCACTGATGACTATCAGGCAATGAGCTATGACAAAAGGCAAGAGCTGTCTGCCTTGTGACAGCCTATAAGGCTGTTAGCTAGGCAAATTCATGACAGTAGTTCTCAGTTTAGGCATTTTTAAAAATGTTTATTTTTTAAAAACACGAAGGGGATGTGCATAAATGAAATGAGTAATTCCTGAGTGAATTCTGTAATATTTTCCGTTTATGGTTGGAAATGTAAACATGCTGGGAATGAGTTCAAGAGAACCAAGATGTGGAGGTGTGAGGGATATGTTTTATTTAGCCTGTTTATGCATCTGAAATAGTAAAAAAACATGCTGGATAAACTAGATGTAGGTAAACTGTTTAGTTTAGAGTTTACACTTCTTTTCTAGTTTACACTTCTTTTCTAGAGTTTACACTTCAGCTGCAGAAAGTGCTGGTAGTTCATCCTCCTTCTGGAAGAGCAGGACAGGACAGCAAATTCTTCTCATCAGGCTACAGATCAAGCAGCAGATGGCAACTTTGGAAAGCCTCCGATCAGGCTGGCTTGAATTAGAGATGAGTCCCATCCCTTTCCAAATGAGCACAATGCTAGGCTTGAACTGGGAATTGGATCATGTCTAAACATTGTGTCTGGACTCAAAACGCAGCAGAGTTTTGCTGTACCTCATCCAAGGGCTTGGCTTGAGCCAAGTTCTAATTAAGGATAGTAACTTAACAGAGAAATGCTCTGTGTGTTGCCATCAGTAGCTCTGTGTTACCTATCTCCTCTGCTGAGATTTTTGAAAAGATAAACTGTCTCCAGGGCATCGCTGGTCTCTGAGGGCTGCTTCTAGCACTCCATTTTAACACCCAAAAATGGGGAAAATATTGTTTGATTTGGTAACTGTTTTTCATCTCCTTATAACCAGATGAACTTAGTAGACACAATGACCAGTCTCCCAATAAATGAAAGAAAGGTAACATCTGAAATAATGAGTAGCTTTTAAGTAGTTGTTTGCAAATCGAGAGCACCTTGTTCTTTCCCAGTGCAGTACACAGATGAAAAGTGGTAATAACTTGAAAATAGACTTCAGAACAGCAAATGGACAAAACCTGGGAAATTATTTCGAATGCAATTGTTAAAACAGATGACAAAAACCAGAAAGCAGCTCTAATTGGTTTTCTAAGTCCCTGATTCTCAGACTAGCTGACTGGAGTTGTGCTGCCTAATGTTACTTTTGACTCTCTGTAATCCCTTGCTGCACACTGAAGGGGAAAGTGTTGTGGGACTGCAGGAAAGGCAGTCCTGTTTTCTACTGCCTGATGTTCCACATATCTTAGGTTTATTAAATAGGTGTATCTGCATCCCACTCTAGTCAGTCCTGCTTAATATGACTTCACTGTGGAGCTGGGCTCAGCTGCACAAGGATCCCAGCACCTCATTCTTTTTCAAGTTTGCAGTGCCAGACCCTCACACTAGGAACAGAGGTGATGTTCTCCCTGGCTAGCAAAATGGAAACAGGCACAGAAGAATTAAGCCCATGAATCACATGCACTACACTCATGCTCACAAAAATCTCTCCTTATGTAGGTGCCCCCTCCATTTCTTTTAAGTCCCCTTAGAAGCTATTATTTTATAGGAATAAGTGTTTTATTCTTTACACATGCTCACTATTTGTACCACAAATGGTCACTAAGCTCAGGAAACATGGATAGCTAAAGTTGTATATTGACTTATGATTCATGCCTTTGAATTTACTTTGAGCAAAGAGCAGGTCTCAGACATATTTCATCACAGAGTGGTGTGTCCCTTCCTGCCCTGAGTGGGAATGCTGTCTGCAGCCACTCCCTCTGCCTCCTCTTCTGTGCTGGTAAAAAATAAGGGTGAACCTAAAGGGTAGAAACAAAAATTCCTCTCCCCTGTCATATCTATCAGGAACTAAACCGTTCCATGAGGGCTGTGGGCCCTGATTGCTATGCCCTTGTGTGCAAAAGGACAATCTCATGTTTACCATAAGTTTCTGGGCACATGCATTGGAAGTCTGAGTTTAGGCATAGCAAAAGGCTGTGCAATACTTTAGGCTGCTTTAGCATGCACGGCATCCATGTCTTGTTAACATGCCAACCTAATTCCACTCTTTTGCTTCACAGACAAGTACCACTTTATTAACCACAAGTCTATTATCTTCCCATTTGAAGGGCTCTGAATAGGCTTACAGCAACACTCTGCCTTTGTAAAACAACAAGTCCTTTCACATTGATAAAAATAGTTTAAGAAATGAAAAATAAAATTCAACAGTGACAGAAATTCCTGTCATTCCTTTCATCCTCCCAGTGTGAGCCAGCAGGTGCAACTTGACATTCTTTAAACAAACCTTCCCCCTGCTTTGTGGCTGAAGAAAGGCTTTGGCAAATGCTTATCCTTTGATATGATGTGTACTTGACAAAATTCACAGGGAGATCTGAGCTGCTGCTTTGAAGCAAATGCTTATTAGAACACTGGAGCGCTAAAGTGCACTGTGATTTGGCTCGGTTGCTAGTAAGACATCAAGTAAAATGTGCCCATTATGTCAATTCAAAGTCAAGTCTAAACACTCTGACTTCTGAGAAATCTGAAGAGAATTTGTGGCCGTGCAGCTCTGCTGCTTTACTGCTTATCTAATTTGCATTTCCCTCTCTGTCTGTCAGTTCTCCTCTACATTTCTAGCAGTTGGTGAATCATCTGGAATTGATTAAATATTTTCCATTACTGTAATTTACTTTCCACTTTCAAACCTTCTTCTCCTCTTTTCCTTTTTCTCAAAAAGTGCTGCACTTACAGCTGAACAGGAAAGAAGCTGAGGACCAGTCTCCCTTCCACAGCTTCAGGCTTGTTCCAGATTCATGCTTGGTCTATGCAGGTATTCAGTGGTGAATATTTGATGTAGAATATTTGGCAATGTGCCGTGAAAGGTGGACCAACAGCGAGGACAGAAAGCCTCACATTGTTCATTGCTGCCCAGGAAATATTTGCAAGTGAAATGAAATTAGTGCGTCTTTTTTGTTGTTGTTGTTTTGTTTTGTTTTGTTTTTTTCCTTTTTTCCTTCTTTTTCTATATTTTCTATTCTTTCTTTTTTTTTCCCCCCAGGGTAGAAAAAGTCTGCTAGAACGTATTTTGTCCCTTTTTCTCCTTATGTCTTTTAATTCCCCATGAAATGTTACAGTCTGCTTCAAGGTCTTCTTTCTTTCCTGCTTGTAAGTAATGCCCTAGCCTGGCAGTAGCTGGCTGTGCATGAGCAAGCATATTCAGATGTGATACCCCAGAGTCTGGAGAGCACTTGCAAAATGCCCGACCTGCCTCTTCCACAGCAGATGGCAGATAACACCATCCTGGTAGAGGACCTCTCTGATCCTAACAAGCTGTCTAATTTAACAGAGGTATTTAAAGATGCGGCTTTTGGAAGCTTAGGATATGCAAGTTTGAACTTGAACTTTGGTGTGAATTTTCAATGCTGGCTCTAAGTAACTACCAGAAGAACCTTGCTGGGTGCTTAATTACACTTGTTATATAAAAAGCAAGACTAGATAACTTCCTAACAGATTTTCTATAGCCTAATAAGAAATCATCATCCTGAAACAAGACTTTGTGGTCATCAGGGTCTGAGGTGGTATTCACAGAGTTAGGGTAGGCAACTGTAGCAATGTGCCAGGCATTTTTCCATCCATCTGTTCTCAACAGCTGAATGACTGTCTCTATAAGGGGGGGTTGGTACCAGTTCTTTACTGAGCTGAAGAGAGGGGTTGCTCTGGTGGTGGTCATCAGACATGGGTGGTCAGCCCCTGGAAGGCTCCAGGCATGCAGGACATGTCCTCAGGTACTCCATCCACCACCTTTAAGAAGAAAGCCTTTCTCAAGGTTTAGAATTAATAAATAAATGCATATAATTAGTCATCAGCCATCAGAAGAAAGCAAGTAAGATGCTCCAGGGTTTTTTTCCCTGTTGTCACAGGAGGAGTGCTTGGAATAGTTGAATTGTTAAAATCTTCAAGAGAGAAATGGCATCTGTTTCTTTTTCTGAAAACTTGTACGTAAACATAGCAAATATTAGGTTTTGCTTTGAATGTGTAAGTTGCCTCTTAAATATTACACCTTACAGCATGTTTAAAGGCATACATACATACATACACAGAAAAAAATCTACTGGTAGACTAGATGCATTGCATAATGTGTTGGAAGGGGACTTGCAAGGAAACTTGGTCAAGGAGTACAGAAGGCTCTAGAGTCTAGGTTGGATGGGGACCAGGCTGTTCAGATATGGTACCAGACTTGTCTCATGTGTACAGAGTTCTCTCTGCTCAGTCTCAAGTGGAATAAAATTGAAGACTGACAAGCTTTTTTAGGAGAGGCTTGTAGCTTTCAGGTAATCCTGCTGTCAGGTGATGTAATCTCCTCACAGAGAGTGCAGCTCAGGTTGCAGTTCATAGTCAGGGTTTGGTTTTCTACCTGGACCACTGTAAGAGCTAAATCACTTGGAAGCAGTGAGAGTAACTTGCTTGAAAGTGCATCCATTGTCAGTGAAACTTGCCCTTAGACACTACAAAGGGCATGTACCACGTCCATGGACTTGTCAGGTTTCAGGAAGGACCAGCTGAGCTGTCGAGGTTTGTTAACCTCTTGGCATCAAAACAGTAAACTACACATGTTCAGCAAGAAACTGCAAGCACTTAACTCAGCAGGATGAGTGTGCTGAGCAAGGGACCTCGGCATGTGTGTGGACCTTGTCTCAGAAAGCAGAAGTGCTGAGCTGATAACAACACGATGGCTTTGCCATCAGACTAAGGAGCCAGACTTGCTGATGCTAGTGCTCTCAGATTTTGGCTACTGGACATCAGGCCAACACACTGGAGGCTCTGAGACTGTAATATCACAGTACCAAATGAGTTGGCATCACCACCTCAAACTAGAGGAGAGGTACTGTGCTAATAATCAGAGGGGCTCAGCCTGCTACTTAGCTGAAGACCTATTAATTAGTGGTGCTAAGCCAGGAACAGCAGAGAGTCCTGCAAAATTCATATCACTGTCAGCCCTGAAAGAGCTTTGTCTGTATTGAAGAGATTAATAGCTGTAGCGTAGAAAGTGAAAACCTGTTGTCACATCTCCTGGCTTGTCTGTGCATTGCACCCCTCAGTCCTCCATGTGATAGTGTAAGAGATGTCATCCTTTTTTCAGAGGCTAAAGGAGACTGCCCTTTATATATAATATTTTTTCCAGGCAGTCTCTTCTTGCATCTAAAATTAGATGCAGCTTCTGAATTCACATCAGACAAAGGCACAGAAGAGCATCTAGGGGAAAAGAGTGTGTGAGGCTGAATCTAGAAGCCCTTAGAGAAATTCACTGTCAGATTGGAATGAAGGGGGGGAAAAAAAAAAAAAAGCAGTGCTATCATTTCAGGGTTTGAGGAGTTTTTTCAGTCCAGCAGTAAAAAAGAGTCCATAAGGAATTCTGTTTTCTAAATGGGAAACACTGGAAATGGGTAAGGAAAAACAACCAAACTCAAATATGAGTGTGTTTCTTAAGCTAGTTGCTCTAGTAAAGTAGAATTTATTTTATCTTCTCCAATAGAAACCAGGGGAGTATGGGGAGTGATCTCTTTTCCCCCCATTTTCCACAAGCTTCAGTCTCTTCCCATGCCTAGCAAATATTTCTATGAGTCTGGTAAAAGACATTTGGGAGCCTCTTACAGGCTATAAATATTCAATTAGCATTTAGTGCTACAGCCTTCTCTTTGCAAATTAAAACCTATGCAGTTTCCATAGTGACCTAAACAAGATAAGAATCTGAGTCAAGAGTAGCAGACCTTAGTGAAGATGAGCAGATAGCAAGGCAAATATTTTATATGGATTTTCTGCTGGTTTGTTTGCTTGTGTTTTGGTATTTTTGGGGGGGGTGTGTTGGTTAGTTTTTTGTTGTTTGTTTTGTTTTTTTTTCCCCCAGGGTGCATTTTGAGGAACAGACAGTTATCCTGATTTCACAGATCTTTGGCCATGACTAGGCAGCTAGGTGCTGGTGTAAAATTGTTTTGAGTGCTCTTCAATGCTCTCCTTCAGAGTAGCAAACAGCCAGGAAAGGATAGTCTTCATTTTCAGCTCTACATGTAGCTTCACCAGGTCTTTTTCCATATGGCATCATAGCTTAAACAGATGTTCATGGATGATCTGATCTTTCTCTAAAATCTGTGTGAAAACTAAGGCTTCCTGCAGTGCAGAAGGGACTCAATTACACACCCTTCATCCAGCAGTTCTGCCACTGCCTCATCAGTGGGATCAGCTCACTGCAGCAAGAGATCCTGGAATTACTACAGAAAAGACATCCAGCACAAAAAAACCCCTGTGTTCTTTCACAAAGTTGCTTGAGCTCTTCTTTTAAACTGAATCTTGTTTAGGCAATGATAACTAGATATAGCCACTTTTATGTTTGGCTTATTTTAATTTTTTTAATTAGGGGCTGGGAGAATATGCCCAGAGATTTGGGGTGAGCAAGGAGTGTTGAGGTTTTTTAGATAGACAGATGGTTTTATGCAATGTGACATTTTAATTGCAGTCTATAATGTGTTTGTGCAGCACTCAGATCAATGGATATCCCTTTAGAAAAAGGAAAATCATGATTAACATTTGGTTGTTTGTGCAGATGGAGCAGCAGAGACACAAATATACATGTTCTGTATTGTTTTTGTGAAGATAACTGGAGTTATAAATCTGACCTTGGAGAAATTTCCCCCAAAGGATTGACAGGGCACTGCCCTTTCTTAGGATGGTACCCTTGAACTTTGATGCAAGCTCATGATGAATGGAACACTTGTAAGCCACAGGAAAACTCTAAACTGACCAAAGAAATTTCCTGGCTTTTAAGAAGAATATTTCTTACACCTTTTAAAAAATTTTCTTTTAAAGTAAGGGGAGGGGGAAGGAATAAATTCCAAAGCCATAGTCTTGCAGCCTGCGAAAATTTGAAGTTACTGATAAGCATTGCTTCCAGCAGGTTTCTCCATGCTATCACGTGGTGAAAGCTGAAGCTTTATGGTTTGAGTACTGAGGCTGGTTCTATGTCAACCATTCTGTTCCCTATTGCTGTTCAGCTGAGAATTGAACTGTGTGTTCAGAGCCCCTCAGTGAGATTTTGTCCCCCATTATGCCAAGTCAGTGCATGTGATGCTGCTTACCAGTACCTAAATTACCCAGCAGGGTAACAAGCCCACTAAGATGATTATGTTGTTCACATCACTACAGTAGACACGTGTGTAATAGGTGATTCTCTGCCCTGCATCAGGTTGAATGAGGCAATTTTTCCCTAAAACAACAAAAAAAAAATTGAAGGCAACATGGACTGTAATAGCTTAAATACATTTACTTTGCTCTGATACATTCATAACAGCATTCTGCATGAGATTCTATATGGCGTGGATAATAAAACAAATTAGATATTGCAGCTGCAAAAACACATTGTGCAGAGAACGATGTGCAGTTCAGCTGCAAAAATACAGCATTCATGTGACATTACATTCAACCCTCTTCCCCAAGAGATCTCCCTTCTAGGTCAGTGTGGAAAAGACAGACCTTGCCAACACAATGCAGTCCGTTTGCTTGGGAATCGGGATGCTTGCCTTTCTGCACTTGCCAGTTGGGTGCTCTTAACAAATATCAAAATCAAATAAAGAAAATCACCCTACAAAAATCCAAATAAGTTAGTAGAGATAAACACAGCTTGATTTGTTGGGGTTTTTTTTGTCTGTGAAAGAGTAAAAATAAATAGACCCTTTGAACACATTAAGCTTCCGTTAAAGGGGCACTTCGACAGCTTGGAACAACTAACAAGGGTCTTTCCTTTTGGGTGCCTTTCAAATGTAAGCATATATTTTATTTGGTTTTGTTTATTTCCATAATTACCATCATCATCTTTCATCCTGGTAGGTTCACTCAATGGTGCATTTCCCTGTATGAGAAGTTCATTTATCCAACCATAATTTGGTAGATGTGTATATACAACTGCAATTACATACTTGCAGCACTTTGAGGTGAGCAGTGAATTAAAGCTTCTTGTGAGAACCACCTTGGTGATTTCCTTCTCTTCTTATCACCAATACATCTGGTAGCTGGTTGTGTGTAAGATACTTGCTCTGCAGATTCCTACACTGGCATCATATATGTCTGGATACTCTAACAACTATTTGAAAAGGTGTGCTTATAAATGACAGGAAAATCCCTGAATTGCCTAGTTCTGTATATAATCAAGGTTTATAAAGGGTTTAGTTCTTATTGTACAACAATAAAAACAACTTTCAGGATGAAGACTCAGGAAGGCTCAGGTGATGGGATTATGGAAAAAGTCGTTTTGCAGAAGATTTACTGAAAGAAGCAACTGAGATTTTGTGTAGTCTAAATTTTCCCTAATCCAACACGCTCTGTATTCCATTCAAAGCACAGCTTCACAGAGTAATTCTCAGCCAGTGTGCATAAATCATTTACTAATGCAAATTTAACAGTTCAGGCAAGAACTGTTCTTATTTACTAAAAAAAATCGAACCCAAGCAACCAAAAACCCTGCAAAAAACCTCAGGTTCTTTGCTGAATAGCTAAAATATTAAATGTTCACAGCTGTTTTTTCTGCATGCATATTAACCTGTTGTCTGCTCTGAGGCAACTCCCTTAGTTTCATTATCCTGAGAAAGTAGCTACTTTCTTAGAGTTCATGTTCTGACCATCCATGCTCATTGATAGAGCTTGATCTAGGTTGTAGGATTTTTTACATTTAGTGGGTACTCACAGCTCCAATTTACCTCAGCTGCACAGTAGCCAGAAAATCACAAACCCCCCTCATGCAAACTCTAAAATTAATGTTCTACTGACAGTGTAATGGAGGAGCCATGGTCAGAATGGCTGCATAGACCAAGCTACGGCCTCATTTTCTGCATCCTGTGAAGATGATGCTCATCGGCTGAAGGTAAGTGGCTGTTGTGGAAGAGTATGAGAGACATAGTAGTGTGATGAGTGTTATTTTATGGCCCAAGATTGATGGCATTGTAGAAAATGTAAAACCTTAGGAAATGCAAACTAGATATGCTAATGGATCTGTCAATTATGGACCACGTGCCAGTGGGGCAGGAAGAGTACAGAAGACTGTGGTCCATGCTAGAATTTAGCTTTTCAGGAAAAACAGACTACAATGACTGATTTGATACTGAAACTGAGAGATGAAGGAAGGTGGAGTCTTGCTGGATCCACTATATCTGTTAGCTGCAAACATAAAGATGAGAAGGGCATTTTTAAGGGGTTTGAAAATGGTATGAAGAAATGTGCTCTCCTTAGTGATGGATGCAGCAACTGACACAACATGGATCTGCTCTGTAAACAAACATGTTTCATATTATTTGGGTTTATATGGCAATGTCTGTGTCTCCTAGTACTTCAGGAGAAAGGTAGGAGTGCTGCTTGCCTCTCTTTAAGGAATATCACCGAGTGGCCTCTACTTCTCTGCCAGGACATCTGTCTGGGGTGACAGCTTGGCCAGGGAGGGTCTCCAGTATGACAGGAATGAGCACTGGGGCTGAGCTCTGCATGGCTCCAGGCATGCCCTGCTACACCATGTCCTTGAGAGTTCTTCAGTAGAGGAAGCAGAGGAGGGAGAAGAGCCAGTGGCTACACTACCCTGCAGAGCCTGAAGTTCAGCTTGAGGGTCTGCTGGGGTTTGGGTTTTTGTTTGGGTTTTTTTGTTTTGTTTTTGTTTTTTTTTCTTCCCCACTTAAAGTGATTCTATTGCAGCTGCAATAGTTAATGAAGTGCTGAAAATGGAGCTGCTATTCAACATAGAAGGGGAAAACTTTCCCCTCTCCTGACTCCCCACAGGGTCCACGAGTCACTCGGGTGGATCACTGGGGGAGGACTTGGCTGTTAGCTCAACCACCATAGCCTGATGAGAAGAGCTTGAGAGTTTCATAAATAAACATCTAGGCAGCTGCATCCCACCCAGTCTGGTGATGGGAGGACAAACTGTGAGATGTGGCTGGAAATCACCTCAGTCACTGTGTTCCTGATTTTCCTCTGCAAAAAGTAGACCTACAAGAATTTTGGAAATGCAAAAAGGGACTTTGAATTTAGGATAAAGCTATTTGCTTTCTTTGCATTTGTCGACCAAGGTGTTGACATTTGTCTTGTTTTGGTTTACTGCACTTCAGTCAGAGCCGTAGACATTCTCCAAACTAGTAATTGTTCACAAATAAACACAGACATGTAAGACATTTGCTAGCATATTTACTTTTCCAGTGTGAAGCTAATGACTGACATCATTCTCTAACAGCTGCCTTGGTTGTGCACCCCTTTCCTGCAAAGATCATGTCCTGAGAATGGGGAAAAAAAAAAAAAAAAAAGATCAAAAACCAGTAGAATGGTACCAAACATATAAGTACAGCTGAATAATTAATTGAAATAATAAGATGACTTATTTCAGCAAGACCATGAGTGAATCTGAATCCAGGACTTCCTGTCCTATGCACAGAGCCCTGAGAATGTTTATTTAAGTGGAAAACATTCTCTGCAAGGAAATGGGTAAATAGGGACCTCAGGAGTTCAAAGCTAAGGTCCAGCAGAAGAAATAGTAAAGCTCAAAGGCTGTGGCCTTAATTTGAGTACCTCATTGATTACAACTTATATCAATCAAAGATCTGTTTCTCAATGTTTCTTCAGATTATTTGATTTTCCTGAGCTGGCAAAAATTGATTTTGCTTCATTTTTGTCTGAAGGAGCTCCTGTCTCTTCAAGCTTTAACGACAGATAATGATAAAACTAGAATGGCCAGCTGGTTTTGGTCCTATCTTGAAACAAAAAGGAGAGAGTTGTGTCTAAGTATCGACTAAATTATGAAAACACTTATATATATTTGTATTTAAAAACAGATCTAAAATGCTTGAGTCATATTGCTAAGGCTCTGGAGAAACAATTCTCCAAATGCATTTTACATCAGGAGAAATCAGTTGAAGCCAACTTTTTTATTTGCCATCACCTTTAGCAGTGTTTATGTGAGTTAAAGAACAATAATAATTTTTTGCGACACATAAAAATTTGCAGGCGACACTAAACGGGATGGAAGTGTTGATCTGCCTGAGGCTTGGGAGGCTCTGCAGAGGGACCTGGACAGGCTGGATCGATGTGCCAAGGCCCATCGCATGAGCTTCAGTAAGGCCAAATGTCAAATCCTGCACTTTGGTCACAACAACCCTCATCAGAGTTACAGGCTTGGGGAGGAGTGGCTGGAGAGCAGCCAGGCAGAGAGGGACCTGGGGGTGTTTATTGACAGGAAGCTGAACGTGAGCCAACAGTGTGCCCAGGTGGCCAAGAAGGCCAATGACACCCTGACCTGTGTCAGGAACAGTGTGACCAGCAGGACCAGGGAGGTGATCTCACCCTTGTACTCAGCTTTGGCGAGGCTGCACCTCAGGCACTGTGTGCGGTTTGGGGCCTCTCACTACAGAAAGGACATTGAGCTACTAGAGCGTGTCCAAACAGGGAAATGAAGCTGTTGAAGGGTTTGGAGCACAAGTCTTACAAGGAGAAACTGAGGGATCTGGGGTTGTTTGGCCTAGAGTAAAGGAGGCTCAAGGGAGACCTCATCGCTCTCTACAACTACCTGAAAGGAGGTTGTAAAGAGGTGGAGATTAGTCTGTTCAATAAAGTTACAAATTACAGGACAAGAGTTAATAGCCTCCAGTTGTGCCAGCAGAGGTTTAGATTGGATATTAGGTAGAATTTATTCACTGAAAGGGTTATCAGACACTGGAACAGGCTGCCCAGGGCAATGATGGAGTCACCAAACCCAGAAGTATTTAAGAGCTGTATAGACATACAACCTAGGGATTTGGATTACTTAAGGTTTTGTCAGGTTAATGGTTGGACTTGATGGTCTTGAAGGTCTTTTCCAAACAAGGTAATTCTGTGGTTCTCTGACATGTTTCCTACACCTGTGAGATAAATTCTGCCAAACAGGAAGCTATCTCCAGAATGTAGAAGTAAGGTACAATGTCCCATTTACAGCATGCTTCAGGACCAACTTGTCAATAGATTTGCTTCTCTCACAGCAGCTTCTGGCTGAGTTGCAGACAGAAAATCCCAAAGAAATGTCAGTGATGCCGAAAAAAATGACAAAGTAATTTTCAAGTTACTTTCAAAGACAGTATCTACTTCTCCCCTGGTATGACAATAAAGCTGTCAGAGATTTGGGCAGGCAGTTAGCCCCAGAACACAGTGCTTCTGACCTGTGTTTTTGCATAAGTCAGATTCAGAAGCTGTAGCACAAATATCTCGGAGATCACTAGAGCTGAGGCAGTCTGCTCAGTTCATCAAAGACTGAGCAATAAAGCAAGTATTAAATGTACTGAGAAATAAATATTTCTACTGCAAATTCCTACCTTGGCCGTGGTGTGGACCAGCCCCTGTGGGATATTCAATCCCCACAATATGCTGGGGTACCACTAGTGGAAGCTAAGGGTTTATGCTTATGCGCCATGTGTTGAAAGAATTTGACTTTAACTCTGCAAAAATGTTGACAGCTTCAGAGGGCACTGCATTATTCATTTATCTCAGTAAGAGCAGGATGAGCCAAACAGAACCTTTGGACCTATAAGTGCCATTCAGTTTCTCTTTTGTGAATTCTTCCTTGGTACCTCTGCCACCATTTTCAAAATCATGTGCTTCCGGAATAGGGCAGAAGGTGTTTTGGGCATTTTCTTCATTTTTTTTTTTTTTTAAATATTATTTTTTCAGGGCTTTCTCTTCCACTTTTAACACAGAAAAACTTTTTTCATCCCCTATACGTGAAAATGTCTGTGGGAGTGAACCACCACAGACACATCTTGAAATGATAATTTGGTACCAGATTATGGCTGGTTATAACAACTCCCAGGGAGCTGTTCAGACCTCATTTTCCCTGGTTTAAATCCAACCCCTCTTAACAATGTCCATGAGATGACATCGTTACCTATCAGGAGACTTACGTAAAGTGAACTGGTGTTACAGAACAGTTTGTAGCAGACTGCATAAAGCTGGGAATTTGAACAGCATCTGTGTCCCAAAAGCCTTTTCACTGACTGGAGGGTTGACTTGGTCTGGCTGGCTGCTTCTGGTTTCCTTGCTGTAAGTGACACTGTGTGCAATTACTCAAAACTGCTGTGTACCTGGGGAGCCTAGTGGGGTATTTTGGACAGGACAGGTATTTATAACAAACAAAAAAGAAACGAGGAAGGAAAAATCCCATTATAAATAATCTGCTGCTTTACACCAGCATGAAAGTTACACACACATTTCAGCAGTACTGTTTTGCAGCACTGGAACAATTTTAGCCCTCAACAAATTTAAAGTCTTGGAATGGACGCAGCAAATGTTAACCACACTGCTCTCCCCTGTGCCTCCAAGGCATGGATTTCAAACACCTTAACTTCACTTTTGGTTTTCTGTTTTTAGGCAGGAAGTTTATTAGGAAGGAAATACACGTGTTGCAAGAAAAGAGAGGCCTCTGGTACTTCCCAAGTCAGCACTTAGGTGACTCCGGTTCATTTTGAGATGAATAATTTATAGTGGTGTGAATAAATAATAATGGTGAGTTCTAACTGTCCAAACACCATACATAATACCCTGGGAAAATTTCCTCTGCTGTGTGCTAATGACTGATTGTTGGCTTTTATTCTGTGAGCGACTGTAATGAGTAAATCATTTGAAAGTAGCTGTCGTGCTCAGGTTTGTTTAAGCAGCTCTTGTCAAACTGCATCTTCAAGCCAATGTGAGATATGAGTTCGGTTTACTGCTGCAGTCAGTGTGGTCTCTTTTGTAAGCAACCATGCAAGATCAGCTGCTGAACTTAAAAAATCAGTGGTTTAGTGTGATTTGCATTGCACAGAATTGCCATTGTATCAGTGTCTCTGCTTGTGAAAATAAATACATTTGAGACATTGGGTAGGTGCCTAGCTCATCTGGGAAGATCATCTGCAGACCGATTTTAAAAGCAGTAGCAAAAATATATTCCCTCATCCATTCAGTTTATGTGTGGAGAAACATTTTCAAGTTGTTGCTAATCATACTTTGTTGACTGCTCCTCCAGCTGTATCCATGGCATTTAAAACTTCCTTTTTTTCCTTTTTCTTATTGCAGCTTTACTTAAACGGCTATTTTTCTGTTATTTTTTAAAAAATTCATGAGGAGAGTGTTGTATTCTTATTTCCTTGTCTGCCACTGCTTCTTACTTATATGGGTAGACCCTGAAATTTTATCATTAGACAAAACTATGTAAAATGTTGCTTTGCTTTTCAAATGCATCTTTTTGATGGTGGTCTTTCAAAAGGACCTGTTTCTCTATCTCTTGAAAAAGCATTAAATGCTTGGGAAGGGTGATAATTGTACACTGCAAATCTTCCCTTGCCTAGTGAACCCTACATTTCTCGTGCTCTTTTTCTGCACAGAATTTTCTGATTGTTTTCAGAGGAAGGCAAACAAACAGCAACAAAAAAAAATGGTCTAAAGCATAGCCTGGAAATTTACAAGACCAGTAAATGTTGCTCGCTGCTCTACCAACTTTCTTTTCTCAGGTGGCAGTTAACGCATTCATCTGTCTTGACTATTTCTCTTTGGCTCCCCTCATTGTAGTATCCAGACACTGAGTTTTGCTGTTCAACAGAGCAGTGGGAAAGAAGTCTTGGACCTGTTAATTTCTGTCTTTTGACAAGGGATGCAATTCCTTTCAATGTCACAAATGAGATTTAGGTTTTTCATTTCTTTCAGCTGCCTGAGAATGCAGATTTGCGTTTTGAATCGCTTGATGTGAACATCTGCTCTTGACTGGATTAAGAACCCAAAGCCAATTCATGAAGGCTACCAACATCTCACCCAGGTATTATAATGGCTATGGGTCACTGCTTACTTGAAGTCGTCCACGAAGCAGTGACATGGATTTCGACATTTTTGTCTCTTATTTACAGTTCTTTAAGCCTGTCAGTTCCATTGCTTGTCATTCATCTTGGTCCAATCAGCCCTTCTTGCTTTTTTTTCTCCTTTTCTGTTGCATATCTTCGTGGAAAGATGAATCCATCCAGTGAAGTAAAGGGTGAAATTACACCACTGATAGTAGGTAAGTGGTTGTATCAATTAATACAGTATCAGTCTGATTTCTCACAAAATAGTTGCATCATTTTTAAGTGGGTTTCGTGTTGGGGTGTGGTTCTCTTTCTCCATTTGTGCCCAGTTCTGATTGCTTTGGATCCAACGCTCTCACCGAAGTTTAGTATTCAGTGAACAGTTCTGTATCACAGGCTTCTGCATAGCTTCTTACCATCTGGCATCACTATGGCTACTACTGGCCCAATGCAGTTTCCATGGTAGTCAATGGAAATTTTTGAGGCTGACTTCACAAAGCAATACATCCAATGCAGCAGAGAAAATATGTTAATCCAGAAAAGGTACTAACAGAGCTTGTCACTGAAGCATACATTTTCATTGCTTTGCCCTACTTATGTTGTAGGAAAGTGTAATCCCCAGATGGCAGATGGGAAATTCATCCAATGTTTGTAAAAGGATGGAGAATTGTAAAACTGGGTCTTCTAAGCATCAAGTTAGAAGGCTGTCTCTGGTGTTATCCTTGAGAAAAGAGCTGTGGGATGAAAGTAAATGTAAGGTAGGGAGGAAATTAGCTAACACAGCATCATACTAACAGATTTGGAAACAGAAGTACCTCTCTTAACATCTCTTTGTTGCTATGAAAAAGAAATAAAATAAATAATGTAAAGATCCCTCTAAATCCTGCTATGATTATGCTTGTTTTAACAAAGGTATGTGCATGTTTGATATCTGGTTAATGTAAGTCCTCCAGTGATGCTATAGTTTTTTTCAGGAATCAGAGATCTAAAAGATCACACTAAACATGGTTCTCAAATTAGGTGAAAGACTGCAATCAAGGGTAGAACTTGGCCTAATATCTTGAGTGTATTGCTGTCATCTGCTCTGTGTGTCCCTAATACGGGTAGCAATTTCAGTCCCTTTGACCTTCTTATGAGTGAGATCAGGGCCTCATCAGGAAAAAGGGAGCTACAGTATTTTGAAGTGATTTTCACATAGATTTTCTAATTATTATCTTGTTTTCCTCTCTTCAGTTTCTTCTTTTTCTGTATGTTAAAAATAATTTTCCTTCCTCTGAAGAGATTTTCCCTATCCCATGCCCTCTCTAGTCCCAGCTTCCCTGACCCTCTTTTTACCTTTCTTTTCACACGGTACACAATTTGGGTTGTTTTCAAACAAACATGAACTTTTGCTTTGTTCTGGTTTTATTTGTGGCCTGAAAAACAAAGCACATTAACTTGAAACAGACACTGAATTGCCTATGGGGGTAACTCACAAAGTACTGATGCTTGGAAAGTTCCCAAAAGAAAACAAAGCCCAGCAGTCTTGCCTTGTTTGTAGAGCTGATGGAGATCATTGACTCCTAAACCTTTGCCATCTCTTTCCAACCAGCCCCCTAAAATAACAAATACATGGGCTATGTCAAACAGTTATGGTCTTCTGAATCACGAGCCAGACATAAGAGTGACATTTAGACTGTGCCTACACATAAACATAAGTAGCTCAGTTTCAGGGCAGCTCTGTCACACATAGCAAAGCTCTGCTGATTTGCTTCCATGGAGAATCTGGCTTGATAAACCATAGCAAACAACTGAGGTGATGGATCTAGAAAACATAGTTCACTCTATGTGGCACGATGTACCTCTTCCAGGCTTTCATTCATTGCTTCTGGATGATATGCTAGGCACTCCACATGCAAGGGAAGTCATTTTCATATACCTAAAGCCTAATTTAGAAAGTAAAGCTGACATGGCATGCTAAAGGCAATGGGACTCAATAGTAGGCTAAGGATTGGTAGTTGTGATAGGCTCACACCACAGTGGCTCAGAGCAGCCTGTGGAGCAAATTCATGCCAGTCGTGACACTGTAGCATTCTTTCAGCTGACAGAATGGAGAAAAAAGCTGCAAGTTAAGTATTTTTATATCATTGTGTCAAAAGGTCATTAACACAGGCAGATCCTGCAGTCTACGTGTTCATAATGATAGCCTGAAATAAACCAATTGCTAGCTCAAAACTGAAAATTTGATTGTGAAATTTCATTTCATTGATAAGATGATGATGATGATGATGAATGTTTTTACCCATCTCATAGAAAAATGTCACTCTGTATTTTCAAAGTTTAAACAGGAAAAAATTTGTATCCTTAAGGGAAGTCTGCAGCTAGAACTTGCACAAAGAGATGGAAGAGGGAACCTCTGAAATCAACATTATCTGAAACACAAACTTGTGGTTTTGTTCCCTGCTCAAATGGCGACATAAATAAGGCTGTTGTAAGGAATGCTATTTGTCTCTACTTTTTCTTCAGAAACAGTGGTAGTGTTTCCAATCTTGCTGCTGATAAAATACAGAGATGCAGCTCAGCCCTTCTTAGTGTCTCTCATAGTGGGGGGAACAAAAAAAAAAATAAATAGTAGCATAGATTCTTTCTGCTTTCAGTAATATTTGCAACAAGCTAAAAGTATGTGTTTGGTTGCCTTACTTCAGTCCACAAAAAGGATTCACGCGTGCCGCAAAGCACCGCGCAGCACAGCACAACCAGTTCCCAGTGTTCTCACAGTACCAAGCCTTCAACCAGCAAAGGTTCTTCTGCAAAGATGGACATATATTTGAAAAGCTGCATGCCAAAGGTACAGTTTATTTGACTTGGAACCTATCAGTCTTACAAAGCAGAGGGAATCTTGATCGAAGGATACTTTTTTTATTGATTATGCCTTCAAGCTTACCTAACAGATGCTTGGTCTTTGGCTTTCTGTATCCTTCCTTCCTCCCCTCACCTTTTAATTTTCCTGTTCTTTGGGTGTAATAGGTCCACTTATGTGGACAAAAAGTGCTCATAAGAAGAAAACTCTCTGTAATAGAAAGGCTTACTAAAAGAAGAAATGTTTTTACCATCTCTCACCCATTGTACACACTGGTTGACTGTGGTAAGAAATGGGACAGTAAAGAGCTCATTTCTCTTATTCAGCAGCATGGCTTTCTGGAGTGACTCCAAAGCAGGGAATGAAGTTACACACCCATAAACACTGATGGGCAAATAGAAACACCAGCCCTGTGAATTTCCTCTTGCAGCACCCTCTTTTCCACTGCATTATGCAAATGTATTGTCTGCGTTCACTGCTCTCAGCATTTCTTTTTCAGGCCCCATCTATATAGAATTACTGAAGTCATCTAGGTAATAACTTGAGAGAAAATAGACTCATTCAGTGGAAGATTTGAAATTGCAATCAACCCTTGAAAAAGAGAGTGAAATCAGGGGTGAGTAACAGATGGTGGTGGTGGCTAATCTTTCTGTCTATTATTTTACCATATGGGGGTCTATGCCACAGACTTTCATGTTGGAAATAAAAGAGAAATTGATCATTGTGTGACAATGTATTAGTTTAATAGCTCTGTCACAGTGATATTTGCCTCCATCTAGAAACCATATGCAAGAGTATAGGCTCCTAAACAAGATTCAGCTGCATGTAGGCTGTTATTGTGGTGACAGACATCACATTACTTTAGAGGAAAAAGAGTTACAACATTTAGTTTACATGGAGAAAATTAATTTTCTGGCTATGCTCAGGAGTCTGTGAAAGGAAATCTATATACAAACACCCAATGGACTCTAATAGGAAATGGTACCTTCTCTGTGGAATTGAATAGAGAATTTCATCACACGTGGTACTCTATAAGATGGTTGAAAAGATAAATTATTTCATAATTCATTATGCCATCAGACTCTTAGCTGGCCTTTCTTCACTGGAGGCAGGAGTGCTTTGATAGCTGCAGGCCTTTATGAGTCATTTCTATTCAACTATAATAAACACCTATAAAATTACATGTTAAATTCCTATCAAACTTCATGAGGTTCTTCTAACAGGGAAACATCCTGCAAATGTTTAATTAAACTGTTATCAAGGTAAGAGCACTTCTTCATTGGTAATACAGAACTAAGGTACTAAACTTCTAGTTAACTTTACTGCTAGCTATCTTCTCTGTGGTAAAATGTGGTAAGGAGAAGGACCAGCTCCAAAATACTCCTGCCTCTACCTGTCTACCACAATGTGTTTTGGAATTCACTCATGTTGTTGTCTTATGAATGATTAAAATTATTTTAAAAACAAATATTGGGCAATACAGGCTCGTGTAAACTCATGACTAGAGAGGAAGAGAATAGCATATATGGTCCATCTTGAGACTGCTTTAAGCCCCACAGCCATACCCATGCATCAGATTGCAGAGAAAAACTCCTGAGAAGGGGTCAGGAGCTGGTGTATCCATCCACTAAATGCTCTGATAATTTAGTTGAATCAAGTAGAAAAAACTGTTCTCAGAACAGAAGATGACCAAGTGGCCCAGTTGTGCTACTAATCTATAGCAGTTTGATGTGAACTGCAGCCAGGAAGTCTTCAATTTATTCTTTGCTCCAGGCTCACTTCCTTCCTTAGTCAGCTGTTCATCTCTTAGTATCAGACTATCAAAAAATCCTTGCAGTGCTTCACTGTTGGTGTGGCTGTTCCAGAATGATATAAACAGAAGGAAATGTATGAATCAAGGAAAAAAAGATCCTCTAGACCCTACTGCTATGATTGCTGAGAAGCATAATCTCTTGCATGTTTTATTCTTACTGTAGTTACATTGGTTTTGCACATAAAAAGGATGTAGATTTTGTACTGTACTCTTAAAACAGAACTCTGGTCTGTACAGGGGCCAGGACTCAAAACCCCTTTTACTGTACTGTGTATGAGCTTGAGCTCTTGCTTTTGCACGGTTTGATATCAGCCTAACCATGGTTAATGCTCTGAAATGCCATGGTCTGTTCATGAGATACTACCAAGGCCAAGCTCACAACTGCATTATAAAGATAAATAGCTGTGGTTTGGAGGTGCAAAACTATGTAACTGAGAAGGAGCAATAAGAAAGTAAAAAGTAAGTTCAAAAGTAAGCCATGACATTTTGAGATGCTAAAGAAAAGCAGAGGTGAAAGCACCTCTGAAAAATTGTTTCCCTTTGTATCCTTGATTCCATCTTTGCAGAAAGGGCATTTTCCTGTGTGTGCATAATAGGGAAGAAATATGCATGATATTTGGGGTTCTATTTCATGCATGAAGAGCTGACAGAATTAATATAGAGGTTTATCAAAAGCTGCAACTTGCCTCAGTGAATGGGTACCCCTGGAAACCCTGGTTCCTCTGTCTAACCTTTCTCTCCATCCAGACAGAGTACACTTTTTATCCTAAAATCCTCTGAGAGAAGGAAATTTGGGAGAAAGCCCAATAAAAATCAACACATATATACAAAAAAGAATAATCAGTCCTTATAAAATCATTGTTGAAATAAGCTTGATGTTGTAGTTAGTGGTTAAAGCAGCCATTTCTATACCATCCTTTCACTGAATTTTTTTAACACTGGTCCCTGTGTAAGCCAGTGTGTTTGATCAGATTTTATGTTATTAATCAAGGTGTAGACTTGGTCTCTGCTGTCTTTCAAATCAAGGAGTGCAAGTGACTTAAACCATAAAATGGCTCCAATTAAAATAGTTCAGCACAGAAACTCTAAGATGCATCTGAAGAGGTTTTTTTTTTAGTGTTGCTTTTTTTTTTCTTGCATTCCCCAGATTAATGTGCTCCTCATCTGGTGTTTCTTGAACTTCTGTGTTACATCTAGTATCATTTTCAACCATCAGTAATAATTTTACTCTCTCAGTTCAGGTAGAGTTGTAAATATTTACTATACTATAATATTAAAATAAACAAACAACAAACCCAAACTTGACAAACAAACAAAATGCAAGATTTACTTTCAGTTTAGGAGGGGGGAAAATTTTAGATAGAAGAAATTATCTATTTAGTTCTTGTCAGCTTTTTAAGAACAGTCATGCTAAACTACTTAGAAGTATGATATTGCTCAGAAAGTCCAATCCACTGATTTTATCAGTGGTGTCTTTCATTTCCCAATGGGACACTCGAATGTTAATGTGAATGTTTTCCTCATGTTTTTTGAAGCGCTTGCTCATACAAACAGTTTCAAAACTTACATTTCTTCCTGGTTCCTAGAGAGCAGTAAGGAAGGAAACAGAAATGTGTTCAGTCAACAGAAGAATTATATTTTGCTCACATTTCAGTATAAGCCTGCCTATTGTGTTTGGGAAATGTACTGCAAAAGCAAAAGCTGAAATTATAGTCTTATCATCAAAACAGACTGATTCGTGGTTTATGTGCAGCTAATTGCTTATTACTTAACCCACTTTTAGCTACATCCCCATATGCAGCCTGTTTCAGTCTTTAAATGCTTTCAAGTTAGTGGAGGAATATTAATTTGTTCCTCAACCCAGAAGGGTGCCCAATTGTTGGGTCAGCTGTTAAGAAAGGGAAAATAGTTATTTGCACCAGGCAGCTTGCTTTCTTCCATTTGATCAGATTACAAATGATTAATCAAAACTGAAGACTTCTTACAAGCAGGCAGTTCTCCATGGCTGAGGAGAGTCCATGTTATTTAAATCAATGTATGCTTTTTGTGAAGTATCATTTGTCGTTACTATATATTATTTAGCCAGTAGCAGCCCTGAACGAATTAATTCATGCTCTGCTTTACCTCGACCATCAGAGCTCGTATTTTAAACAGAAACATGCAGCCCCTGTATTATTTAGGTAAGGAAAGTTTATTACTTCACATTTATAGAGCCTTGGTTCTCCTGTGCCCTATAATCACGGAGGTCTTTTACTAGCGTGACCATGAAGTGAACTCACATCCATTTCTAAAAGAATCCAGACACTTGCAACTTGAACATGAAATTACAGCTTCTGCAGCTCTTTAGGAATATACTGTGACTTTCATCCTGTTCTATTACAGTGTATTTTAAAACCATTATGGACAGTTTGGCAGCTGCTAGAAATCAGTGTATGGCTCTCAAAGCCAGATGAGCTTCACTTGGTAGTAGAGTTCGCTGAGGATTTGGCCTCTTCAGATTCCTGAAGACCAAGATATTCAATGTGATCCCTGATTTTTGAGGACATCCTGCTGATGACTTCAAACATGGCTTCCTGAATTGCTCAGTCCCTTGGAAACTCAACTCCTGAATCAAAAATGGCTGAAGAAAACTAATGCACCAAGTTGTGCTTACTCTTTCAGCACAGCTAACCTTGTATAATCATATTGCCATTATTTTTAATTTCTCTGGACAGACAGTAGTGACATTTAGGCAACAGGCCCATTACAAGTGACTTGCTTGCTCTCTAAAGAATCTGTATGTTTGTATAATCAAACACGTTGCCCTTCTTATGGGGAATAATGCTTCATGGTTCATGAAATCTGCTTCCCATTGGTTAGCTACTTCCTTCTGGATAGAGGCCCTTGACTTCATCTCTCTGTGAAACTTCGCTTTGTTAAAGGTTCAAATACCTCTTAAGAATTTGATCTGAGCAGCCAATATCTAGCTTGTTTCTACAGAGATGCAAGCCATGAGGCAAAGGCTCAAGAAGACTTTGCTTGTCTTCAGACTCAACATCTGTGCATGGGCACAATCAGCATTTGTTCTTGATGAGGCTATAGCTGGCCTGGAGCAAAGCATCATGCTGGGTGGAAAGTCCAGTATCAGCATTCACACTGAGCACTGAAGCTGGCTTTGTACACCGCAACCCCTCGACAAGTAGGCACGTTGCGTTTTGAAAGTCCATAGTTCCCCAGGGATTCTGACCCATGTGGTGTGAAAATGAAAGATGGATTTTCTAAGTACAGGCTCGCTCTCAAAGGAGCATGAGGGTCAGAGTCACAGTGCCGTATGCAGCTACTTCAGTAAATCAGAATGGTTTCCAAGGGCCTCCAGCTGTGTTACAGCTCTTCTGTTGCTACTACTGGAATATTATCGGAGAGAAAGGCAGCATCTTACACAAGGGCTCTGATCCTATAAACGTTGCTGCTCAGAATGTGTGTACACGAAAGAACATTGGGGGTAGAGAACTTTGGTTTCTACATCAGTAATAAAAATCTCTAGCTCACTCTCGTTCACTTTGCTGGATGCAGCAGAAAGGAACAATGAGGGAAAGAACTTGTTTGCCGAAAGACAGGGGTTTTGTTGTTTCCTATCAGAAAACACAGATTTATAGTTGCATGATAATTTAGGGAATAAGTCAATGTGATATTTCTCTTCTTTCATGTCACTGAATTCTGTTAATAGCACTGCTGTCCTAAAACTTTTTTGCTTTAATAGTCAAAAGTTACAATCAAGCAAATAAAAAGGCAATTGTTTTTCAAAACAATTATTCAGAGTAGCAATAGCTTCCATCTTTCTGCCTCTTGTATCAATGTACAACATTATTTTCTAACTTAAACTTAATTGTTAATCCTGCCTCCTTGCTCCTTAAGCTCTAAAAATTCTGGTGGTGAGCTCTACTTCTTGCTTAATTATTGATAAATGAAAAGCTTAAAACACTATATTGAGTTGCAAAGCTATTTAAATACTTGTTATCAAGCTGGGGTTCTGAATCCCCCATTTTCTTTGGTGTACTTTTGCTTAAAAGAACAAATTACGAGTGTTAAGAAACTGACTGCACCAGATAGTTGGTCCAGCTATCAACTACAAGTGGAAGCTGAACTTCATCCTAGATGCAGTCCATGCTCCCTTCATTTGCTCAAGTAATATGCTAGCAAAGGCAGGATTTTATAGAAAATGAGGAGAGGGAAGTGACATTGCTCCTCTACCACCTGTCTCCCTTTTTCACAGTCAGTGTCATCTTTTTCTGCTTTACATGATTGTCTCCTCCGGGTGAGGGCTACATTTTAGGAATGAGAAGTAAAAAAGATATTAGGGTAACTCTTTGGTGAAGATGTCTTAGTTTGAGTGATTTTGTGCAGGGTTAAAATGAGTGGAGGATGTGGCCCAGAACATTTCCTTTAGCTGTTCAGGACTGAAGTTGGAGCAAATGAAGCTTCTGTGGAGAACTAAGCCTCGAGTCTCAGATGTGAAGCTAAAAATTTTATCTGCTTTGGTTTGGGTTGGGTGCTTTTATTCATTAAAAGTGTTCAGACTACCATTACTGGCTCCAAACCTGTATGAAGGAGAAGTGATTGAGTGTCTGAGGCACTTGAGAGTGGCATTTGAGAGTCTGATCTGCTATCCCACAGGGTGTCCTGTGTGAGCTCAGTCTCTCTGCACCTCAGTTTTGCATTTATTTTAAAGGTGCATTTTCCTGCATTTTCCAGGGACAACTGTGGGGACAAATATGTAAAAAATTTCTGTATTGTCTGAAGCCTTTCTGAGTGGGGCTATTACAGACAGAGGTGAGAGCGGGTCGTTTGGAAGAGGCCATAGTGGCACAAAAGGCAAACCTTTGCCTCAACTTTCATCTGGTTGACAATCTTCAGAAGTCTGTACAATACAGGTAGTATTTCAGCATGGCTCCTGCTGTTGCTAAAAAATATTAGTATTGTTTGTAATCTTTTCCTGTGTGAGAAGTTTGGGATAATGGTATATCAGTAAGCTGTACTTATGCTACATATAGCTGGAAACATGGCTAGAGGGTGAGATATTGGCTGAATATATGAGAACTGGTCCCTGTACCTTCTCCAAGAGTTGGACAGGTAGAGACTGTATCCATCTTCCCCCACAAATATTGGAAATGAAAAATCAAGAGAGGCTGGATAAGCAAAGCCTCCTGATTTTGACGGAAAAATGTACTCCAGGAAGAAGGAGCTGAGGAACTTTTTTTTATTTAACTGCATGTCCAGGCTAGATCAAAGGAATCTGTCTGGGACAGAGGAGAGAAAAACAGGCTCTTTAACTCTCTCCAAATATTCAGAGAGAAACCATAAGCTTTAAGAGAAAAATTGAGGACATCTACAAGGACTTTGCTGTAAGACTAAGAAACAAATGTGCCTGTTTTATTGATCCACAACCTATGGCTCCCATGCATCTGTCATTTGATGAAGACTCATTCATGGAGGTGGTTTGTGACCCTCAACTCTCAATTTACCCTGAAGGGTTATTTGTAAGCCCCAGGGTATACCAGGTTTGAGCTCTGGCAGATAGGGTGTGTAAGGCCAGGACTTGGTGAAAAAAGGGAGGGAAGGATGCAGGAGCATCTGGTGTAAATGTGATCTTGCACCATACTTACCATAAAATTAACCCCTTGGCTCAAATTCAGTTTTATTTGGCTTTTAAGAAGAATCAGCCCCTGACAGCTCTGGCTGGCCACCCACCTCTTTCTCTCATCCAATTGGAGTCTGTCACCTTGCCACTAATAGGTCCTCCAGATTGATGAGTTCCAGAATATGTACTGCAATCTGGTTTTCACCTGAGGATCTCAGCTTTTGTTGGCAAAGAAATGCATTTTTGGCCCCTACAGCTTTAGAGAAAAATCTAAAATATGTGAAATTTTCATACTGTGGAAGGGCATGGGCAAATTAAAAGAGCCAAGCTTGTACTGGTTTTAAGTCTACTTTTTATCATCCTTCAGGAATTTTGAGGCATATATTTTGACATATATTTGGGGGTATTTTTCAACATTTTGAGGTTATGGTGACACATCTTTGCAACTCTCGNCTCTTAAGAATTTGATCTGAGCAGCCAATATCTAGCTTGTTTCTACAGAGATGCAAGCCATGAGGCAAAGGCTCAAGAAGACTTTGCTTGTCTTCAGACTCAACATCTGTGCATGGGCACAATCAGCATTTGTTCTTGATGAGGCTATAGCTGGCCTGGAGCAAAGCATCATGCTGGGTGGAAAGTCCAGTATCAGCATTCACACTGAGCACTGAAGCTGGCTTTGTACACCGCGACCCCTCGACAAGTAGGCACGTTGCGTTTTGAAAGTCCATAGTTCCCCAGGGATTCTGACCCATGTGGTGTGAAAATGAAAGATGGATTTTCTAAGTACAGGCTCGCTCTCAAAGGAGCATGAGGGTCAGAGTCACAGTGCCGTATGCTGCTACTTCAGTAAATCAGAATGGTTTCCAAGGGCCTCCAGCTGTGTTACGGCTCTTCTGTTGCTACTACTGGAATATTATCGGAGAGAAAGGCAGCATCTTACACAAGGGCTCTGATCCTATAAACGTTGCTGCTCAGAATGTGCGTACACGAAAGAACATTGGGGGTAGAGAACTTTGGTTTCTACATCAGTAATAAAAATCTCTAGCTCACTCTGGTTCACTTTGCTGGATGCAGCAGAAAGGAACAATGAGGGAAAGAACTTGCTTGCCAAAAGACAGGGGTTTTGTTGTTTCCTATCAGAAAACACAGATTTATAGTTGCATGATAACTTAGGGAATAAGTCAATGTGATATTTCTCTTCTTTTACCTCACTTTAGGACAGCACTGCTGTCCTAAAACTTTTTTGCTTTAATAGTCAAAAGTTACAATCAAGCAAATAAAAAGGCAATTGTTTTTCAAAACAATTATTCAGAGTAGCAATAGCTTCCATCTTTCAGCCTCTTGTATCAATGTACAACCTTATTTTCTAGCTTAAAATTAATTGTTAATCCTGCCTCCTTGCTCCTTAAGCTCTAAAAATTCTGGTGGTGAGCTCTACTTCTTGCTTAATTATTGATAAATGAAAAGCTTAAAACACTATATTGAGTTGCAAAGCTATTTAAATACTTGTTATCAAGCTGGAGTTCTGAATTCCCCATTTTCTTTGGTGTACTTTTGCTTAGAAGAACAAGTTACGAGTGTTAAGAAACTGACTGCACCAAATAGTTGGTCCAGCTATCAACTACAAGTGGAAGCTGAACTTCATCCTAGAGGTGATACATGCTCCCTTCATTTGCTCAAGTAATATGCTAGCAAAGGCAGGATTTTATAGAAAATGAGGAGAGGGAAGTGGCATTGCTCCTCTACCACCTGTCTCCCTTTTTCACTGCCAGTGTCATCTTTTTCTTCTTTACATGATTGTCTCCTCTGGGTGAGGGCTACATTTCAGGAATGAGAAGTAAAAAAGATATTAGGGTAACTCTTTGGTGAAGCTGTCTTGGTTTGAGTGATTTTGTGCAGGGTTAAAATGAGTGGAGGATGTGGCCTAGAACATTTCCTTTAGCTGTTCAGGACTGAAGTTGGAGCAAATGAAGCTTCTGTGGAGAACTAAGCCTTGAGTCTCAGATGTAAAGCTAAAAATTTTATCTGCTTTGATTTGGGTTGGGTGCTTTTATTCATTAAAAGTGTTCAGACTACCATTACTGGCTCCAAACCTGTATGAAGGAGAAGTGATTGAGTGGCTGAGGCACTTGAGAGTGACATTTGAGAGTCTGATCTGCTATCCCACAGGGTGTCCTGTGTGAGCTCAGTCTCTCTCCACCTCAGTTTTGCATTTATTTTAAAGGTGCATTTTCTTGCATTTTCCAGGGACAACTGTGGGGACAAATATGTAAAAAATTTCTGTAGTGTCTGAAGCCTTTTTGAGTGGGGCTATTACAGACAAGGAACTTGTTTTTATTTAACTGCATGTCCAGGCTAGATCAAAGGAAGTTGTCTGGGACAGAGGAGAGAAAAACAGGCTCTTTAACTGTCTCCAAATATTCAGAGAGAAATCATAAGCTTTAAGAGAAAAATTGAGGACATCTACAAGGACTTTGCTGTAAGACAAGAAACAAATGTGCCTGTTTTATTGATCCACAGCCTATGGCTCCCATGCATCTGTCATTTGATGAAGACTCATTCATGGAGGTGGTTTGTGACCCTCAACACTCAATTTACCCTGAAGGGTTATTTGTAAGCCCCAGGGTATACCAGGTTTGAGCTCTGGCAGATAGGGTGTGTAAGGCCAGGACCTGGTGAAAAAAGGGAGGAAAGGATGCAGGAGCATCTGGTGTAAATGTGATCTTGCACCATACTTACCATAAAATTAACCCCTTGGCTCAAATTCAGTTTTATTTGGCTTTTAAGAAGAATCAGCCCCTGACAGCTCTGGCTGGCCACCCACCTCTTTCTCTCATCCAATTGGAGTCTGTCACCTTGCCACTAATAGGTCCTCCAGATTGATGAGTTCCAGAATATGTACTGCAATCTGGTTTTCACCTGAGGATCTCAGCTTTTGTTGGCAAAGAAATGCATTTTTAGCCCCTACAGCTTTAGAGAAAAATCTAAAATATGTGAAATTTACATACTGTGGAAGGGCATGGGCAAATTAAAAGAGCCAAGCTTGTACTGGTTTTAAGTCTACTTTTTATCATCCTTCAGGAATTTTGAGGCATATATTTTGACATATATTTGGGGGTATTTTTCAACATTTTGAGGTTATGGTGACACATCTTTGCAACTCTCGATAGAGAACTGTGGAAAAAGCAAGACATGAAGAGGTCAGATCCTGCCCTTTGTATGTGTTCTGCGTGCTTGGAACCCTCATGGAAGTGAAGAGGATTACTTCTGGTAAATAGGAGATACACTTCTGGCCTCTGGATTTGCAGAAGTTTCTAATCTCAAATTTCCTTTATGGCAGCTCATGTAACTATAATTACCAGGCACTGGTCCCTCTTATTCCAGTCCCCTATTTGACATCTGTGCAGAACTCTGAAATCCCAGATACGTTGATGTGAATCTGTGCAAGCACTCTGTGGGAATTATTTTTTTTTTCATTTGGAGGATTAATTTCTTTTTTTTTTTTTTTCAGATCAGGTGTGCAGCACACGCCTGGTTCCCACAACTGAGGAGAAGCAGTTTCTTGATGTTCACTCTCCTGGGGAGTAATTACAATTTGTCAGGAATGCAGTTTATTTTGTAATTCAACATTTCCCCATAGCACAATTGTGTAACACCTATAAAAATATTTGTTCCTGTTAAATGCTTAGAAAAAAAACCCCAGCATTACAGTGGAAGTTAGAATACGCCTTAGATACTCACAGGAACACAATCTTTTACTTCCCTGTCCTTGAAATTGGTCCAACATTCATTAAAATTATCAGTAGACTTTCACTGACTTCTGGAGGAATAGTTCCAGATCCTAAATTTGTAGTTGCTGGTGGATGTTATATCAACAGCCCTAATCTATTTATACATCCAGGTGGCATCTTAGAGGTAAAACAGACTGTCATCAGTGCCCAAATATAAACCTGTAAGGGACAGCAGCTGGGGACCAACACAGATCTTGGTTCCTGTGCTCCTGCAATCACTGGTTTCTCTGATTACAAGTCTGACAAAGGAAAAAAAGTAGTTTTTTCTGATTACCTTTGTACTACTTGAAGCTGTTTCTCATGCTGTCAGGCTAGTACAATTTATGCCATCTCCTATGCTCTGTCAAGCAGCCACAAGGAAGATGCTAGTATAACAAATACAGCAGTGGTGGTTTCTTCTTTCTGATCCTATTTTGAGTCCTTAAGGGTAAACATTTGGAGCAGGGCAAAAGATGTGGAATCTGCTAGTTTCAACCCTAGATTTCTTGGGATTATTGAATAGTTGTAGCATTACTCAAAACAATAGCAACAAAGTTAGAAAATAGTAATGTAAAGCAGTTTTTTCCTCATTTTCTTTTAAATTTCATTTGGAAGGGGAAAAGGTCAGTATCAGAAATACTTTGGAAAGTTATTAAAAGGTTATTAAAATACCTGCTGTTATCATGTGAAAATAAGGCCATCAAATATCTATTTCCATTAAGAAGCAGTGTGATTAAAATAAGCATCAAAATTCAACCCTACCAACTTCCTTCATTATTACACCCCTCTGACTTCCTTATGGTACCCCTACAAAACAGGCAGGACTGTAGACTCAAAAAAAAAGAAAAAAAAAATAGTCCAAGAAGACTGCACAAGGGGTTTTCCAGGTATTGTATGGACTGTATGAACTGTTTGAAACTTTGTATTTTAGTGAGATTTCAATATAATCCATTCAAGTGGAAAAAAAAAAATATTTGTTGAGGATCTAATCCCACCCATTTCAGGAAACTTTTATTTTTTAAATGTTTCCTTTTTTATTTTCCACATGTAGTATGGGAAATTGCACTAGTTTTCCTGATTAAGTAGTAAAGATGTTTTATCTAGTTGTTTCTCACTTCTTCAATAGTCTTCTAAGTTCCTGTAGCAAACTCACTGGCAGAGTCTTCACACTTTGAGTCAGGGCCACACAGAAAAAAAGCGTTTTTTACAGAATTAATGCTTTTTGCAGATATAATACCTCCTTGTGTCAAGCAAGATCCCTACTGATTTGTGGGGTGGTTTTTTTGGGTTTTTTTGTTTGTTTGTTTGTTTTTGGTTTTTTTTGATCATGGGGTCAAAACCAAAAAGGCATATCCAGTGATCGAGCAGACCACTTTCTTGATATTAGAAGTACCATTAGAAAATACTGAAGGAACAGAGAGCAAGATAACCAAGCCTGAGAAGAGTGTTCTAAAAAGGCTTTGTCATGGGGTTGGTACCAGCAGCACTCTGAAGGAACCACCTCCCTCTCCAGGGCCAAGGATGGAGCAATGAACTCAGTAAACACTCCCCATTAGTTGGCTCCATCATTTCACTGGGTACTGTGGGTTACCATGGGGCTGGCACCACTGTGACACAGCTGCTGTCCTGTGGCTTTCCTCGCATGCTTGAACTCCATCTGAATTGCTAGTGAACCACAAGAGGCTCCTTAGATGAATTCGGAACCAAAGATGGCCCACTGGATTCCAAGCTAATTAAAACTGAGTTTTGCTTTAGCTTTGTAATTGTACAACACAGCTGGAACTTTGTTTTTACATCAAAAAGAGTTTGAAAGGTAATGACATTTAAAATTGTTCCTCTGAAGCACTTTATGTCCATAAGGGCCAGATGAAGCTGTGATCCTCTATATGTGTGCGTACACGTGGACCTTACAGCAATGAGAAGAAATTGGATATGGGAAACCAGGTATTGGTTAACCTTGACTGGAAAAAAAGGAGATAAAAATAACAGCATTCTTAAGTTCTCACAACTCAAAAACTAGTTGCCAAAAGCTAGGAAATCAAACCCAAATCAGAAGTTTAAAATTAAAATTAAAAAAAAATGTTGTCTATTTTGGTTCCAGTGTTAAGCTACTAAACACGACATTTTCCAAGTTTTTGAACAGCCTTGTGGGTGAGCTGGCAAATATATATTTAACTTTTTAATGTAGTGATTGTATTTCTGCAAAAGAAATTTCTTCTGGGTTATCTATGAACTCTAACCAGGCCTTGGTGGCAAACCCCCTTGTCTTTTTTCTATGTTGCTCTTCTGCACCATCAGCTAGATTGTTTTATATGAAAAAGTGACTAGAATTTGCAGGTATGTTATTTATTAGTGATTTTGCACTTGCTGCAAAGCCAGACCTTTGGCAGTTATAGACAGATGCCTCTGTAACACATTTGGTTCTGCTTAAAAGGTGGAAAAGTTGTTTCATTCTCTGTTAGAGTAATAATAGTAAAAATAGAGCTTTACTGTAAGTGGTAAAACTTACACCGTCACAGTCAGGAAAAAATCTTCTCGATAAAACTATTCCTAGTTTCATTCAATAGCAGTACTTTCTACTCAACTCAGTTATTTAACTATACTTTATCTGTTGCAAATGTTGAGCACAAGTGAAGCTGGACTGAGGTTGTTAAACCTGTGATTATTCATCTAGCATGACCTTCATCTGGAGTTGCAGGGCCAAAGTCAGTGGCACTGCAGACAAAAATTGTACTATTTTTTGTCTGCCCTTCCGGGAGGGGGAGAAAAAAAGTCTTGTATTACAAATAATAATCCCAGATCTACTTTAATTTTAACTTCTGAAAACTGTTGTGCTGTAGTACTCTGGAAGATAGACCCGTATGAGCTTCCAAATCAAAACAGTGAGCCTGTGATGCCTCAGTTGCTGCGATCTTAATTAAAGCTTGCCTATATGCAGAAGAAATAAAACCAGAATTTTTTTAAAAGCTAAAATAACTACTACCGTATCATGTTTAAATTTTGTTATGGTGGTTACTAATGTTTTGCAACAAGGTGTGTGCACCTCTATCTTTTCAATAAGAAACTGATTTCATAATAGATGTAGAAGCTCCCATAACATGATGAGTTCATTATGGAATTATATCTGTGCAAAATTAATCACAGGAAGAATGTTTATGCTGCAGCTGGTTGAAAAGAACAGCGGTGGCTCAAAAGGCTTTTTGTCTTTTTTTTTTTAATCCACTGATGCTTTTTTCTATATGAACTCATCACCAGAAGACATAAAAAATCTTTAAAAATCAAGTTACATGGGCAACAAGACTGGGATGTGCACAGAAATCTAAGTTTTGATTTATTTATTTTTAATTAGTGAGTGCTTTGTGTAGTGCAGTGAAACAAATCATGTTTGCCAGTGTTTCTCCATTTAATGCACTTAATGATAAAAGTTCAGGTTTTGAAGCATTTAAATCAATCTAATTTTCTTTGACATGTCTGCTTCTTTTCATAGCTATTTCTCCAGGATCTGTCTCTCTTTTTTGGTACCTGGTTCTTCCCCTGTCTCTGTTCTTGTACATCTTCATATTACCTTTCTTATTTATTTCAGCTCCCTTTTCATCAATGATGTTTCAATTGACAACATTCTTTGTATCAGAAATTTAATGCTACTGCACAGTGAAGGACCAGACACCATGAGATTATAGGCAGGTCTGCTCTACACTCATCAGCCAATAATGTAGCTATCCATGATAGCTCTGAATTGTCTCACTTGGTTAACATTACAGGTCCAGGCATGGCTCAGCATAAGCTAATGTAACTTACTAAGAAAAGTCTGCAGAAGAAGTGCACACTAAATCCTGTAAAATCTTTGATGGGGAGTTACACTGTACAGTAATTTTGAGGATCCCTGTTTAGATCCTCAGGCTTGGAAGATCACTGCTGAGTGAAAAAGTAAAATTTGCCATCCCTGATGCTCAAGGATTTGCTTAGGTGTGAGTTGCTGCTGTCAACATGGATCATGACAGTTGCCTTTCCACTGTGTCTGGATCCTGAAGCAGCTTTCTTTCCTTCTCTAATCAGATGAGGCTGTCTGTGCTAGACATGCTTTTGGTTATGATCTGGATTCACACTTCATGTAAGCGTGGAGATTAATTAAGTGAAAAATGGATACCCAAGACATTTATAATTAATGCCTTAAGTAAGTTATAAACCAGGGCTCCAAAGATGAAAGCTCATTGCCTGACTGATTCAGTAAATCACACATGCCCTCTCAAACACTGTTTTAAGGGCACAGTCTTTGACAGCTCAGTGCACGTGCTTTGAGAATTATTCACTTCAGAACTTCTTGCATTATCAACATCACAGTATTTTTCCCAAGCACTGCACTATAAATTTATGTTAAATTCTTTGAATTTGCTTCACTTTGTAAGATCTAATTAAACCTTTTAGACCTGCAAGTAGATGTTTTGCATATTGAAGACCTCTATCTCATCTCTAAATCTTTCTGTCTACTGGGGTTCTCCACATGAAAGTTATTTTACGTCAGATTTTAAGATACTTTTATCTTCATCTTGGAAAACTATGATGACTTTAGGGGGCATCTAAGACAGAGCAAGTTACTTTGAATCTTAGTTTTCTTCTTCTATGTAGGCATGCTTTTCTGTTTCAAATCCAATTTAAAAAAAAATACTGGCAGCTTTTGAGAAGTTGAGTACTTAGCTCTTCTTCTTTTGGTATTTTCAGAGAGATTTTAGAGTCTGGTCCAATACTCCTGAAGCCTAATGGAACTAGAGACAAAAAGGGCAGCCAGTATGGCTGAAAGCAAATGAAGGAGGTTATTAGAAGTAAAAAAGACACCTTTCAATAAGTGGAAGTCCAAATGAAGAATGTAGAAAAGATAATAAACCTTCTGGCAAGCTAAATGTGAAGCCATAATAAAGCTGTCAAAACCAGATTCTGAGGAGCCAAGGTGCAAAATGTAACAATAAAAACCTTTTTTTCTTTTTTTCCCCCAAATACATCAGAAGGAGGAAATTTGCCAGCAAGTTGATGGGGCCAGTATATATTACTGAAATGCAAAAAGACCACTATAGAAGGACAAGTGTAAAGCATAAAAGCCGTAATGTATTACATTTTCGAATGTTCATTATGGAGGAGCTCAAGAAAGTTTCCTTTCTGGAGCCAGTTGCTGGGGACTGCCCTGAGGAACTGCTGATACTGAAGTGGTTTGATAGTAAAGGAGGTGAGAACAAATCAACATGACAACAGGGATGAGGGCCATGTTGTATGTGTACAACTCATGCAAAAGCTCTAAAATAACAAAGAGTAGTCAATACTTTGTGCATCTTAGCACTTAAGTCATCCTTATTTTAGAGATCTAGGACATTCTGTATCTGATGCTGCTTCTAAAAAAGGCCAACCAGAAAACTACAAACCTGTATATGACCCATATTTCCAACTGGTAGATGTCTTGGTTTGGGCCAGGGTAGAGCTAATTTTCTGGTTTGTAATTTTTCTTTCAGCTAAGTCTCTAAGTAGCTGTACTTACTGAAATTAACAGCAAGTTTCTCAGCCAGTGTCTGTTTCTAGGTCTGGTAACAGTCGATGTTTATAGTTATAGCTGGAGAATGGTGTGCAGAGCCAAGACCACTGCTCTGTTCTGAGGAACATCTTGGGTTCCAGAAAGAGAAAGGGAACAAAAAGATCACACCTGCAACCCTCCTTTAGGGAGCAGCGGACAAGACAGGTGACCAAAATTGACCAAGCAGAGTATTCCACCCCATATCTGTCATACTTGGTATAAATTTGAAAGATCAAGAGGGCCACATCCCTTTGTCCTTCTTTACCCTTCTCTCTGGCCATTCTTTCCCTGCCCCTGTTTGCTTTAGCATCCTGGGAGCATTCTGCTCATTCATCTGCCTGTGGCCCCAATCCATGCCATCCGTGTGTTCCTGCCTCCAGCTCCTGACTGCTCCTGACCCCAGGAGTCCAGAATGGACTTTCCCAGGGCTGCCCTGCAGCCTCCATGGTGATGTGAGCATTAATGGGGGGGAGGGGGAGGAACGTGGTACTGTTTTTCTGTATATTTGTATATATTTAATAATTTTTTCCTTTTTATCATTACTGTTTCATTAAAGCTGTGTAGTTTAGTTTCTAACCTGTAAATCTCTCTCCCTTATTCTCTCTCTTTATCAGGGAAGGGAGGGGTATCAATTGAGAGCATCTGTCATTTGCTTAATTGCTGGCCCAGCATTAAACCATGACAGTAGGATCTTCCCTTATTGTGGTCAAAACAAAACAAAAACAGCAACAATAAAAACAACAATAAAACTCACAACAAAATCTAGGCTTATTACCAAGCAAACCAGATCAGATTTTCAGACTCATTTCTTCTGCATGGATAATTTTTCCAACTCAGCTGAAAGGAAATACTGTGGTTTTTTATTGTTACTTGACTTTTGACAGGAAGACAACCTTCTCTTATAACTTCAAGTCTTAAAAGGTCCTTCAAAATAAAGCAGATTCATGCACTGCACAGCTGAGCTAAGGAATGGAGAGGAAGTAATACTACTGGAAAATAGAACAGGGACTCTGAGACATTTAGTGGTTCATATGTCTAGGAGAAAACCTGTGTTCCCACTTGCTTGTAGTATTAGTGTGGCTTATTTCAAAGACTGTCCTCAGCTCTGTTCCCCATCTCTTGCACTCAGGGGAAAAATAAGGATTAGGGTTATTGTAAATGATATTTTTGGTTAAGACATGCAATGGCCACCTGGTCGCTGCCTGATCACCAGCTTAAGTCAGAACTGCCAGTTTATATCCCATTTCCCCCGGTCCCTTTGGAGCTGTGGAAAGCAATGAAAAAGCCTAGAGCTGTGCATGTCATCTCCTTTTCTCTATAGCATTCCCTCTTCTGTTCCTTAGTGCAAAACCTGACATCTCCATGGGGAACTGTAGTACATTAGAGGATAAAAAACCCATTCTGCCCTTGCTAAGAAGCTTCTGCATAGAGCATGCATCTGGCCTTTATTGCCCTGGTTTTTTTCTATTATTTTTTAGGTTTTGCTTTTTCTGTTTGTTTGTTTTGTTTTTACAGTCAGTGGCATAAACAGGCTATATATAAACATTCATATGACCTGTGAACAGTTAAGATGTATATTGGTAGAGCTGTCTTCATGAATAGCACAGCCAAAAATGCAACTACTGTTCAGGAAAACTCCTATTGTCTGTGTTCTACAGGGCTATGACTTTGAGAAATTTTGCATGTGAAGATGCTACCCAAAATGCATGATGATAAGAAGCAGATGTGCTTGTTTCATTCCAGTGAACTACAGAGAATGTTGTTGATGATAAAATATGAATTTGCTACTTTCATTCAGGGTTGAGCTTTAGTTCTGCTTTTCATGCCAGGGTCTTGATGTAGTTTTCAGAAACAGGGTGCTTGTTTCTAGCTAAAAACTTTGACAGACCTATCTGTACTTATAGGAGACCTTGAACAGAAATAGAGGATAGGAATTCAGCTGTACATAATAGAATCCCTTCTTCTGATCCCTTAACTTTCTTTTTTTTTTTTTTCCCTTTTGTCATGAATAGCATACAGAGCCATGTAACTGTAAATGAGCATCTCCAGGTGGCTGTTGCCTTGAGCAACCTTTTTTACCTCCCTTTATAGTTAGATACAAAATATTAGTTTGCATGCTTTGGGTGCCAGATTTGCCTGAAAAGCCTTCTAGGAATGACCAGGCCTTTTACAGAAACTTAAAAATAAAACTGGAGAGGATCCTTCACTTATCTGACATTACTCTCGAAGTATATCGCTGACACTTTTTAATGAAACGTTTTGAGTTACTTAAAGAAGAAATGTAGTTTCTGCCCAATATAGTTCAAATACTTCTTTTTCATTTATAACAATCGTAGTTATCCAGACTAATAAATCCTTTGCTTTTTCAAATTTATAGGTTTTTTAAAATTTTGTATATAATTTTGAATTGCTGAAACTTAAACAGAACCTTCTTGATTTGTTTTAATTCAAAGACAGTAAGACTAATGGGATGCAGTATGAATTTAGCCACATCACTTCAGATGTGCTACAGTTATTCCACGAATTCTTCAAATGCCTTTTCTACTGTTCATCCAAACTCAGTGTCTCACTATTTACACTGGTGGGAAGAAATTCTATTTGCCCATAAACTGAGAAGAAAAAAAAAAAAGTTTACTGAGTTCACTGCATGTTTACAGGACATCACAAGTCTGAAAATGTCAGGACTTATTTAATTTGTACTGCAAGTCTGGATCAGTGGGCCAAGGACAATTGTATGAGGTTCAACAAGGCCAAGTGTTGGGTCCTGCACTTGGGTCACAACAACCCCAGGCAATGCTTGGGGAAGAGTGGCTGGAAAGCTGCCCAGAAGAGGACCTGGGGGTGGTGTTTGACACCCGGCTGAATATGAGCCAGCAGTGTACTCAGGTGGCCAAGAAGGCCAACAGCATCCTGGCTTGTGTCAGGAACAGTGTGGCCAGCGGGATAAGGGAAGTGATCGTGATCCTCGGCACTGGTGAGGCTGCACCCCAAGTGCTGTGTCCAGTTCTGGGCCTCTCACTACAAGAAGGACATTGAGCTGCTGGAGCATGTCCAGGGAAGGGCAACCAAGCTGGTGAAGGGGCTGGAGAACAAGTCTTCTGAGGAGAGGCTGAGGGAACTGGGAATGTTTAGTTTGGAGGAGGCTGAGGGGAGACCTTTCTGCTCTCTACAAGTGAAAAGTGAAACGAGACTGTAGTGAGGTGTGTATCGCTCCCTTCTCCCAGGTAACTAGAGATAGGATAAGAGGAAATGGCTTCAAATTGCACCAGGGGAAGGGTTAGACTGGATGTTAGGAAAAATGTCCTCAACAAAAGGTTGTCAGGAACTTGAACAGTCTGCCCAGGAAAGTCACCATCCCTGGAGGTACTGAAAAGATGAATAGATGCAGTGCTTAGGGACACGGTGTGGTGGAGGGCTTGGCAGTGCTGAGCTAACAGTTGGACTGAACGATCTTACAGGTCTTTCTGGACCAAAAAGGTTCTAATTTTTCTTGTAAGATGATGAAACACTGTTGGTTTCTCCCCAGAGAGTTTCGGTAAAAAAGAAGAAATTACCCTTTTTCCTAACTCTTTTTTTTTCCTCTCTTCACCCACCCCGGCGACTGCCACTGCCCAGGAGGCTGCAGGCGAGGAGGAGGGGTATGAGGAAGAGGGGTACAAGGAAGAGGGGGATGAGGAGTGGGGGGATGAGAAGGAGGGAGGATGAGGAATGGGGGGATGAGGAGTGGGGGGATGAGAAGGAGGAGGATGAGGAATGGGGGGATGAGGAGGGCGGGAAGTTCCCGCCTCCCGGCCCCGTGCTGCTGCCGCTCTCCCGGTGCCGCAGTGCCACCCCGCGGTTGTCGGCTGTAACAGCGGCGTGGACTCCCCCAATCTCTCCCCTCCCCGGACTCTTTCAGGCTCCTCACAAGGAGAGTGCATGTGTCCCCTGGCGTGCAGGGGAGCAGGGACTTCCAGGCCGAGGAACTCAACTTCACCTTTTGGGATTTAATAAGAAACAAAAGCGTTGCTAGCGCCTCAGAGCCCCACAGCCGGGCAGGTGCTCCTGGAGCCATCCCTCATGGGAGTGAGGAGTCAGTGGGGCAGCTCCTGCCCTGGAAAACCATTTTCCAGCCCTACACCCACGAGAATCATCTTTAAACACAGTGTAGTATTTCCTCCAAAGCCAAACTTCAGAAAGCTTCTGCTTCTCTGTAATTCTTCTGCATTTCTGGGTTTCATTTGCAATACAGAACAGAAGAATTTTGGAGGAAAATCAAAGTGTTTTTTCATAGGTGGCGATGTATGCACATGCTTTTTCTCTACAGCAGATCTTGCATAACCTTCAGAAAGTGACTTTATTTCTGGAAATCTGATGTATGGAACAGCAAATGGATGAGTAACTCTTCCCCAGGGGAAAAACTGTAAGTCATCAATGATGAGCACATAGGAAGACCACCAAATTCCAAGTTGACGTTGCCGGTCCAATAACTGTATCAGCAAATATTTTATAGCTGCCTAGCTTGTGTGTTCCTTGGTAACTTGGTTTTCATAGCTTACATAAAAATATTGAATATAAGCATTCCTTTAAGAGCTGTTGTATTACATGGTATCAAAGCATTGAGTGAGAAACGAGCAATATATCTGCCAAAATATGGCAGTTTGATTTGAAAGGATTTTTGTCAGCCAAGGTAGAAATTCTTGGTGGAGGTGGGATGTTTTGTCCTTCAAATATCTGATTCTCCACATGCACCTGGTCCTCCAACAGCACAACAGTAATTAGCCGTGTGAGGGACCCATTAGCCATGAGAGGAACCAATTTCTCATTGGTTTTAGTATCTTAATTAAACTTATTTGACCAATGAGGCAAAGGCAGAGTGGCTGAGTAGACACATTACTGTAGCTGATACATGCAAACAGAAGTGCTACACCATAGATATATCTTCATGTGGGCCACCACCTCTTGTCATGTTGTAAATCCTAAACTCTTCTGCCCCCCAATGCAGTGCTTTGTATAAGAAATCTTATTTGTGCTGTCTCAAACCATCATGTGTTTGTGTTCCTTTTCAGATGAACTTTAACTTTGACCCCACCAAGGGTGTATTGCTTGCTTTGGAAATACTTGTAATAGCCTTAAAATGTTTATTTTCCACCCCAATATGCTGCTACATTCTTGCAAGCTTTCTCTGGTTGTAATCCAATGTTTGGCCAGGAAACAGAGAACACAAATGAAAACCAGGACCCTAATCTTAGGGAAATGTAGTGAACCTGTGACAGAAAGAGTTTTTTTGGAATTAAGACAAAGATTTCCAGAGAAATAATAAACAAACAGCTGGTCAGCATCTCTGTAAGACCATCAACTTCAGATGTGTATTTCCTGGAAGGATCACACTATTTTGTTTAATTCTCTTCCTCTGCCCTCAGCAGGTATGAGAAGAGAGGGCAGCCCTATTGATAATATTCCAAAGAAGATATTTAGATATTTAATAAGTGTAGCAACCATACAAGTTGCATGACTATCTAACCATCTAAAGCTTGTTTCCAGTACTGGAGTCAAGCTGCTGGCTTTTCCCAGGCATTTGTTGAAGATGAGCATTTGAACCAACAGTACATAAAGAATCAAGCTCCAAAAGAGACAGCAATGGGAAAACACTTCTCCCCTGCCGTGCTATGCAGGAATCCATCTAATGTCAATGTTGACACTGGGGTCCCTTTTGCCAGTGTAGCAGAATATTGGAAGGGTCATGACAAGATCTGTATCTTCTGACACAAGGGCTCAACCCCTCAGTAAAGAAACTAAAGTTCCCAGAAGTAGTATCAGAGAACACGGAAGAAGACTCTGGTGTCCACTAAGTCATAGAAACTCCCTGCATATGGCCTAGATGGAGGCACAGCTGTTAATGCGAGTCCAAGTACAGTCAGACCTGAATTCAACAACATATGGTTATGTCAGCTCAGAGGGCTAGGCAGGAGACTGGCTTCCCTGACACTACCATGAGAGTCCTCAAATTTCAGGCTCTCCATGATATCTAACAACTCTCCCTTCAAAACTATATTGCAGAGTGATATGACATCTCTGAGTAACCCTAGAAGCAGAAAATCCTCTTCTGATAGATCCCAGACTTGATATGACCAACCCAGTCATAGGAAAGTGAGATAGATTCTTTTCTGGTTTATGAAACAGCAAGATAGTAGGTAACTGAAAACCAGTGGTAGGCTCTGCAGTGTGGATGGTCCCTGAGCCTGGAAGTACTCAGCATGCTTGTGACACTGCAAGTGAAGTTGCTGTGTTGGCAGCTACCATAGCCATTATTTTATTGCTAAACTAAGCAGATCAGACATGGTACATTCACTGGGACCTCAGAATGAGGATAATGAATGGGAAACCTAATACACAGAAGGAGGGGGCTAACACAGAATAAAAAAAGTGTCTTTAGGACAGCATTTAGACAGACCTTTTCTTGCTACAAAAGCAAAATAAAAGGGTCAAGGCGGCAGGATTGGCTTTTGTTCTATAAAGTAACAAAACTGTCACTGTACTCTAGAGAAAAACCCAACAGCACAAAGTGACAAACAGCACGAAGTCTTTGAGCATACAAATCCTTGCAGCTAATATGAAGATGCAGAATTGCTATAAGTATATTTGCAAATCAACGTGTAAACACTGCAGTGTCTGTGGAGATGACAGACAGGTAGACAGAAGAGCTGCAATGCTACCTGGGCCTTCTCTACTCCTTACAAAGCAGCACAAATGGGCTTGCATCTTGCTGCATGCTGGTGTCAAACACAGCTTGTTTAAAGCAAGCTGGGTTATTTTACCATAACATTGCTTCCTGGAGTGTAGATGTATCATTTATAGGCTACACATCCTGTGCTCTTTGCACTGAACAACAGTTGAGCATCCAATAGTACTTCTAGACAGCAGGACTTCATAACAGCAGCTGAACATAAGCCCCGAACAGCCAGACATATACCAGCTGCTCACTCTCTTCTCTGTGCCTTGCACAGCCAGCCAGCATCTTCTTTCTGCTAGGACTGAGACAGCCAGCTAGCTCTCCTCCAAAGCTCAGGCATAGCCATGCCAAGTGACTAGACTTTCAAACTCCAAAAGAACAGACATGGAGATGAATTTTGCTAACACACTTGAGTCCCCAGCACTCTCACTATAGTGTTAGTAGCTGCAATATGCAAAAGGTATTCATTGCAACTTTCTTTATCACTACAAACTGGAAGTCTGGATAGGAAGTTTCTAGCAGGAGTTTAAACTTGGCATGGCTGCAGAAACCCAAAATGCCTTATGCTCAACACTTAATACTTAAAAATGGATTATGCTATGCATTTGTATAGTAGAATGTACAACAGTCTTGGGAAGTCAGATTTATGGATTGTCTAGAAAATTAATTTCTCACACTCTATATACATCATACTTTGCAGGGATAGGTTAAAATTAGTCCCCCAGTGAATTACTGTCACAAGCTCATTTTATTTTTGCTTGAACCCATTGCTCACTGCAAACATAAACCTCTATATTTGTGCCCTGGTAGATCTTTATTCTGGTAAAGAATAGCACACAATTTAAGTTTTGGCTTTGAGATACTGTGTAGGTTGGGTTCTGTCTGTGTAACAAGGGAGATTTTCAGAAGCATGAAGGGTAGTGGAGCAGCTGATTTCCAATGGCAGGCGGATGCCTCATGTCCCCTTGATCCCTTGGAGATCATTCCTTCATGTATTGTTTTGCCATCTACCCACCCACACACACACACACACACTCTGCAAGTTTAATTAAACCCTGTGTTAGCAGCAGAAAAATTGGTGCACTTAATGAAGAAAAAACAATTGGTTCTGGGGAAAGGCACGAAATGCTTCAAGGGTCTGTTTAATATTTGTTGTGTGGATTCCTGAGGAACTGATGACCACTTGTAAAGTCACACTGGTTGGTTTTGGGGGGGGCTTGGAGGGTGGTTTTTTTAATATATCAAGACCTACAACAGGCTGTAAGGTAAGACTGATTAAATCAACTTAATCCTTGGTTAGTAACTGTTTCTTCAGGCTTATGGCAGTAGCTGCACATTTGAAACATTGGCAAAGCTTGTTGCTACTTTCTTATAGATGAACTAAACTACATTTTCAGCCCTTGAGATCATAGGTTATAGCTCTGCTTGGCCAGCTTGGGCTAATGACGACACTAACACCCAAATAGAGCAAGGAACTGCTGAATGCATCAACTGCTAGTAACACTGATTGATGGGGAATATGGGACTCCTTATATCTTCACCTTTTGATAAAAATCCAAAGCCATTTCAGAAGAAAGGCTGATACAGAGTGCAAACAGGTAGAGACAGTAAATATTTCCGTTACCTGCTTTACAATATCAGTAAAAACATTTTATTTTCTGCAGGAACAAAATACAAAAATAATATTGACATCATCTACATAAACGGTCATTCTTTTTCAGGAACATGTAAAGAACTTATCAACACACCTTGCCCCAAATTATTGTGACTACATTCTCTCTGGTTGTTTGAAAAAAATTCAGCTTGTATTTCTTCTTGGGTTGTTTCTTTTATGTCTTCTCTGTGTAAATAAAGTTTGGAAAATAGCAACATAAGGCTCATGTTACCCTGACAAGACCTACAGTAACTGTGCTCAACTTACTTGAAACGTTTGTTCTTATCCATCACTTATTTAAAGAGAAAAATCTTGCTTTATATGGAGCACACCTGGGAATACTGTTCGTTTAGCTTTCCCTAAATATCTAAGTGCTTGCAAGCTTCACTTGTGAAGCCAGGACACCAGTCCCTCTCTTGACTGTTTGACCCAATATGGGAAGGTGCACCCCAAGGACTGCGACTTTTTGGCCCATCCTAGCAGATGGAAGGACGGTTTGGGGCAGATCCTGATGTCATCCTAGTTCACATCTGTGGAAAACCACAAATGCAACGTAATTACTTCACTATGAGGATTTTGTGAAGCTGCCAATGAACTACTTATGAATCCTCTGAAAGACTGTGAGAGGATGTATAAACCTTAACCGAGACACAAACTTCAGCTCATCTGTGCAGCTTGCTTCATACCTCTGTTGCCCAGTGTGGCAATATAAACGCATGAATTACAAGGTGATGTGGTTTGCATGTTCCAGACAAACAGGCTTGTTAACTCCACATGACCTTCTGTTCCAGAAAAAAAAACCCAAAACCCTTTAAGCAAAAGGCTGGCTTCTGCCTAGATTTAAGAGAAGATTGCTTTTCAATGGGCTGCATTAGCAGGAGTCTGTGACCAGCTGGTGGGAATGATCATGCACTTTGTGATAGGCTAGAAAAGAGTAAGGCTTGATCAAATGGCAGCTTGCTTTTTTTTTTTTTTTTTTTTTTTTTGTAAGCTGCTGCTGAATGTCAATCAGAAATATTGTCTATTTTATGGAGAAACTGTTCTTTCTTGGGGTTTAAGCAAAGCCTTTTTTTTCCCTTGTATTTTCTGTGCTACCCAAAACTTAACACAATTGACATATAATTTAGTATGTGCCTTACAGTGGTCATCTTATGTCCTACTAAGACCCTACTTTTAATGAATATATCATTTATATTACTTATATTACTTTAAAAAAAAAGCCCAAACACCAGTAAGCTCTAGCAATATTGTTCTTCAGTACTGTGACCCTTGCCCCCTTCTTGGTTTACTTATGCCAGGTGTCAACATTCCAACAGTGTGGGACTTCAGCAGATAGTTTAGTAAGATCAGGGAAGAATGACCTGACACTAGAAAAACTAATTATGTGGCATTTTTTTGTAGCTGCAGTGTATTGTTGTGTCAGGTTTTGTTTACCTCTGACTCACCGAATGGGAGGGAAGGGAAACATAGCTTCTTAAGGAACATTAAGAAACAAAGCACTGCTTTGGAAATGTGAGGCTTGCAACAGTAAAGGAAGATTTTCAGAAGGGGGTCAAGGACCAATTTTCCTCAAGAGGAAAAGTGAGCAAGAGACTCAAAATGTAGCACAAACTGGAATCACAAACTAGAGGCTTATACTTCCCAGTTACACTTCTGGTGGCAGATACTGAAGGGCAGCCTGGAGATCTTGTTTAAGCTCATTTATGTGCAACTGTGCCTGTTCAAACCCTTGGGGAAGGGTGGGGGAGAGGGGGCACAGCTCTGATTTTTGAGCAAACTGTTCCCATACTGGATGATGTATAATTGCCAAATGAGTTTAAAAGTGAGCTGCATTTTTTTTTTTTTAAGAGGTGTTAATGTGTTTGGATTGGTGTAGAGTGAATGCGAGGGGAAAGGAGTTAAAAATATCTAGTGGACCAAAATGTCCAAGACATTGTGTGTTTTGGTATGAGTGTTGTTTTGTGGCTGATTTTTTTGTGTGGTTTTGTTTGTTTGCTTGTTGTTGTGGAGTTGTTTTGTCTTTTTAGTTTTGGTGTTTTGTTGGAGTTGTTTTGTGTGCGTGTGTCTCCTCCTTTTAGTATTCAGCCAGGCTGGATAGAAGCCAGAACACCTGGGTGGATTTGGTTTCTGCCTTTTTGGTGCTTCCAAAATCAAGAAGCAGAAGAAACAAAGTGCTACTTTGAAAATCTGGCAGAGTGCTGCTTAGGATGCTTTTATGTTAATGCAAGCATATTAAGTTGTTTATTATGCCAACAGTACTTATTTGAAGTATTTTTGCAGGTCTCTAACTTTCCCCAAATGCACCTAGCTGTTTATGGGGAGGGTGTCTTCATGGCGTGGGATTTTTGTTTTGTGTGTTGTTGGTTTCCCATGGTTCTCATTCTGAATGAGATGGGGAGCAGTGTGGGTGGGTGTGGATCTCTGGCTTTGCAAACCCATGTTGCACGATAGTGATTTCTTATTACTGGTGTGTTTTTCCACTTTTCTAATGTTCTGAGATGCTAAAAACTCCTCCAAAAAAACCTGAACTTTTTTTTAAAAAAGGAACATAATAAGTCCTGAATTACATACAGCTGTGTAGATTTTCAGCCACTTGATTGATTCAAAACAAGAATCTAAAAGCAACATGCTGGCTCCCTTAAACAAGCTTATAGTTGAGCTGCTTATTCACATATTCCTATGAAATGCAACTACCCTTAGAGCAAGAGGATATGCAAGGTGTAACAATGGAGGTAAAATTTGTGAATGGGAAGTATTTTTAAAAAACACGAATGGTAAAACCTATTACTGTGAAGTTGTCAAAGGTGAAACTTTCTGTAGATCTTCCTTTCGATTTCCAGTGATAGTACAACAGTGTTTCTATCTTGTTGGCACTTTTCCAGCATGTCAGGTATTGAAAATGACAGGAACCAAGCTCATTTAGCTCTGAACTGCTGCTGCAGGACTGTGGTTAGGAAAGGAATGTAGGACAAAACCAGAGTCTGGGTAACTCTCTTCTTTTTTTATTCACAAAGTGATGCTTGCCTGCTTGTGCCTTACCCCTTATGCTTTCCCTTATGGTTTTCCTTGTACCCATTTTTTTTTTTTTTTTTATATGGGACTTCATTTTAGCAGATAAAACATAAAATTGCTCCCAGATCAGGGTGATTATTTTACTATAACAAGGTTGCTGAGACAGCAAAATATTAAGCAGGTACATATGACCAGTGAAATCAAAGGACCAACACCAGTGCACTGTTAGTGATAAGCAGGACTAGAAAAACTTAGTGAAAATTACTTTGACCCCTCTTTCTTTGAGAGCTCTAGAGCTAATCTTGAGTTTGCACACCATCTACCCAGTTACTGCTACCAGGAGACATTCAGGCATTAAAGCATGTAAAGGAAGCTTCAATCAGCCATGTATGCAGGAAGCTCTTCTAGTATAAATGAGAACCATGACTAGATTTCACTTTCAAGAAAATTAAAACATACTGATCTGTAACATTTGGTACAAAGAAGGTGAAAAAGCACAGAGAAGGTCCAGCTATTCTGTAGAAACACTGACCAGCTCTTGCTGAAATGATTATGCCTAAAATACAATAAAACACATCTGATGAAGGAGAAAAAACAGGAATCAGCTTTCACTGATCTACTTTCTTCCACATATAGTTTTAGGCAAAGCTTAATTTCCTCGGGCAATATTAAACAAGTAATAAACTTAAATTTACCTAGAGATCAGGAATGTCTATTTGGATAGCTTACTATTTGAGCCAATTCTTTTCTTTGATGCTGAAGATGACCACAATCTCCTAAGTAAGCTATTTAACCACTAGAACAAGCCTTGCACTGAAAAAAGATATCCAAATACAACTTAAAATGAATAGAAACTTGCAAATGCTGCTTTATTTAATTCTTACAATTGGGAGGCACTTTTACATATGAAAATAAAAAAACCTGCAAGGTTTCATTACAACTACCAAACACTAAAAATTATTCCATGGAACCAAAAAGCAATGATGTTTGTGCAGGGAAAATCAAAGGAAACAAAAATCATTTAATTTCATCTATACACTATTTATTACATTTAAACAAACAAAAAAACTCTAAACCAAACCAAACCTTTTCTTCTCCTGTTTGCACAGGCTGACATAAGTATTTATAGTATTGCTGATACTTCAGTATTCCTCATCTAATAATTTCTGCATTTGTTTTAAAAGGCAAAGAGGTTGACTGAAGGGCTTGCCAGAATTCAGTGGGGGCTGCTGAGATACTTAAAATGAAGTAATCACATGTGTATTTGATGTCCGAAGTCCCAATTTGGCTCTGTCTTGCATGGAAAACCTCCTTATTTTAGTCATTATTCTTCAAATTAAACCTAAATGAAGAATGGTTTTTTGGTGATGGGAATAAAGTGGGAAAGGATGTTTTCCTCCAGTTATTTCCCCTCCGTGGAATATGTAAAAATCAAAGCATTTTTACATGCTATTCTAGGAAAGTGCACTAGGCAATCAGGCCCTGGGTGTCAGCCATGCAGTATGGCTTCTAATAAGCAGCTATGGATGAACCAGTGTTGGACAGATTGAGAGACTGTACTGAGGCTGGCTGGTGCAAAAGTCAGAGCAAATCCATCGCACAAATGGGAAAGTGAAATTAACAATGACCTCAGACAAAGTAATAACGTTGAAAGATGGGCTCAGATTCTGCAACACTGATATACTGAAGTTAGAGAGAAACCTCGCTCATGTCACTGGGAATGTCTCTGGAGAAAGGCAATCTTCAAAATCAGAATTGTCATGATCCATCGTTTAATACATATATGTCCACTTCAATGTCTCAAGTGAAGAAAGCAAAACCTGAGTCAAGAATTCTTGCAAATAAATGTGTCTCTGATTGATGGATGAGAACATATATTCCTTGCTTACAGAAATTCTCTTGCTATTGATTTGGTTTGGGGTTAAGAGAACCGCCAGGTGACCTGCACAGGGAGGCTTCTGATTGTGTGAAAAGGGGACTGGAAATAGAAAGAACTCTCCAGTGATGTTAAAGAAATATTAGAAATGCTTGAAATGAACACACATGAGGAAAACAATATTCTTCTCATTACCTGATCCATTAAAGCTGGCTGAGCAGAATATGGCTTTACATTCTGACGTTACTAGCAAAATTTAGGCTTTCAAGTACATCAGAAACACAGCTACAACAGGGCTCATAAATATATCTCTGTAGGGGCTCTGTGAATGCAAGGTAGACCTAAACAGAGGGAATAGGATGGACCATTAGAGAGTCCTCTTATTGAGGAGTGCTAGATTTGTGACAAATGGAAGAAACGTTTGCCACAATTTCTCAGCTTTACTTAGCAAATTCTAGTTTGACATCCTGTTATGAAGACCAGAGTTCCTTCCTTCATGTCATCTCCTGTGTTTTCCAAAAGTGCCTGGGGCATATTTTAACCTCTTTTGAAAGCAAATTCCTTGACCTGATCCACAACACTGTTAAAAATCTGAAGCTGGGTTCCTAAGCTAGAAGAATTAAAGCTGGTACAAGCAGCATAACAAGAGCATTTTCAAAAGCTGAGCTACATACGAAAACATTCCTGTTTTGAAGTTGTTTTCCCAATATTGACACAACTTGTAAACATATTCACAGAGAGTTTGGGCTCTGGATTCAGGAATATTTTTTTCCTTTACTAAAAGCACTTATTACAAAACCTATAGAGATTTCTCTTCATATGTTATGCTTGGAAAAGCTTAATGAGAATGTTTTTTTTTTTTCAAATACATTACCAAAATTGGCAACTTAAAACTGATATATGAAAAATAAGTAAAATGGGTTCTAAACAGAACTTCCCAAAACAAAACTTCTCCAAACTAAATATATAATGGGCATAGTATGAGCATGGAATATAAATTAGAAATCTAACTGGAAGATTTATCACCGATATGAATAAAAAAATATTTTATAGAATTTTGATCTTGATTGTCTCTTTATAGATGAAAAGAAAGGGGAAGCTTTTCCCACATTCTATATAGAAAGGAAGAAAACCACACTGTTGATTATTTTCCTGGCACATTTTGAATAAAATAATACAGACTTCATTATGGCATGTGACTAAGTACACAGATTGTATCTGCAAGAAAAAAGTTAAATTAAGAATTGAATGGTTACTGCATAATCAGTGGGCACGAATGAGATCTAATGTCATTGTGTTTAGAAATGGCTTCATCCAGATCCAGCTGTCTGTCGTTGACCTTCACCTCCATGCAGCCATTATAAAAAGCAGTTACTAGCGTAGCACCCAGAGGAACATCTGCAGAGAAAAAACATTCAATTCAATTTATTAGGCCAAGTCATGAAAATCCTTGGGTATTTTTCAGATTAGCCAAAAACATGGGGAACACTCTTTTCCCCAGCCATTAGTCATCCATGGGAGAAAAGAGCGAACTGGCAGAAACACTTAAATTGTTCTCCCTTTTCTTTAGGATTGAAATAACCTCAGGAAAGCTGAGAAAGGTCAGTCAAATTTGGAATATGTATTAGAAGTCTTCTCCCATCCAAAAACCTAACTGTGTGAATATTTTTCGTAGTAGGCTTTTCTGTATTAACAACAGTAAACCAACAGTTTGTTTCCTGGAACCCACTGTTCTTGTTCTGACTTAAAAACAGATGTTTACGGATTTAGAGGTCACAGAAAGAGTCATCTTACTTTTGCCAGAAAGGTACTCTGGATAAAAATTTGCAAGTTCTCAGATAGGGGACCCCTGGGAATTCCACACATTTTACTACTTCCTTATGGCTTCTTCCAAGTGAATTTTTTTTGTGAAAGACTTACTTTATCTGTTGCTCATTTAGATATTTTTTGTGTTACAGAAACATCAGATAATGGGTACTATTTCTAGGAAACAGTATGTTAAGTTCAATATCAAGAAGGCATTACTTTGAGGTTTTCAGCTAGATTGTTAAAAGGTAGACATACAGTGACAGGCTGATCTTAAGATGTTTATCATCCTGTTCCTCCTAGGAGATAGACTTGATGGTCTAGGTAACAAGAAGTGCTGCTTCCTTGTCATTTTATTTTCCTGTAAGCTGAGGCAGTGTACAAACAGTCCTGTAGAATTGTGCCCTTCTGTTCTTTTTGCTCCAGTGGTAACACTGCTGTTATAGAATTGTCCAAGTCTCATTTAGCCTGCACTGGTTGTGTTGAATTAATTAACAAAGCAGCATTCTCCCAATACTGTCATTGGTTTGAGGACTTCTGGTCTTCATGAAATGGAGTATTTTTTTTAGACGCTTTCAATCACACAGCTCTCTGCGCTGTAGCTCAGTGTGAGGATCCTTGCCTACTTTTTATATAGCTCAGTAATCACAGAGGTTTTTCAGGCATAAGTCAGAATGAATGTGTGAACCAGTGTAGTCATACTTGCTGTGCTTGGGACCTAAGGTACTTTTTCTGCATTACTTTTTCTCTGGTAACAGAGGATGTTGTGAAAGAGGCTCCTTTGATTAACATGGGGAGCACGGTTTTTGCTTTTTTGTGACCTCTAAACAGGAACTGTTTGCACATACAAAGTTTTTTCATTGATTTGAAAGGTGAAGATACCTTTTAAAACTGAGAGATCACACTTACTTTTAAGGAGCAGCAAGTAACTAACACTTGCTTCTTATCTATTTGAGATGCATAACTGAACCCAGGGTTCAGTTACTCCAGTTCAATAATGCCAATTATTCTGTGGCTGGCAACAGAAAGAATCCTTTAAATATCACAGAGATCAAAAGGTCTAAGAAATGACCAGAATCATAGTTAAGTTAGTAGAGCTCAGTTAACCTACTGACTCACCTCTTCTAAGTAATGCTGACTTCATCTCTTATTCTAAAAGGCAGCAGGTATTACAAAAATACTGATGCTTACCAATTGTGGTATGTGAAGGTACTGCACAATTAGTGCATTTTTTCTCATTCTAAACATTCCATTTGAGTTGAACTCACCTGGCTACCTGGTTTCCACGATATTGCATATCCATTCAAAAATAAAATTAAGAGGAGTAGTTGTCGTATTTGGTATCTAAATCTTGTTACGTCCTTGATTAGGAAGTCTATGAAGACTTGTAGATAACAAGTAAATACCAACATATGAGCCTGGATGCTGAGGCAATCATCATTTCAGACAGAGGCTGTGGTGCCTGCTGTGCTGCCCTAAACACTTGCTTCTGACTAGCAAGTCTAGAGGATGGAACCATAACCCTAACTTTCCCTCTGTATGCTGCTTTGGAAGAAATACCTAAAGAGACCATCTCCAAAGGATACACAGTTCCTCCCCTCTTTCTGCTCCTGTGCACCATTGTCTCCTGCAGAAGGAATACACTGCATATGAAGACCAGCTGTAGATGGGGCAGTGCTGTAACACTACAGCCTGCATGTAAAGTGAATTTCAATTCAAGATTGTACTGGTCAAACTTTTAGGATTTCCTCAGGAACTGTGATTTACTCTTCCTAAAATACCTTTAATAGAGGATGGAGAAAAGCCCTGCCCAGTAGTAATGTTGTTCCCCTGACAATTTTCAGGTTTGAGGATCTCAGGCTTTGAAAAATCTTTACTGACAGCAATGCTATTTTTCTCTATGATCCACCCTGAAGTCAAACTGTTTTACAGATAACCATATTTATACTTCCCATGCCAAATAATGCTTATACAAGCGTTTAGACTGGGGATACACTTGTGGGTTGTCTAAAACAAAATCTTTGCTCTTTCAACACATTTTCTTACCCTTAAAGTTTGCCAGTCACCTATTGCCCAGAGTTTAATTGCTGAAACCATATTCCTGACTTCTTCTGCACTTTGGACAATTTACTTACAAATGCCTGGTTTCCATACATGCTTAACGAAGGTCCTAAATTTTGCCAGTTGATGGCATTTCAGAAATACTCAATGCTCATTCTTCCCCAACTCAAAAATGAAGACATTTTTGAAATTCAAACCCCTAGAGGAAACTCATGCCTTCTCACGGGCCTAATAATGCTACTGTTGAAAAGCAGGCACTCTCAAAAGCTGAACTAATTGGTAAAACAAGAAGCACTCTGGGAAAAAAAACTTGTTTCTTTTTGTACAGTTGAAGGGGTTTTCTAGCTTGGATATAATGTTCAATGTAATCAGGTTTGTAAAAATCAAATTAATGAAAGAAATGTAATTCACCTGGCAGGCCACCCAAGTAGGTAACAACACTTGTCATCATTGCTTGATGGAGGATAGACAATTGCTCCGAAGTGCTTCTGTCTGTGTGTGAATCAACAGAGAGTTCAAGTTGCTCTTTGGTTACTAAAAGTCCAACTACCACTTTTTTGGGTGTACATAACTTCTTTGATTCCAGATGTGCAACAGTGATGTTTCCAATAGTCACAATTATTTTCTAGATTAAAGAAAAGATGTCACATATAACACAAAATTATACTTAATTCTGATGTATTTTATATTTGTAAGAAGAAAAAAAGGAAATGCTATAGCCACATTTTAAGAACTGGTACCTTTAAGTTGGAAAAGTTACCAAAGCTGATGTATAAACATCATGCCACTCATTTATATTCTTAAATAATCTTAAATTTATAAGTGAGAATGTTTACTGTAAAACAAAAAAAACCCAGAACACCTTTGGCTATGGTTCTGATGTGAAAGCCTGTTTCTCTTAGAGGCAAAAAAGTACTGCTACAGCTTCAAATGTAACCTGCCAAGTGTTCATTATACATCTTTATTTCAGGCAAAAGCATGAATTAGCCATGGTGTATAATCATGCTCTGTCTTGGGATCCTTAATATAAAAAAAAGATGTAAATGGAAACTTAAGAATAAAAAGATATGTTTATAAATTGCAACTACCATGATGCCATTTTCTATAAAATCATCATTGTACTTCTGTCAAAATCCCTTTTCTGCTTTTGGAAGGAAAAGTTAAATAAGACACGATGTAATGGATGGTACTTGACAAAAGAGCACTGAACATTCAGTCATTGCTGTAGCAATTGTTAATAGTAATATATTTGCTACATATTTCTCACTATATGATGTAAGTGCTTTACAAATATTAATTCAGCCTACTACTAGTTCCCCTACAAGTTTTCAGTTTGTTTTTTCACAAATGGACTAGTAAGTTGAGACAAAACCAAGGTGTGACTTATATTCATATCAGCTGCTATGATAATTGTAAGATTACCTGTGAGTCAGAGGAGTTAGAGTCCACTATGGACAAAGCAAGAGGTACTGTTTCGTTAGAAACCAAAGCAAACATAACCCCAGTGTCTGTGGATGGGCGAATAGTCAGTGTCACATTAATTAGCCAATCTTCAGCAGTGTCAAGATTATCTGTTTTAAAAAGAAAAAAAGAAATTAATAAAACCATTTGTTAGTGAAAAATTAATATGATGTTAAAAAATCATATTTTATTTGCTCTCATTGTGGAAAAATTAGCACTTATGCACAGAAAAAACAGGCAATGTTGGAATTTTTAGAAACAAATATAAGTATTAAAAGAAAAAAAAAAAACAAACCAAAAAAAACAAACCAAAAACTTTTAACTTGCATCTTGCCTATTCTTTTGTGCTTACTGAACTTTTTTTTTTTTCTACTTTCTCCATTCTCACCTGGAGACATTCTAATGTGCCACATTCATTAGAGGTCAGTTCAATATTAAACATAAAAAACTAATTTACTTATAAACCATTGCCACTGAGTAGAAGATTGTTAGTTCTCATACACATTCCAAAGAAGTCCCACTAGTAAATGAGACCATGCAGGTGTTTAAATATGCAGATGGTGCAAAGATAATTTCATATTATGCATTCATAGAGAAGCTAATATAAAAATTACTATTTAAAGAGAGATTTTTTATATTTTGTATCTTTTCTTTCAGTGCCTCTTAGGCTTCTTGATTTCAAGTAGTTTCTTTGTGAAGCAGAAATCATAAAGTATGAGGTGAGGTTATATTCCCACACAAAGCTAAGTGATGGGAGACAGTGGGTTGTAACAGCTCCTAGAAAGCAGTAGGTGTAGTCAGACCCTTTGATTTGGGGACTTGGGGGGGGGGGGAGAACGGAAAGGACAGGGTGAAGTCATGACAGCAGCCCTGAACACAAAGGTCAAGAGGAGTCAGGGCAGCACAGTGTTTGCGAATGAATGGAAAGAAAGCTGAGGAAACTTGAGGGGTATAGGAAGCTCTGATATAAGCTGGTTGGAAGCACAGAATATAAAAAGCTGGAAAAAGTTGTTTAAGTGGGCTAGGGAATTTAAAGAAAAGGTTTAGGAAAGAATAGTAAGTCCTGGGATGAAAAGGATTTTGGATCAGAGCAGGGTTGAAGGTAGCATAGTACTGTGGATACGGAAGAGTATAATGACAACAGGATGTGGAACAGTGTTCATGTCTCATTCTGGGCTCTCAGTTGTGCACAAGGAGATCCTGGATTGGATATTTTGAAATTAGGGCAGGAGGTCAGGCAAGAAAGTTCTGGGTTCAGGAAGAAACAAGAGATGCACCTAAAACCTCTAGACAGAATACAGAACTGCACATGCAAAGCTACAGGTGATCCTTTTCTCCATTTCTAATCTTCTTTTTCTGTCAGTAGTATGATAACTTTCCCCAGTGAAGAACAGAGGAGAGAATTAGATCTTTGAGAAGTTAATGCGGTCAACAGTGCCTATCCTTTGCGTGTTAAGAAACCTAAAACATTTGATATTACATAAAGGATACCAATAGGATCAGAATCCTCATTCAAGCAAATTTCTAACTGAAGTTGTGAAAACAATTGCTGGATGCAGTGGTGTATGTGTGTGTGCGTGTCTCTCTCTTTTAACAGTTCATTAGTTCCATCACTGGTACAGCAAAAATAGAAATAGACTGAAAAATACTTACTATAGTTTATGTGAAACTTTGCCATTCCTGTGCCAGGGTAGAAGGATCCTCTCCCCACTGATACTAAGCAGTGTTTGCTCTGCTTTTCTTGAATAACTTCTTTTACACCTGAATGTCCCTGATTCATCAGGTTCCAAGCACGAATGCATCCATCTAGACGAGGGTTAATCTATAGAAAAATGACAGCATTAGGTGCTGCATTCAAAGTTGTTTTAAAAATACCTATACAAAGGCATTGTGTTGCCTATTGACTTACTTCTGGGTAGCTAATAGCCTTATCAATGCTACAGGTTACAGCACTGATGCTGGGAGAGAACAAATAGCATCCACTTAGTACTTCAGCCTTCAAAAGGATTTTCTGATTTAGTAACATTTCCCATTTTGATGCTAGTAATCTGTACAAAAAAGATTGCTTCCATTTTTAAAGCTCATGCTGCCCTTTTGTTCACATCACAAAAGCTCTTCTAGAGCTGAAAGAGTGATCACTAGCACTGCTCCTGGTTCAAGGTTTCACCTCCTTTTACCAAACTACAAAGACATTCCTGGAATGACTGTCTATTGGGTAAGAGGATGTTGTTATATTGTTATTTCACATTTTTTTCCCCTTCCCATTTGAGCAAAAATTGACTTTTTTGTGGTTTGTTTGTTTGGGGGTTTTTTGTTTGTTTTTAAAAGGTGCAGCCTCCATTATTTCACCATTATTTTTTGCCCTTCTTTATAGACCTCCCATTAGTTTGAAAGCTCCTGGACTGAGAAGCAGACAGTCAGAACAACTTGACTGTACCCATAGCCAGCATAAGACAGAGATACTGAGGATGGAAGACCGAAAAAATTAAGGGCCTTGTCTAGCCTGGACTATTATAAAATGTAGTAAAAATGAAAGCTCATTGTGCTGCCTGCACAAAGAGCTCCATACATATTCAGAGTCTAGCAAAAGCCAGCACCAGAAATATGAATCACTCTGAAGTGCTGTTGCAGCAGAAATGGTGGTAACTTAGAGAATCTTTAAAATATATTAGGAGGCAGACTACTGAATCCTGAAAGATTAGACTGCAAGTGCTGTGTTTTTATAATTCAAACCTAACTGAAGACAGACTGAAAGGCTTCACACATCTATCTTCAAAACAGTGGTTTAATAATGTAATTAGTAATATTGTTTAATACCATTCTGTTATTTTAGTTACCTGTTTAACAAGAGTGTTGCCCACTTTGCGAGGTAATCCTGCAATGTACACCTTAGTTTCCAAGAAGCCTTGTGACAGTTTAAAAAGAGTTCCTGGGCTGTTAATACTCATCACAGCTTCCTTAGCTATTTTTACACTGATGCTGTGTTCGAGTTCTTCAACTGATATCTAGAATTAAAGAAAACCAATTACATTATATACACACACAAATAAGTAGAATATTTTGAATACCAATTACATATACCTGTGTGAAGCATTAGTGATGTTTCTCTAAATAACTTGTCAAACAGTTTTAATGCAGTCAATGTTTACAGCATATTTAAGCTGGAATGATGACAACTGTCCATATGTATGGGCACAAAGAGAAGTATGATCTTCCATTCTATCCCTATGCCTATGCCTAGGAAAACCCATGCAAGCTGATTAATATGCTTTATGCATTACAGAGTTTGCAAGAAGCCTGTTTCTACAATTGCTCTATATCTAAGCCATGTTTGGCACACAGTTCTCCGTCCTGCAAAGGACTGAATCTTCAGTTTGCACATTGACAAAACAAGTTTGACACATATTCCTGCTGTTGCAAGGAATCAAAGTAGTTTTTTCATCTCAAAGTAGATTTTTCATCTCAAAGAAGTTGGACTGAACTGAAACAAGAGGGATGTGCAGAATCCTAACTTCTCCCACCCCAATTTAAAACCAGCCAAATCAACCCTAACTGATGTTTGTAATTTGGTTTAATTTGGTGTAATTTATAGATGGTGTAAGTGAGCAAGGCCTTTTCTTAGTATGCAGTCTTTAAGAACAAGCTGGATTTCTGGCCTAGCAAATGTAAAACTTGTTCTGTAGATAAAGTATCTAATAACTATGCACTTGACCATGCAGCCACACTTTTTAATATTCTGATGTTCCTGTTTTCATGATTAAAAAGAATACTTTCTATGTTGCCAGCAAGTGGTAATTACCTCTTTCTTGACTGTAAACAGGTGCCACAATTTCTCAAATGCAAGGCATTTTTGTGCATTTCTTGGTTGCTTTTTGAATCTGGATTTGAGGGTATTATTCTAACTCTTTTTAATAGTTGCTTAGTTTCTTCCTACTTTACTAATTAAGACAGAATGTTCCCATAGAGGGTTAAAGAAAGGAAAGGGGAGAGGAAAACCCAACTTACTATATGCCACAGCCCATCATTAATGGCTTTTCCTCCACTGGTGACTTTTGTTCCAAATTCGTTCTTGAATTGAATCTCAATCTTCCCATCCCGAAGAGCAAGCAAGATCCATGCTGAATTGTCAAGGGATTCTGCATACAGTAGAACCCCCTCTGCATCATATGTCCGGAAATCAAATTCTGCTGTAAATCTGGGTTGTGAAGAAGGAATCTTAATAAGAAGACAGGAAATATGAAACACTGTATAGTCTAGGATAACTCACGAACAGTGTAAAAAACCAAAAGATCTGAGATAGTAACCTTTTAGTAACTCTGTGTCTGAGCAGTTGTGATTTGCGCACGCAATTAGTCAAAAGCAAAATCTGATGTAAGGTTTGTTCATCTGAATCCAGTTAAAAGTTTTGAGATTAATGCCCTGATTTTTTTAATATGCTATGAGCACTACATGTGAAGGATATCACACACCCATGACCAAGAAAATACATGTAGTATTCCTATTACATTTCGTGGAAACGTGATGCAGAAAAAATACACAATCGCTGATCTTCAGTACAATGGGTTTGCCAAATATTGTCCTACAACAATTACCATCTAGCAATTTGCTTTTGTTACTGCTGCCTTTTATATGTTATTCTAACTTGTCTGGATTCTGGCAGTCGGTTCCATATGAATTTGTAGCAAAATTATGGTGTACAACATAGCATCTCATAGGATAGTCTAGTGGAAGAGGGAGAGTGTAATCACAATGAAACCCTGTCCATGTCTCCTAAAATGTCTGGCCTGGAGAAAACGAGATGTTTGGAGGTTAGGATTTGCTGAAGACAACAGAAGAAACAATTGAGGAGCTGTAATTAAGAACTAGGGCAGCTTTCACTCTGTTTTGTTCTTTGTCCACTAGATGTCATTGTCTCTCATACAGGCCCAGAGAAAAATCACTGTATTTAAAAGCAAACTCGTAAGATAGCTTCAAACATTTATCATCTTAGAAAGGTCTTCCAGGAGAGCGTTAATACCTCAACAATTTGGAATGGGGTCTGAGGAAAAAGCTTCAGGTCTTTCTGTAAGGTCTGAGGCTCTGGGGATCACCAGCTGCTGCTGGTGCCCTCAAGTTTTTAAAACAGTTAAGTCAAGAAATGCTGCAATTTCAGCTGCCACAGTGAAAAAGTCCAAGAGTAAGGAAGGGCTTGCTACCATCAGCAATTTTTCTGACAACTCTAAGGGGAATCATACAGATGGCTCTTTAGACATGGTGCTGTGTTTTTAATCAGTGTCTTTGGAACACGCTGTGAAAGGAACCATGGGGGTGAGGGGGAAGAACTGGCCTGGTTTGGTTTCTCAGCAGTACATGTGTAGCATCTTACAGCTTTTACCCAGAGCAGAGGTGAAATAGCAGCAACATCCCAGTGAATTATTCCCACATACAACTGGAAAATGCACAGTTACTATTTTCCTATAACATCTAAATTTTATGTTGAGAATCCTAAATGCCTGCCATTATCTGTATCACCACCTCACACCTTCACCAGGCCCTGCCCTTTGCTTCAGGGTAAGAGTAAGCGTTTATCATGAGGAAGTACCACTCTTCTTGGCTCTCTTGTCAATGCATGAATGAATGGAACCCAATACTTATTCAACTTGCTGCCCCCAGTCCTCTTCCTTTTTTTACCCATTCAAGTCTGGATCTCTTTGAACTCTTTGACACAGTCCATACAGCTCTCCCTACAACAGCACTGGTAACCAAGACACTAATGGCTGGAAGACTCCAACTCTCTCACGGGTATGATCACATCTTAATCCCAACAATGTATGTCTTGGCCTTGCTGTGCACCATTTCCTGGTTGGGACATAGCTTCTATTTCCTTCTACTCACCCCTAAGATATCCAAAACAAACTTGCTCACCTTTTAGTTTTGCCATGTAAGAGAACTGCTGCCTATACTGATGAGGTTGCTCAAGGACATGGTACCATCAATACCATCAATAAGAGATACTGTAAACTGATGCCAGACACATTACTCTTGTGTGTCCACTTTCAAATGACTCCAGCTTCCTCTGATTACTGGTATATGTAGGAATCTGAATTATTGATTCTCCATATAAGGGTATCTTAACCAGAGGGAAGACAGCGATGTAATTTATGCATGCAAAGCACTCTTTCTAAACCCTTAGAAAATTAATGGAAACACATGTCCACAATTTCAATCAACAGCAAATGCTTACCTTGTGACATTTGGCAATTTAAACTTTAAGTACAGAACGGGAATTCCTATAAATTGCTCTGCCAGGTAAAGCAGTTCATAATTCTTTTCAAGGTTCAGCGGGACACAGGTAGTTACAGGCTGAAAATGGTGGAGAATAAAAAAAAAACCTCTTAATGGATTGTGATAGTTGTTCTGGTAACTTGTGATGAATATTTAAACAGCTAGTATTTGAATTAAGAATTCAAATCTTCCGTCAAGCACTTTCCTTTCACCAGGGACCTGGTGGCCCACACCTACTAGGGTCCTACCAGGTTCCATTATTAAAGTTGTCTGGAATGCAAATCTCATAAGGTATTAGAAAGCAGTGGGGCGAGAGCTGTGGATTCATAAGATTTAACTTGAAAATAAATAAAACACCTTTTATTTTCTTTATCAATATTGATGTACAACAAATCATAGCTGAATAATCTCTATCAGTACTTAGAATAATTTACCTGGATTAAAAAGTAACAATTTACAAGTGGATTAAGAAACAGATTTAATAGAAAATGTTTCTATATAGCTGGTCCTTGATAGTAATTGTCCTATTTGAGCTTTGAAAAAGAATGTTAATTAAATCAACACCACAATTCCTGCAGAAATAGCACTGAATTAATATTTATGAGAACTCTTAATCCGGATATGAAGATCTCAAGACTATTTCCTCAGGAAAACTGTAAAAGAAGTTCAAAGTGTCTGAGTATTTGTGGTAACCAAAAAGCCTATAGCAATATGTAGAACTGGGATAAGTCCTAATGCTCTAGCTAAAGTCACTGAGAGTAATCACAATCTGCCAACTGCACTTGAAATGAGAGAAAATGGTGCTAATTCTTTTAGGTATTCATCTACTTGAAATTTTAAACAAAGATGTTTATATCCAGGAATAATATGTATTTCATGTGCAGTGCAAGCTTAAACTAGCAAGACATTCAGTAAAACATCAGGTATGCATTCTAAGGCATTGTTTACTTCTATGTCTTCTGAAAATGTGATGTTATTAATTGATACCTATAGTTCTGCTTTAAAGATAAAGAAATCAGATTTCTTCTAGGTACAGAGAATTAGGCTCTGCATGTGGAGAGAGATGGGATGATTTCTGGAGTATGGTTCAGAGCATTTGTCACACCAATTAGTAGGAGCCTAAAAGTCTCATCAATCTAAAGACATCCCTCAAAATATCTTGATTATCTTCTATATGATGTCAGCATAGAAGTCCTACAGAAGAGAATGATAAAGAATAGGTGTGAAGGGGTTTTCTGCTCACAGGACATGCTGTGCTTTGGTAAAAGTTAACAATGCAATTCCCAAACTCTGGCTTTTGAATCGTCAATACATGAATTTCATTAAATGTATAGGTGTTCATCCTGAACTTCATGGCTACTTTATTTTGCTAGTGTCACTAGTCTTTGGATTGCATATAATTTTCCAGCCAATTAATATTTTTTCCAATTAAAAGGCCTAAAACTCATTTCCAGTAAGACAGTTAATCACTTTTGATCAACAGTACTGAAAATAACATGTAATAAGGCAAGGAGATGCTCTTCCTATTTCTTCAATAAGGAAAATGAAATATAATGACTGCAAGTGTTGTTCAGATATTAAATTTCAGAAAGTACAAACAAAACCTAATACATGCTCGAACTTGTCAAATCTTGTTCTTACAGTCTAAGCCCAATTTCGTTACACTGTTATAGCTGTTTGTTGTTGGCAGTTGTGTGAGCTCACTTAGCATAACAAGCCCCAGCCTGCCCAAACCCTTCAAGTATACAAAGAAGCTCTCACAATAAAATCCTTGAACTGGGATTCTCCAGAGTTTCAAACTTTCTGCTATTAAGTGTAACTTTTCAAACCAAATAAGAACACCCAACTGTAGCTGCCAGATGTTCTTCAATTGGCAAATATTACTGTTTTTTTCTCAAGCTATGGCAGATGAGAACTGTGCAAAACAATCCAGCTTTTTCAACCCAAACAGGCAAAGCATAGAGAATTCTGAAAAAGGGAGCGAAAACTTACTCAGTCTAGGGAAAACCGGAGAATATGTGGACAAGGAATATTCTGGCTCTGAGTAAACTGAATAGGAATTATTTGTTTGAGAGGATGAAGTTGGGGCTTATTTTGGAAGCAGCAGAGAATAAACATGATAGGGTAAGGCAGGCTTCTGTTGACAGGACTCCTGTAAGTAAGCATGCATGAATGGAATGGCATACAAATCCCTAGTGAGTCAGCTTTGTGAGCCAAACCACAACAGAATCCTCAGGGCTTTCTCAGCAATTTTGAATCAGTTCTCTAACAGCTTTCTGTTTTCCTTAATCTAACTTGTCCTGTCATCAAGAGATACCCAACTTCGATTTTCTGTATGGAATTTTACATAGTACAGTCTTACCTCACAGTTCTTCATGTCCTTAGAGAGCTTGAACCCTTTCTTGCCATCACAATAGCAGCTATAACTTCCCGGAGAGTTTACGCAGAGTTGAGTGCAAGCATTTTCAGCACATTCATCAATATCTAGGAGAAATGGAAGAACACAGAAAGATTTTTATTCAGATTATTCATGGTGCAGAGTGAAAACTAACACAATAAATTGAATAATGGACAAGATGGGTGGTCTGGCATAACATGAATCCAATAGGCAACTGATGCTAAGCTAAACTAATGCTATTGCATGTCTCCTATGTAATGTGAATAGAGGCCTTGTGTGCAGAGCTGACAGAAATTTGGTCTTTTTGTGTGCCAATAAGAAGCTGAGCTATAAGGTGGATGAATTAGTGAAAGGGATCTCAATAAATCACTACTATTTCTGACAGAAATGCCATTCCAGCTCCGAAGTGAGTAGAAGGAATTTTTAACAGAGAAATACAGCACTGTATATTTTTCAAGTTGATATGACACTTTGCATATGCTTTCTTTGTTGCATCCTCATAGAATTAATTTAAAATAATAAGCATGTAAATAAAATTGTGACTGTGTCTGAAATCACAGTTCCTTCAGAGTTGAATGTTTGCTAGTGTTTTAGTGTTTGCAAAGTTCTATCTTTTGCTTAGAGTTTAGAAAGTTGTCCTATTAAAAAGTGTTATGCTGATGTGCAGAGTCCTGCAACTGTAAATTACCAACCTTCTAGTCATTGTTTAATTCTTTTTTTCATTCATTTTGCCCTTTGTCACCTGCAATACTTATTGATGGGAGCAAGATACAAGGGTGTGTTGCAATATCTAAGATTTTATTTTGGACTTTCATGCAAACTTCTTTGCATTTTTTGCTGAAGCAGATTTGCAAATTATTTCCTCTAGGTACATATAGACCACCTCTTAATCTTTCATTTGGCATGTGTATTCCTTTGCATTTAGACATCATTAAATTGTTTATGGTCTTGAAGAGGGTTACCTAACTCTGTAGATTGCAAGCTCAGCTTGGTGAAAGGGATTTTGCTGTGAAAATAATTTTCTGACAATTTCTGGTGACTGTCTCTTTAAAACTACGAGGTGATGTTACAATGTGAAGCTGCTTTTGTGGCTGCTGGTTTTGCATCCTAAAAAAAAGGCAAGTGAGGCAGTGACAAAATTAAAAATGTAGCCCAGCCATAGCATGCAATGGGTAAGGAGAATACTTTTTGTGTCTTTCCCTATCCTGCCTGGTTTGGGGAAAAACAAAGTGTTTGAAATTGCCAAGGTGTCAAAAAGAAGATAATCAGATTCCGTATCTAAAATTGTATGGCTTCTATGAAATGAAGACTGTACAGGTATCTTCCTCTGACGGTTATTTATCCCCACTTTTGGAGAGACACTGTAGCAATATTCTCCTAGGAATGGGTGAGGAAAAAACCCAAACCCTCCTCTATTTCACTCAAACTTTCTCATCACAGAGAGCTGTGCATAAATGGATACCAACTTGATTTTTCTAATAACCATAACTGAATGTGGCCACCTACATGCAACACGACAATGAAAAAGCTAATGTCATTTTGTATTTCTGTAAGGCTACATTCCTGTCAGTCTGTACAATCCTGCCCTTAGACAGGATTTGGTGACTCATTTAATGTGGTTACAACAAGGTCTGAAAGCTTAGCAGCATAATCCTCCTTCTAGGAGGTAATACTTTGCTCATTTTAATGTCCTCATCTTGCAGCCTTCTGGAATCCATCTTTCAGAAAAAAACAATATTTAAATTCAATTGGATGCAACCCATGTATCTGCAGAAAATACTAAGGCAGAAGAATCAAATTAATTACTGTGAAGTTTTTCTCATTTCGGTGCACACGGGACACAAATTTGTTGGTAACACTTTAATCCCGTAGTAACTGGACAAAGAGCAGATGTCTGCATATGTAATCATTACCACTGTGTAAAGCTTTGTCAGAAGAAAGCTACATAAAAAAACATAGAGCAAATGATTCATATCCTGTAAGAAGCTACTTCTATGTCCTTTAAGCAATAACATAAAAACAGCATTTAAAATTAAAATCTGGCACTGACTTTTTTTTTCTGAGACTGTCAATATAAAAAATTCCTCTTCATAGTGGAACTCTAAGACGTTATACATCTCTTTTAAAACTGAAATTTAATTTCTGTTGTGTGTACTAGAGAGAAACTTTAACAAGTGGAGAAAAATACAACACCTTCTAGGGCAATTATGCAAATATTTTCAACACTTAACCTTATTTCCTGATGGCCTGTGTATGAATGATTTCTTGCTGCTTTACTCCTAGCAATCAGTACTTTTCAATTTTCCTATAACTATTACAGAACTTAGTTTTGAAAAATTTTCTTTCAGATATTCATGTCAAAACGAATATTCCTGCGGAAAGATGATTTTGCTGCAGGTCCTTTTCTCATGGCTCCTTTTCTGTGTATTTAAGAACATTGTTATTTCAAATGTGGGGTATTTATACAAAATCTTTTATACAACTATCACGCTGTCATTTCCAGGCTAGAGTGGAGATCAGTTCACTCTAACACTGTTGTTTTCTAGCATAACCAGATACCCTGAGGAAAGATTAGACACTTGAGTATTCCTTATTTTAAATGGAATTCAGTTACCCCAATGCAATGCTTTTTTCAGCATCTGAGATCTAAGGATATATGAAGGACAGAGACTAAACCCCTGGCCCTTAGGGCTAAATAAACTCCTATAATAAATGGCCTATCAGATGGATTATGACAAACTTTTAGGTTTTCAAACTAACTTGATTAAGCAGGTTTTAATTTCTGGCTATTATCTCTTCAAAATCTTCTGAAATGTCTTGCCTAGTTTTGAATTGCCAATTTTTTCTATAACTTGTCTTGAATTGGGATTGTATATTTAACTGACTGGCATCAAATATATTCATTAAACCTGTTATATTTCTTGAAAACAAGGTACAAAACACTCCAGTAACGTCCAGATCCTCAATATATTGCTCCAATTTATCTGAAAGAAACATGCTAGTTGATTTGAGAGCTTGGACAGAAAGTCCTCTCTACAGTGGGACAGGAGAGCTCCCATGAACTGAGAAAGTTATCTGGCATACAGCAGGATATGGGAGTATACCACAGAACCCACAAATGTTTGGGAGTAGGTCACTGGAACTGTATACACTACATGTAACATAGTGTATACCTGAACCTCTGAAAGAAAAATTGAGTCATATTGTAATAAACACTATGGAAATTAATAAATACACAATTAACTGAGATACTAGAGATTGATATAGCAGTGGATTAAAAAAAAAACAACAAAAAACAACCAACACATGACAAAATAAACCAATAAACCAAACAAAAAAATCTCCCAAACCAAAAAAAAACCACAGGGAAGATAAAAGAGAGAAAAAATGGGGCAGGAAGAGGGGAGGGGTGGGTAAGACCTACCTTCACATTTCTTGGAAGTTGAATTATATGTGTAGCCTTCTGCACATTCACATTTGTATTTCCCCAAAGTATTTTTACAGATAGCTGATCCACAAATGTTTGGATATAACAAGCATTCATTTATATCTGGAAATACAAAAAAGTTATTAAAATAAGTCACTCTCTAGCATACCATTATTTCCTAACCCTATCCAAAACTGTGCAAACTGACTGAGGCTGGTTCTTTCTTGCTATGCCTCCCATGCTTTCATAGCAGACTATAGCTAGAGCTGTAAAGATTTCCATATGTCTCTAAAAGGAAATTCTGCATGCCCTCAGTGAAAAAGCAGTTCTTGCCTCCCTACCTTTCTCATTCTCCCATGTTCTGTGGATAAGGGCAAAAGGGATGCATGTTGAGGAAGGCAGAAAGAGAAAACAGTCTGAGTATTTCCTATAAGCTAAACCAGGTTGCATTATGAAATCCTATCTTAGAAAAAGGAATCAAGAAAACAACAGAGAATCCTATCAGAGTATCTTACATGCTACAATCAATTCACGTCAAAATCGTCTTTTAATTTGCTATGCTGACAGGTGTTCAAGTCCCTCACTGTCTCTTCATACCTCAAACCATCTTCGTGTCTATCTTTGACATTGTTTCCAATTTTTCAATTTCATTTTTACAATGAAGATTTGACACTGGAGGCAGGATATAGTACACAGACAGAAAACTATGTAGTCTCTGATAGTACTTTAGTTCCCATTTGCATGTGTGGGGATCATTCTTGTTTTCTCTGTAATTCTGTAGTAGTTGTGGAAATGGCACTGCACAGGCAGAACAGATTCTGCCACTGGCTTGCAAGGACTCCCAGTCTTTGCAGTCAAAGGTGTCCTGAATTTAATTTGGCCTACTTTTCTCCAATTACTGTAGGTACTTCAAATTCCGAGGTGTATAATCTTGTAGTTGGTTGTAATGAAACAGTTAAATCCAGTTTATCAAATGACTAAACTAGTAGTTTAGGTACTAAGGTATATTACTGTACCTTTATCCTTGATTATTTTTTTGACCAACTTTTCCAGTATCATTTTAAGAATTTCAGAGATTCTAACCAATTTTTCTTCTTGCTCCTTTTCACAAAAGTGCAGTATTCTGTTCTTCTGGAGTATCTTTGAAAATTATTCATTTGCGATAAAAAAGAAAAGACTTAAGGAAATGACAGCAGGAGATGGCCCTCAAGTCTGGCCTCTTAGAGTATTTGACATTATCCAAAACTGTTGGCATAGCTCAGCAAGAAAATGTATGACCTTAAAATGGAACGAGGTTGTATTTTTTTGTAACTAAAGAAAAAGAATTGCTAATTATGTTAGTAAAGCGTCTTCATCTGGGATAGAATTAAGCACATAGGTCATGGCCAATAACAAAAGACACAAGCATGTAAAGAAAAAAAAATTATGCTGGGTGAGTAAAAGACAAATCTTTCTCTCCATTAAGAGCAATTTCATATTCATTACTGGTTTCTTCTCCAATGAACTTCAAACTCCCAAAAGAGCAGCATCACTAATTATGAGTGATTCAACCTAAACTAAGTGATTACCAGACAGGATTTCCATGGCAACAAAGTTAGCTGGTTGCACCATTCCAGATTCTTGTTTCAATTGTGCTTAAAGGGTATGTGACCAAAACAAGCTTTACAAAGCTCTAGTAAGGAAGCAGAATCTAATATGTAATTTCTTTCGTTTTCTTTTTTTCTTTTGTGTTTTTCTTTTCTTTTTTTTTTTTTTTCCTGAACTGCTTTCAACCCCACCTTAGTTCCTTTATTTGGTTCACTATGGAGTTGCACAAATGAATTCATGTGGAATGAGTGGCGAAGCTGAAGCAGGACTGCATCTTTCAGAGGTAATGCAAGCTTTTGCTGACTTGGAGCATTTGTAGCACTACTACACTAAATTCTTTCCTCTCTTCTCAACAATGTCCTGTCATATAATGATGCTTGCCTTACGTCTCACTTCCTACCTCCACAATCCCATTTATTTGAATGCATGAAGTAGCCATCTTCACACAAACAACGGTAGCTTCCAGGTAAATTGGAACAGCGTTGGCTACAACCTCCATTGGAGTCTTCACACTCATTTATATCTAAAAGGAAAACAAAATATGGGTATAATTAAAGGTCTGACACTTCAACAACTGAACATAGCAGAAATATAATTGTGTTCCTGAGAATTAACATCTTGATGAGATTACAGACTATACCTTCTTCACATTTCTCTCCTTGCCATCCTGGTTTACAGACACATGTGTATTTGGCTTGTCCATCTATGCAATCTCTATACCCATCTTTGTGGCATGGCAGAGGGCTACACTGGTTTGAAATTTCTGTGGGATGAAAATTGGAAATAGTTGTTATTTGGGGTTAATTTTCCTCAGGAATCATTTTAGTCTTTCTTATTCTCTTCCCAAATTTGAGCTCCCATTAAATAGGAACGGGCTTGATGCATAACATCAAGTACCCAACCACCTTTTTAATTCCATCAGCAAGAATTCGCAAGTGACTGAGAAAAAACTAAGGCACCAGTGGTTTTTGTTTGTTTGTTTGTTTGTTTTGGGGTTTTTTTGTTGGTTTTTTTGAGAAACAAAACAAATGACTCACTAAGGCAAGTTAATCTCAGAAAGAGGTGACCAAACAAGTCTGATACTATTTTCATCATGAATTTCACTTCTTACAGAAAAGTGCTCTGTCCTGTCATATTACCACAAATTTCACTAGGAAGACAAAAGTTCAAGATTAAAGAAATCAGCTGCTTTGTTCAAGGAGGATCACATTTACAAATAAACTCATCCCTCAGGTTGGTGTGGCTGTTCAAGTTCTATAGGCAGACTGGATACATCGGTGTCTAATACAGTCATCTTTTGCAAGTTTCTATTTCAATGATAAACAAATTTGGATCATGAAGAGATACTGAAGACTCTTCATACATCCCAGCCAGACCCCAGAAAGCAAGCCTCTTGCTTTCTGGGCAGAGAAGATGGAATTCACTGTCTTTTTTTTGTTTTAACCAAAATACATACCAACTTCTTTTAAATTTTCACATCGTTTTCATAATTGTACATCTGCATATCACATAAGGCATCATTCTGTTTGTGTTTTCAGAATATGCTGATAGTTTTATGGATTATTTTTCTTCAGGTGTCCAACATTACAAATATATTGTTTCTGTTTTAAACTTATGTTCTTGTAAATCTCTGGAATGTCATTAAGAGCAATGCTTTTTTTTTAAAAAAAAAAGTGGTGTCACAAAAGAACAGGTAGCAGAATGAAAAGAATAAAATATTTTGTGATACGCAGATTTAAAAAAGTGGAAAGAATGCCAATGTCCTGGAAGACCAAAACTTGCTACAGTTATGTACCTAAGGTCTCAATTTCTTAAGTGTTTCTTTCTTCACCCAAAGGAACTAAAGAACTGAGTGCCTTAGAAAGTTTATTTTTTTGTGACAAAGAAAGTACATTTGTCAATTCAATCTACTTCTACTTTAATTCTGCTGCAAGTAAATTCAAAAGCCTAGAAGCCATCCCAGCTCCAAAATTATAGAGAACTTATAGAATAGGCACTGTAATATTCATACTGTGTGTAATATTCATACTGCAGACCAAATGACTCCAGTTGCAGATGAAGACTGACAGAAGAAATAGAGCAGAAACAAAAGGCCTGGGTTAAGTATGGATCCTTCACAGCAATTTCCAAATGGAAGTTCTGGAACTCCCTCCATTTTTTAATCTTTTTTGATTCTTTACTGCTTTTGTAGGCCCAGGAAGAAGTGTGTGAACTAACTTTGTTATGAACAAAATACTTTGTATGTGATAGATGTGGAAGTTACCCTAACTTGACTGCAAATGTTTCTGAGCAAAAGGTAGTGGCGGCTTGTGAAATTCTGAACTGAGAGACTTTCAGTTCTCTGAACTGAGAGAAACTGAATTGGCATTGGCAGCATGAAAAAAGAGTTGATGGAAGGAGGTGAATTAAGGATATAAAGGGGAAAGTTTAGGAAACCAATGAATGAAGGGAGAACTGGTGAAATATACTAGAGGAAGAAGATGAGACAGGATGGATAGGACTGGATGGACAAAGATGTTATGTCCACAGATGAATGATCAAAATGTCACTGAAGGAACAGTAATTTAGCAGCCATTTGTTCCACAAGTGCACAGTGTTCCTCTTTTCCCAGTCCAGGGTACCTTCTGACATACTACCCAGAAATGCCATAAATTGATAAATGTTTCTGACAACAGCAAAATGTCAGACAATATACTCAGACTGCAACAGAATGAGTTGGTGGCAAGAAATGTATCCTGTATCCTCTGTCACTCAGAAACTCTGATATCCACGAAATGTGTCATGGTGAACTAGACAGATGTAAATGCAGGAATTTTTAAGTGCTTATTTTCAAAAGCAATTAAGTATACAGATTTATGGAATATAGAAGTTTAGAAAGGTATATATACATATATTAAAAAAAAAAAAGGTCTTGTATTCCTGTGAAAAATTTCCTTTTTCCTTCCTAGATGGGGATTAAAAAGTTGGTCTATTTACAGTTTTTAAATTTTTTTATCTAGAAATGTATGTCTTAAATGTGTGTACATTTCTGCTCTGAAATAAGTCATTTGGACAAATCAGAAAACAATTCTATTGTATTGTTACTTTTATTCCTTGTCTTTTTTCAGCTTGGAATTCAAACTAATTACAATATTATTATAAACACAGTATAGTTCTTACAATGATTTAATTCTTTCTAATTAGGAAAACTGGATTTTTATTTTTACTACCAAACAATTTGGATCAGTAAGTTCTGAAGGAAAAGGACTTCTAAACACAAACCTGTTAATATCAGTAACACAAAAACAGTCTCAACATAAAGAAATTTTTAAAAAATGTTATGTACCTCTAAAGGGAATTTTAAATTCCACTTTCTCAGCAGTAGCTCCTTTCCAGAAGTGCCCATAAGTGTCATTGAACATATAAGCTTCAGAAACACTTCAAAATTTTATGCATAGGGTCTCTTTACTTGTCATTTCTCCTAGTGACTGACTGGTATTAACAGTTTGTTTAATTTGTTTTTATAATGCAAATACAAATGCAGAAATACTAGTACTGTTAAGTAAAGTATATTTTTCACTGGGTTACACAGAAACACTGCACATTGATGAAATTTTGCTAAATCTTTTCTCCCAGGACCTCTAATGAGAGTGAGAAAGAGTTATATGAATGGAAGTACATTTTAATTTGCAACAGCAGTCACGCTGGTCAAGTGCTCTAGAAAATATCTTTATCAGTGACCATGTGCAGTATAATTATTAAGGATTTTTTTTGCCTTCTGTTGTTTTCAATGACTAGAACAGTGTCAAGATGGTTAAGAATAAGTATCCCTGTTTAAACCAACTGAAAGCTTCTCTGATGTAACCAGGCTGTAATGGTTTAAGAGTTTTAGAGTGTTGTTTCAACCATGACAAGTAGGAAATATTGTAGGGATTGCTTCCTGTGCATTTACTAGAAAAAACACAATTCACACTGGACTTAAAAACATATAGGTGTAAGAAAGAAAATTTGTGAGCAACATTACAAGCTTTGTGTTTTGTGATCTTCCTGTGTCTGGAGTCAGTGACTATGTCTTCCTGATAATGCTTGAATTTTTCAGCTGGTAATGTTAGCTACCATCAACCTAAGGGGCAAAGAGTGACACAAAGGAGAAGTACCGAGATGGTCTCTTCCCTTAACTGCCAGAACGGGACTTGCTGGATGCAAAGAGTGAGGGGACATAGTAGGGAACTTTGGTGGACTGGTGTAGGACACATCTGTGTTTCTGGAAAAATTCTGCTTTACATTTGGCACTTAATCATGTTTCTTTTCCAGCACGCTTTATAAAATTAAAATCAGTCACGCTATTCACTCAGAAAATGTTCTGTCTCACTTAACATTTTTTTTGTCAATTCAGTTCCAGGTTATTGAGTCTGTCAGAGTTAAATGGAGATTTGTCTCTTTTTCTGCCTATGTGAACTGCTCTCTAGTCATGTACATGTGTGTTCTAAGATGTGAGCACATTAGGTAAAGTATCTAAGAGCAGCACTTACCATTGACACAAGCCCTCAGGTCAGCTGGAGAATCTGGAGTAACTGCAGTAACCCTGAAAATCCCTGCTCGATGGGAGGCAAGGCAGCCTGCAAAGGCAAACCCACACAATCTGCTTATGGCACAAACACTCATTTAAACTGAAATTACAACAGCTTATGCATGGCATCTTCAAAGAGTCTGTTCTCACAGCTTGAACCAGAAAACTTGTCTGGGCATATTAAGGACAGCTGATTACAGACCAACATTCTGAGTGTCTCTGCCAGGATGTAAGCACACAGAACAGCCTAGCAGCTACTATGCATTATAATCAGCATGGAATTCATTAAGTGCTACAGGCAGAATAACTAAGCTAGTATTACCCAAATAAGACCACCACTGAATGATATACTAGACTTGTTCAGGCTTTCTTGTACTTACTTAAATACCTGGGATAAAAATACTCCTGTAAAAAGAGAAGAAAAATAAAGAGTAAGAAAAAATTAAGGTACCTAAAACTGTAGCAAAATACTATCACTGAATATGTTTTAAAATACATTGGTATTATAACTAAAAAAAAAAAGAAGCAATAAAGAAAAAGCTACTTTGAATCACAGGATGTAGACCAAATATTTTATATCCCTGTTGTCTAGGCTAAGATAGTAGACTATTAAATAAAAACATGACTGAGTGGAGAGATTAAGATACTGCACTGAATCAGACACTTCCAAAGTGATGGAAATGAAAATTAATTTGGTGTGAAAATGACTTTGAAAATGTCTCTTTAAGTGGGAGAATCTCGCCCGGTGCTGTTACTGAATACAGAGAAGCCTCTTTTATTTCCGTTTTTCACCCTAAAATAAAAGAACACCAATGGAACAGGCTGAACATCTTGCACGCAATTAATTCCAAATAAAGTGAAATATGTTATTAAACCATAAGTTGTCAAAAACAGCTGATAATTGATTACTGAAACTATTTCATCTTAAGATTTAGTATATCCAAATACATGCAATGCTGTTCAGGGACCAACATGAAATCAACATAGTCTGCAAAACAAAAATTCGTTTTAACCACATATATTTTAGTATGAAGTTGAATAAAATGTACCTAATACTAAATCATGCGTAGTGGGAATCAACTGAGGAACAGAGTTCTCCCCACTTGCAAAGAAGCTTGCAGGGATATGTTCAATCCCTTCATTAAAAAGGCTGCACTGTCATGCAGCCTCTGTGTAAAATTTTCATTGAGGCCAACAGTTTCCTCACATGGAATGCTTTCAGACAACTGGTGATCTATTTGGAAATTAAAATAATATCTACCTAACTGTTCTCTTTGCTAATAGAGTCTTTGTTACTAATTGTGCAAGTTATATACACAAAACAATTTCAAAACACCTCTTCGTCTGCGTGGTGAGGATTTTTTTTAGCTTTGCAGTGTGAATTCTCTGTACTTCTGGCTTTCCCTCTGCAAAAATTACTTATTCACCAGTCACTTACAGTTTCAGGATTATTTTCAAAGACTTCCCTGGCTTCTTCTTTATTGCATAATTCTTCAATGCACTCTCTTTCCAAATTTCCCTTCTTACTTTCTTCCATAAAAGAATTTGCTCGACGTTTCCTCACCAGAAACTGAGAAGCATACTGCTGGGATAGAACTTTGTAGAAAAAAAGGAGATCTGTTGTTATTTATTGAATTTTTAACAGCTGAAAAACACTATAATAACTGGATAAATGTGAGAACCTAACAAAAAATTTGAATTAAATGCTTGGTCAGGAGTTGCTGTTTGCAACATTTTTGGAAAATATGGAAAGAAATCCCAGGAATGTTTTGTGTGTGGCATAGCTATTTCTGATAATAAAAATTCCAAGTTACAAAAAAAAAAAAAAAAAAAAAATATGTCTGATGCATCATTTAAATGTCATAATCAGGATGAGATTTTTTGGATATGCTAAAGTGATGTATGTGACCAAAAAACGGGGAAAAACAAACAAACAAACAACTGTGGAGCTTCTTTTATATTACTTGTTTCAGTGATTCAGAACTAAACATTCTGATTTTATTTTACTTATCTGAGACAAAAAACATGTATCTCATCAGCTCAGGATATCTGTTATATGTCATTAATATAAATGTTATTTTATTTTTCAGAATTGTAAAGAACAAGACAAAGTCAAAGGTAAGAATGATATTTTGAGATATATCAAAGCAGCCAACCTACAAATATGCTCAGATTTTACCAAGATAAAACACAAACCTAGCTATCTTTCATACTGCAGATCCACCATGTTGTGTCATTATTTTCCTGTATCTTGTTACTGTCATTTTAATGACTTTCACACGAATGAAGAACAAATGATTGCACTGAGAAATTATATTAAAGATGAGATATTTCTCTTTGCTTTGTTCTTTGTAGAGCACACAACACTACAGGCAGAGCACCTATATAAGACTGCCTCTTTAGTTTTATTTTTGGACATACCTTGTGATTAACAGAAAAATGGATGAGCAGAATTGGAAAAAGGCCAGCTCATAGGGTTAAAGAGCATCGCTGACACATGTTAACTAGAGAGCACCACACTTCTCCACCTGCCCTTCTTATATCAGCTTTTGCATAATTTAATCTCTCAGACTAGCACAACTGAGTGAGGGTCATGATACCTGCAGTGCAAACCAGAAATGGTGTGCATGCATATTCATCAGTAGCCTCTGAAGAAGACCAATTCAAGCAGACAAGTCAATTCAGTACTCTTTATACAATACCTCAGACTCAGAGTGCCTTTATGAAACGTGCCAGCAGCCAAGTGTCAGAGTGCACTGACAGGAATGAAAAAAACTGAAAAGCCTTACTAAAGAAGGCAGCTAATGATGCCCAGAACGTTTTCAGGAAACATGTAACTAAAGCCATGCCATCCTGAACACATTACTAAAAGTCTCTATCAAGTGACAGAGAACACAACTGAAACATTCTGAACTGCTGCAACATTGGATAATGACCTGAAAAAAACCTTTCTGTTGCTGCATCTTGGTTCTATTTGATGCGGGATAAGCTTGTCACTTCAAACTGATCTACTTGCTTTTATTCTGGTAAGGCAATACGTAAGATTTCCGGAGCTTAAGATGAACCCTTACTTCTGCACACCTCACTGCAAGAGGAGTGACAACAAAAGAGTAAAACTCTGCAGTGTATTTGCTGATGCTGTTTACACTGGAGATTTCTACCCAGGTAAACAAGCTGATGCAGTTTTGAGGCAGAGGCTCTCCAGTGTCGATGAGGCCTAATTCACAGCTGACTTTAAACAATCTTCTTTATACCTTCAGCTACATCTTTCTCATTTTGACACAATTTTTCAGTAAATAATGTACAGGACAATTCCAAGTGCTTGCAATGTTCTTGAGGACGTTACACCAGACACTGCTGCCAACCTTATGTTTTATTACAGTGGGGTAATGGAAACAGGTCTTTCCCTCTACATCACAGCAGTCCAGTATTCTCCTAAGCCATTTTCCTATGATTTCTGAGTTTAAATAAAACATGTAACTTAATGTAAATTCCATATTTTATTGTAAATACTTCAATTCCCATGCACAGATTTAGTAGTTTATTTATTCAATTGTTGTTTCCTTACAAAGATGATTATAGGACTTTTTATTTAAAAAACCCCACAAAATCCTGACTGCTGCCATTTCAGTTTCAGGAAACTCCTTCAGTTCACTTCTGACCCTGCCAAGCCACGAGTTAACCCTTAATGAACCCAGTGGGTTTCATCTGATTATCACTGATGGCTTATGGGATTCAATAATAACCTTACAATTTCAGTAGTGTTGTACAGACACTGGGTAGTCATCATTTTTCAAGCACCTGTTTAGAAGTAATGCTGGTGAAAAAGAATGGGGGAGGGAGGATGAGATTCAGTGCTTCCTTATGGTTGTTTTGTAGTGCAGATGTAACTATAAACCTGCCTTAACTTAGATTAGAGCTTCTTACCTAATAACCCAGTTATAGAAAGTGGTTGTAGCCTTCTAGCGCACTCTCACAGAAACTTAGAAAAAGTGATCAACTGAGTAAAAAGGAGCTACATGCCACTGTAGAAAGTAACATCACCTTGTTTGTACAGCTGTTAACTGCAGTGAGGCCTGTAACTCCAGCAACTAGTCTCTCAAAATGCTCATCAGTAACCTAAGCTTTATGAAGCCAACAAAGCCAACCAACTCCTGATGCTTGTTACTTCTGCATCTTATCCAAAATGTGTCTCTCACAGGATGCTGGACCAAATACACTTGCACTCAGACTAGGGAAGAGGTGTCTTTCCTATATAATTATTGAATAGTACAAGCAGCATTATTAACATCTTTCCATTTTCTCTCTTTTTTTTTTCCCCATTACAGAAATCCCTGGTAGTGTTTAGAGCCAGGGATAGGAAACTGGACTACATGGACCACATGACCAAAACAACTTCTAATTTCCTGCTGTTCACAGAAGAGAAAACTTGCAGGATAAGGATATGCAGCACGGAAGATAAACAGAACAGAAAATATGGTGAAAACAGGAGAAAAGAACATTAAAAAATATTTATTAGATTTATTTTTAGGACCTGTTAAAAAAATAAGTTACAAAATGAACTTTCATCTTTCTATACCACTCTGTTCGTAGTCAAAATCCCTAGGTTTCAAACATAAATCTGAATAGTAAACATTAGGTTTTTCCTACTATTTAATCGTTAGTAAAACACGTCGGACACTGGTTTACTCTGAGCTGCAATTCTGCATGTTCCAGATATACATCGTCTTCTTTTAGCAGTACGCTCAAAGACTGCAGTGTCGCAGAGCTAAACTTTCTTTTTTGCTACTTGTGACAACAGGTAGTTTTTACCTAGGCAGACAGGTCTGAACCTAGCGAGAGGCAGGGGCTCTTCTCCGGGACTCCACAATAATGCCCACGAGTATTTTTCACCTCAGCGAACCAAGCACCGCTGGAAGGCACACTTGCCCCTGAGCTCCACGACTACGTTTTCGGCTGCAAACAGCTTCCGAGCCGCGACCGGCCCCCACTTACACCTCAGCTACCTCCGCAGTGACCGCTGGTTTAGCCGAAACCCACGGCCATCCGAGGCGCTCCGCCACCGGGCTACCTCAGTAGCTCCCACCCGGGAACCGCTGGGAAGGGCCGCCCTTCGCCTCGGTGCTGAGACGGCCGCCTGCGGCACCCCTGTCCCCACTCCCCCGGGTCACGGCGCCGGCCCCCCATGCGCAGCTCTCCCCGGGCACCCTCTCTCCCGGCCCCTCGGTGCCCCCGGCCCTGAGGGACGGGCGGTTGAGAGNCGGGAGCGTCAGCAGGGCGCCGGGGGCAGCACCGCGGGCGGGTCGCGCCTGACCCGCGGCGGTCCAGTGCAGAGAGGGGCGGGGGAGGAGGGCTGGGGGCGGCGACCACGGCAGCCGCGGGCATCCTCTCCGAGAACGGCTGCCGGTGCGCCGCACACAGCGATCGGGAGGGCGCAAACCGCCCCGGCGGCTGAGGGGTACAGCGGACCCCGCAGTGAACATTATATCGGGGCGGCCCGGGAGATCGCGGCGTTGTTTATTTTCGGGCCGGGGGAAGAGGGGGAAAGCGTTCTGACCCCGCCCCCTTAGAGCTGATTGGCTGATCCTCCGCGGGCGCCGAGGGAGCTGCCCGCTCCTATTGGCTCGCCGCGGGCCTGCCCTCTCGCTCCTCTCCGCCCGAGCGTCGGCGTTGCCCGCCTTCACGCTCCGCCGCCGTTGAGAAATTTGTCCCTTCCCGCCCGCCGTGATCGGTAACGCGGGGTTACCGGCCTGGTTACGCGTTCCCCACCGCCTCGGAGACCTCGGTTGCGGCCAATGGGCGGCTCCGCGTGACCGGGGCGCCGGGCACGTGACCGCGGAGGCGCTGCCGCCGCCGCTGCCTCCTCCTTCCCCTCAGCGCTCCTCCCGTTCGGCTGCGGCCCTCTCGTCGCCCGGGGCAACGTTAGTCCCGGCCGGCAGAGGCGGGGACGGGCTGCGCGGCCTCATCGCCTCGCCCCTTCGCCGAGCGGCTGGTGAGTGGCTTCGGGCAGGGGGGCAGCCGCTCTCCCTGGTGTAAAGCGGGCGGTTGTGCAGCTCGACGTGGCCTGGCCCGGTCGGGGCCTGGTTTTCCAGAAGTGCTGCGGGGGCCCCGCAGTGCCTCGGGAGAGAGGCGAGGCTGGCAGCGGGGGGGGTCAGCGTTGGGGCTTTGGGCGGCCCCCCGATGCGGTGGGTCCCTCCTTTCTTGGGATGTCTGCTCTCAGCGGGGCTGGGGTAGGTGGGTAGGAGAGCTGGCGGGTCGGGGAGAGGGGCTGGAAGGGTCCCTCCGGCAGGCTCGGGCCCATCGTCCCGTCTGGCTCCAGGCCTGAGGGGCTCTTGTCGAGTCTCTTCCAGCTCCGCTCCTAGCTCGCTGTGTAAACCACCTCGCTGTGTGTCCGCAATGGCAGCCTCGGGGTGTGGGTGTGTTTGCCAGCCTTAAGTTTTTAAGGAAAGGAGAGTACAGAGAACATTCTCTGAAGAGTTGGTTTTATAAAACGAAAAAAATTGTGCTTCCATAGTGGAAGATACAAGTAAAGGAAGCGTGCCTGGACCAAAGTCTGTATTTTAGGGTTTCTTCCCTTTGGAAACGGGAGAAAGGTGGAAGCATGGCAGGAAAGTGCAGGAACTCACTTAAACGGGTAGTCTTGTGGTAACTGTCCTCCTTCGGAAAACTGATGCTCCTAGAACTGTTTCTTGCAAGTACATGTACGCCGCAGTCTTTCTGGATGTTGCAGTTGTTGTATGCACCTCATGCTCCTGGTAACAGTAATTTTTGGCAAAAAAGGATGGTGTTTGAATTTTTGCTGATTATACCTTCTTCACTGCTTAATTAATTGGTTTGCTGATAAAAATATAACCCAATACAATTAAAATACTGTCTTCTTATAATTCAAATTCAAATAAGTCAGGCAGTAGAAAGTTTAGTTACTTGACTTTACAAAGAGGATCAGCTGTAAAAGGTTTAATTAACTTTTAAAGAAAACAGGGCTCCATATGACTGAAAAAAAAAAACTGTCTCAAAGGCCTCTACCAAAGGCAGAATATTTAATGTAAACTCTGGCAGTGGCAGGTGTAAATAGGTGCTTGGTTTGTACATTAGTGTGGAAGTAGATAATACTCATATACTTTGGATCATATGTTTGTTATAAGCTGCTAAGTAGTTTTTAGTCTAAACCTAGAGTGCAAAAAAATTAATGCAGTTATCTGTCAAGTTTTGTTTAGTCTCTGCAACACTGTTCTGTTCTTTTACCTGGAAGTGGGATCTTTGACATCTTTGTCCTTAACAGTTAACTGCACAATTTTACATATTTCTGAGCATTTGTGCATGTTTATGCTTGTAGAGGTGAAGCAAAATAAAGAGCTCAAGCTTAGAGATACAAGACCTAGGACAACTTCTGCATGCTGTTAATGCAACATAGAATACATGTTCCATGCATATTCAGAGAGAATTTTTTTTTTTTTTTTTAATCTCTTGCTGGTTCAGTGTTGTGGTTTGGGCCAGTGTCTCCAAAATAGAATAACACTGTATAGGTAGCCTCTCTGCCATAATTTTCTCTAAAGTGTTCAATGCCCTTCCTATAACGGCATGTTTTGGAAACGAGCTTATTTGTAATTTATTTTATTTGTTGCATAACACCCACCCTTTGGGGTGTTGTATTTAAACTAGATTCCTCTGCTATGCTATAGTTGTCTGATGCTCTTTACTTTTCAACAAGTTTTATAACACGGATCCCCTATGAATGCAGTGGGACACTGGGACACATCTGTGCTTTAGAGTCCTTTGGTGACATTTTGCACAGCTAGACAATCCACATAATGTAAGAGGAAATTGTTGCCTGTATACTCAGGCACTGAAAATTTCCCATGTTTATCTGCGAGTTTTTCATTGAGCTGTTACGTTTTGCTTCTTGGCAGAACTAGTTGAAAATTGGAGCAGCCATGTTCTCAAAGTTAGTTTTATTGGTGTTTTCATGTTGGTTGAGGCACCATACTTCGTGGCATGTGAGGTTTTTTTGAAGTGTTTTGAGTTTTGGATTCTTCAGAACCCAATTCTAATACTTGTAATCACCTTGCTCTCCTTTTTATGAACTTCTCTATTTTACAGTCTATGGTTTCTTGTGGAGAAGCTATTCTCATGTGTTCTTGTATAATGGTATATAAATATTTAAAGAGTACCTGTTGTGTCTGCTATGGAGGGAAACTGACCTGTTTCTGCCACTGAATGATGGCAGATCGAAAGGCATCCTTGAATAGAGGAACTTTATAAGATGGGAGGAGTTAACAGTTTCTACCTGTATAAGTTATCTAAATTGCAATAGTTTGTTAGGGAGTGAATATGAGTGAATATGATTTTTAGGGAGAGTTCCTCATTTTTTTCCACTTTCATTGGTCTAAATAGGGAAGATGAGAATTTTGGAACGTCATCATATTTAATTATTCAGTTTTTTGCATCATTTGAAATTACCATAATTTCAGGCTCGTTGTTTTAAATAGGAAAGGAATTTCTTTGGGTTTTTAAATTTTTTTTATTGGTTTGGGTTTTTTGTTTTGTGTTTCAAAGGAATTTTGAGAAACAATCTTTAGGAAAAATGCTGTTATAATTCAAAGTTACACCACTCTCAGTTAATTTGCTCATGAAATTAGTAGCAGGAGTATTTATCTGCATCTCTGCTGCTTTGATACGAACGCAGTTGGGTTTTGGGGTTTTTTGCCTTAAGCTGCTGATCAGGATGGGAGCTAAGATGATACGAGCCTGTGAGCTAAGGTGATAATGCCCATGCAAAGGTGAAAATACCATCTGGAATAGAGACTGGAATGCCAGTGCAGGGCACCAAGAAGAACTGTGGTGGGTTGACCCTGGCCAACATCTAAAGGTCTTTTTCTGAGGATGTCATCGTATGGGATGAAATACCCCTCCCATCAGTTAGGGATGGTTGTTGTGGATGGGTCCTCTCCCAAACCCTTGCCCACCTCAGCCTACAGGCTGAGGGGAGAAGGGGCCAGGGCAGTGTGGGAAAGAGAGAAAGCCTCTATGCTGTGGAAACAGTGTCTAGGAATAGCCAAGGTATTAATGTATTACCAGCAATATTTTAGAAAGAAATACAAAGCACAGCACCATACAGTACATTGTCTTATTAGGGAGGTTGTGGATTTGAACTTGTGAAGTAAAATTGCTCAAAGCTTACAAGTGAAAGGCCTTTACCTGAGCAGCTGGTATTGTTTGCAATAGGATTGCTGTGGTTGAATAAGGGAGCTTTTGTGTCTTTGTGCACTTGACTCTGCACAGTTTTTGTGTTATTTTTTTTTTAGCTATGTGTACAAATATTTGTATACATTTGTGTGTGTACATAGAAATAACTATGTGCATGACCACACAGTCATTCTCCATTGTTTTTCAGAAAAACATCAGAAAGTGGAGTATTCCTTGTTTCTTTCTCCTGCTTGAGGAGTAGATAGAGGTATTGTAAAATTATGGAAATCATAGAATCATAGAATTGGCTGGGTTGGAAGAGACCTCAGAGATCATCAAGTCCAACCCTTGACCCACTACCGCTGCGGTTACCAGCCCATGGCACTGAGTGCCACATCCAGTCTCTTTTTAAATGTCTCCAGGGACGGAGAATCCACTACTTCCCGGGGCAGCCCATTCCAATGCCTGATCACCCTCTCTGTAAAGAAATTCTTTCTAATATCCAACCTAAATACTTGATGCTTCTATTTAGTGACCACTACTAAGTATCAGGTTGTCACTTCCTCAAAGTACTCACCAGAGAATGCAGTTTCCTTGTGGTGGGATCTTTTTGTGTAAAAGAAACTGATAGTTAAATGAATATACTTAACAGGCAAGACATTCTTTGTTTGTTTTTAATGTGTTATCCTGTTATATTTTTACAAGCTTTACTCACACTTGAAATTGGTTCTTACTCTCAGTCAGTCAGCAGAGCTGTGGTGTTAGTGTCTTACTGTGAACCTGTGGTTTCTTTATGAGCAGTTGTCCTGCATTCTTATTTTGTATGTGTACTGCATTGTTGTTGCCCAGATGCATAAAGTGGGGGCAGATGAAAGTGAGAGGATGGAAAAGTGAAAGACACAATGCAACTCTCATGGGGCTGGCTGAAAATGACACTCTCTGAACATCCAGGCTGCTGTTACAGAAATGGCTTGCCTCACTTATACATAGGGGCTAACTAACATGTTTCTCGGGTATGTTGTTTTTTCCTTGCTAACAGTGACAAAACAACATCTGGGCCTCTGAAGTCCCTCTCCCAGTCATCGTGGGTTGTTCTGGCCTGTCCACATCAGTTTTTGAAGCTTTTGTGACTCTGGATGGCTGACGAGGGATGTTCAGTCTAATGGCCACTTGCTGCAGCTGGTTAAAACGGTGGCAGGAACCTGTCAGGTAAACGTGAAAGTATTTTACATTTCTGTGCTCATCTTCCCAAACAGTAGCTCATGTCCTCTCACATGTGTTTTACTGTATTTGCTATGTAACTTTATTTGTATTTTTTAATTCCAACACGAGTTCCATCATTTTTTCTTCAAGAGAATCAATACACCTTCTGAACTTAAAAATGAAATTTTGATCACCTCTAATTCAGGTATTCTGTTTCTGACTCCAGAAAAGTATAAAGTTCCAAATTCTGTCTTTTGCACACCATTTCCTCAGGTTGAGCATTGTGGGTGGATGCTAGAATGTTTATATGAAGTTTATTTGTTTTCTGTCTCAATGATTTAGTTTTTGCATTAAGACACCGAAGTGTGACGTGTTCAAAAAGAGTATACTACAACCCCAGTGTAATACTGGTTTTCTTACTATTACTTAAGTATTTTAATGCTGCAATTTGTGTGTAGCTTGGTGGTCTGTTCTTGCTTATGGTATGCTACTGTTCTCATTTGTTTCTGTTACTTTATTTTGATATTCTGCATCCTTTTCTCTCCAGTTAGCCTCTGCTAACTGCACAGTAGTGCATTGTGTGTTTTAAGCTATTGAGAAACTATGGGGAAGGGACATAAGGGGTACACCATATTTATTTATGCTTCACAGTCATGCAAGATTTGCTCCTTGGTGCTGCATAGTTTAGGTTTTACAGAAGGGGCTGCTGTTCAAAGAATTACATTGGTTTTAATATCTTTCTGGCACCACCAGTGTATTATATACACTTGTGGGTTTACAAATGTCCATGGCTGTTCTGATTTTAGCTTACTGTTAAAGTACAATTTACTGTGATCCTAGTGTTCATTTTAAGGTTCTTTTGTCAGGGCTTTTTGGCTCTTCCAAAAAAAAGTTATACATCATGTATAATGCTTCTATAGCTTTAAGACTGAAAATAACAACGTTTTTAATATCCCTTAATTAAAGGGACATAAAATTGAGCAAATTCCTTTGATGCCTTTGAGTTTTTGTGAATAGGAGGAACAACTGAGGTATATGTTTTTCCTATAGCTTGTCTTAAAATCCTGTCCTGGTAAAAATTCTAAGCTGTGCATCAGTTTGGTAATGTGTTGTATATAGTCGACATCACTGATTTGTGTGTTTGCAGCCTAGAGTCTTTCCTGCTTGATAGAAAGGCACAATGAGTACTGCTTATTTACAGCACCAGATGTTGTCTACACAAGTGTTGTGTGCTGTTTAATGGCTGTTCAGATGCACTGGTTGAGACAGAAATAATTTTTTATTATAGGAACAACTTTGAGGTAGAGAGGGGGTGGAGAGTGGAAATAAAATTACAGAAATTGTGAAAGAGACCATGACCACACCAAAAAAAAAAAAAAAAAAGGGTAAAATTTACAGTACCATGAAATTAAATTTCAACAAGTAAATAAAAATTGAAAGGAAAATTATTGTCTCATGTGAAACTTACAGCACAATATTAGACTTCTAATTTCATACCTCATTCTGCTGTTCTGTCTTATCAGATGGTTTGACATATTGAACACCAAATACACAATTGTAATAATGCCTGATACTTGGTATTTTTATACCTATTTTTTCTACTACTATTTGGTAAATATGCTGTGCATGTATTGGAACACTTATTTTATTAGATGACATTTAGCTAGAGGAAAAAATATTCTAATTTTTTTTTTTTTCTCCTTTTGGAGGAAGGTGACACTAATAATGGTGGGTCTTGATAACGCTGGTAAAACTGCTACAGTCCGAGGAATTCAAGGAGGTAAGCAATTAACTTGTTTGTTATCTAAATGGAGCATTGAAAGAATGAATATAATTACTGATTTCCAACATTTTAAACTAAAAAGTATTGATTAATCTCTTAATCTATCTCTTGTTTCCATACTGTTGAAACTAAATTTTGTGACTTGTTCTTTTCCCTGAGGGTGTGGTTGCCAAAGTGAGCATGTTACAGGGCTCATTGTGTGAAAACCTGCAGATGAGAGAAAAATTAAGGGTCTTACCTTTGAAACATTCCAAGACTGAGATTTCTGATATCCAGCAAGTCAGGCTAGGGTGACTTAAAAAGTGGGTGTTCCCAGTCATATACTTTATGCTTAGAAGAAGTATGGAGAGTATGCTCCACATTTGCTCATTGGCCACTGCACTTAACATCATGTTGAGCTAATGTAGACCAAATCAATGGTCGGTCAAAAATGTTGCTACCATTCTGCTACATTTTTTACAAATGTAAGAGTAAGGTGTAGATAGTATCAAGAGTGCTGCATCTTAAGGTGTTGGACCCTGCAGCATTAGAGCCCTTAGTCCACTGAGACTAAAATAATTAGACTAGAGGTATTTCATTATCTTGGAAACACTGTGACCAGATGCTCAACATATATTGGTACTTACGTGCCTTTAGTTGGCCATTGTATTGGAAACTCTACAAAATGCTAAATTTCAACAAAATCTGTTCTGTGTTCTCGTTTATATTTCACTAGCATCATAGCGTATTTTTGGAATAGAGGAAGGTTTTTCCAGTGGTTCAGTAAATAGGAACATTGTAACTACAAGCAAGCCCTCTGTCTCCATCTTTAAGTGTCAGAAAGTTTAGCAAAAAAACTCTGAAGGCTACAGACCCCATTCTAATTAATTACTTTGAATTAATGCAATGATACAAAATATTCAGAGTAATTAAGTTTCACATCTTGGTATACATTAGAGAAATTAATGGATCTGATCTGTTTGTTTTTTTTCTTGTGCACATATGCTTTCAGGTGACCAGCCAGTACATGCATTTATCAGTAAACTTCATATAAAAATCAGTGTTGTGTGTATGTATTCAATAGAAGAAAATTACATGTATAAATAACATAAAGGAGGTTCTAGTGATATAATTTTCTATCCTTGTATATCACTAGAAAAGCACTAGCAGTTTTCTAGGTACTCCAGTAAGAGATTACTTGATTTTGGAGGGTACTTTGCACCATCCAGTGACACATGCAATCAAGATATCATTTGAGGTTAAAACTTGTGCCCACAAAAATGAAAGTTCTCTATGCTTGTTTGGTTTTTTTCCACTTTGGGATTATTTTTCTAAATAATTTTCATTTTGTGTAGTAATAAGAGTGTACTTAGTACTGCTTTGGCAGACTTTGAAATTCCATCTTGACTGTGTTTACATGTGTTAAATGTGTTCATGGACTTGCTAAAGTGTGAGTAAAGTTATTAATATTCTCTCATATTTCTGAATATTTGCTCTGAAAACCTGAGTGAATCATTATTTAGCCTTCCATTCTGTTTCCAAATCAACTTCAGTGCCTTTATGAGCTAGATGTGGTGGTTGTTTCTAAAAGATATAAAGATGGGTATTTCAGAAGAGAAATTTCATGAAAAGATAGTTCTGACTTGTATGACTGTTTCCTAGGGCATGAACAGGTCTTCCCTTAGAAAGCAATTTACTTATTTTTTCCTTAGCAGGGCTTGCAGACATGGGAACCTTTGGTTTTCAGCATTGCTGAAGCAGTATTTTTGGCTGTGCAACAGTCATACAGCCTGTAGGTTGAGACTGCAGTTAGGATGGCTAGGTTTTAGCAGAAACGAAATATATTTCAGTTCTCAGGACTGAGCAAGTCAGCGTGGTTACCAGACTCATATTTGCCAAAATGGTTCTGCAGCTTATATAGCAGACTCTTGTTTTACAGTGAAGAGACTTCACTGTACAATAGGAGCAGATGTTTGAGCAATATAATCCCTTACATTTAGCACTGTCAATAACTTTCACCCTTAACCAGTCCTCACATTCACATTTTTTTCTCCTGTAAGAGCATGTATTTTTACCTCACAGTGCAAAACATTATTCAAAATAAAGTCTGCTGAGTTATGAAGATGTACTTTTTCATAAATAGGGATCCCAGCCCCCTCTCTTGCTGGAGGCTTGGTTTACTCTGTTCTGGCCAAGAGGTTTGTTCTGAATCCCCATCTTGACTGTGTGAAGGATTCTCTCAAAAAAAGGAATATGGTAGCTGAAGACTGATGGTGATTTCGCTTCTGTGCTGCTCTTCAAAGCTCAGTGCTTTTCACCATACCTTAATTTCTTTGTCTCAACAAGCTGAGCTTTATTTCCATTTCTCCTGCCTTGTGCTAGCAAGCTACATAAAACAGTTGCAGAGATCAAATTAACTCAGGCTTGCAGAGATGCTTAGTGCTTAGTAGTATGAGGCAAGTGCAGGCTTTCTTTGCCCTCTGGAAAGGGAGACAGCAGGCGAGCATTAATTATAAAGATACAGGGGTTTTCTGCATATTACATGGACAAGAAAAAAAAATCTTAAGAAAATATCAAAGGCCAAAATCTGATCATGAATAAAGTGAAGCAAGTAGCTCACATCTCAGGAGAACATGGTTTCAGTCACTTTGTCTCCACCCTTAGTTTGAACTTTAGAAGCTATTTTGGCAACCATGAGGGAAAGAATAAATTTGGCAGAGCACAAGGCTTCCCAGGCCATAATGCATTTACTGTTTTGTTTGGTCTTCTCTGAATTGGATTAATACTGTGCAAATGCTATATAGCTGTGTAGATGGGAGCTCTGGTGATGAGGGGGAAAGTAGAAACTGCAGTACACTGAACACCACTGCAATACAACTCTGTTGTTAAATATCTAAAACTGCATTTTGGTATTTCTTTTCTCCCCCTGCCCTGCTGCTCCTGTCTATATTAATGCATTAATCCCTCAGCCATTTGCATTACAAGAATTTGAAATTACATAAGTAGAGGGAAAATGTTAATGTAAAAAATGTGGTTAGCAATATGCTGTCACATAACAAGGAGGGTTGCCTTATGTTTTTAAATTATTAATTTTGCTACACAAATTACATTGTAAAATCCTCTTTAAATAGCTGAGGGCACTTTTTACTGACTGTTTTCTTCTTTGAACTCTAACAGAGTCTCCTGAAGACGTGGCTCCAACAGTTGGGTTTTCCAAGATTAACCTTAAACAGGGACGCTTTGAAGTCACCATCTTTGATTTAGGAGGTGGAAAACGAATTAGAAATATCTGGAGAAATTACTACGCAGAATCCTATGGTGTAATATTTGTTGTGGATTCCAGTGACATTGAAAGAATGGAAGAAACAAAGCAAGCCATGATAGAAGTTTTAAACAGCCCTAAGATATCGGGAAAACCTGTGTTAGTGTAAGTAATATTAATAAATGTTTTCCTGATCTGAAGTTTTGACCCTCAATACAGCTCCTAAAGAAGTCTTAGTGTATACTATATACAGAAGTGTAAAGGATACTAGTGCTGTGGAATCTGCAGCAAGGAGCAATATTATAATCAATTTTACAGTATTTCTGAAGTATTTATGCATTATAAATATACTAGTGAAAAAAGCCTCTTTTTTGTTTGTTTGTTTGTTTTGTTTTGTTGGGGTTTTGTTTGTTTCTTTTGTTGGGTTATTTTTGTTTCTTTCTTTCTTTCTTCTCTCCTTTCCTTCATGTGTTGTACATGATGATATACTGAATCCATTCACTGCATCTCAGATTAGATCTTTTCCTCTCGGGGTTATTTATTTATTTTATCTTTCATTAGCTGTGGAAAAATAACGTGGTGTGGCTTTTTTCTTTTTTTGTTTTTTTTTTTTTAAACTCTTTAAATTCTAATATTACTTGAAACTGTGTGGTTGGTTAAAGGCCTTGCAAGTTTGACATGGTGACACGTTGTAAAAATAGTGCTATTCAGGCCTGTATCAATTAGTTAAATTATAAATGTTCCATTATGTTCTGCAATACCAGTAATCTCACAGCAATAAATGTCTTGTTCTCTTAACACATGGTGGTGCTGCTGAGACATAATCAGCAAAGTCATTAAATAAGGTTTACTTTAATAGTATTTGGCATGTGCTTTTGTTTCAGTGCATGTGTTTTAATTAATAAAAAGTCAGTGTTTCAAAATTTCTGGAGACATTTTTCCATAGAACTGATAGATGCATGTACTTCTCTGCTTAAAAACTAGGTTGTGTAAAATAGTATGCTTTATATATGTGGAAATAATGCATTTCATTAATTTAGCCTAACAAAAGATCTTTGAGGATGAGTTACCCTTTTGGGGTTAAAAAATAAAATACAAAGGTTTGCAGTGGTTTTTCAGGACAGTATTTTTTTCAGGGGGATGTAAGACCTCCAGAATCATAGAAACATACAATTGTTGGGATTGAAAGGGGTCTTGAAAAATCATCTAGTTCCAGTCCCTCTGCCATGGGCAGGGACACCTCCCACTAGACCAGGCTGCTCAAAGCCCCACCCAACCTGGCCTTGAATGCTGCCAAGGAGGAGGCATCCATAGCTTCCCTGGGCAGCGTGTTCCAGTGTCTAACCACCTTTATAGGAAAGAATTTCTTCTTAATATCTAATCTAAATTTGCACTCTTTCAGCTTAAGACCTGTCTCTCCATGTCCTTGTAAAAGCCCCTCTTCACCTTTCTTGTAGCCCCTTCAGGTAATGGAAGTTGCTCTGAGGTCTCCAGGGAGGAGCCTTCTTTCCATGCTGAGCAACCCCAGATCTCTCTGTCTCTCTTCACAGGAGGGGAGCTCCAGCTTTTAATTATCTTGGTGGCCCTTCTCTTGTGTTGGGGACTCCAGACCTGGACACAGTACTCCAGGTGGGGCTCACAAGAGTGGAATAGAGGGAGGTAATAAGCTCTCAGCATGCTTGTCATGCTTCTTTTGCTGCAGCCAGGGTACAGTTGGCTTTCTGGGCTGCAAGGACATCGTGCCTGCTTGTTTTGAGTTTATCAACCAACACCCCTCAAGTCCTCCTTGAGGCTGCTCTCAATAATTTCTCTGCCCAGATTGTATTTATGCTTGGGCAGTGCAGTAACCTAACGTTTCTGTGACATGGTCAAGAATTTGTAAAGCCAATAGAAAAGGCCTTGTGCTTTTCATGAGTAGTGATACTCTGGTGGCAACAAATCTGCTACATAGTGGCAGATTTGTTCTCTGCTCTATACATTCATTCAGCCCTCTGTAGGTGCATTCAGTTTCAGATTTTATCATTCCTTGATGTGGACCTGGAGTTGCAAAAAACCTACAAAAAAACCCAACCAACAACAACAACAAAAAAAAAATCCAACCCTCCCCCCTCACCCCCCC